>JAEQBH010001138.1:0-404193 GCA_016808115.1 Tetrastigma voinierianum
GCACAAAATAATACAAAAATATGAATACAAAGCCACTCAAGATCTCATCCTAACTGAATTATCTCTGCTATCCTAAACGGGGTTCTGATTGAATTTAAAGAAGGAAGTGTTAATTCTGATGCGATGATCGTTGGTTTTGGGAGAGATTTCGCAGTTTCCACGACACCATATTCAATTCGGCTTGGGCTTCAAACAAATAGCTTAGAGTGAAGAAAGATCGAAAAAGACCAGTTGACATTTTAAAATTGACTTTCATAAAATCAAAATGTGAGTTGGAGCCACATATTTGATTCTACACTTCAAGCTCCAACTGTATCGCTGAAACGCCCGAAATGGAGTTCTGAGAAAAGGTGTAATCTTAAAAACAAGGTAATGGATGACAAAATGGGCCCATAGTATAATTGCTAGGCTAGCTAAAATTCTCACTATATTTGCGAAATTTTCATTATATTAATAGCTTAAAATTTTTGGATTTTTGATTTTTTTTTATTTTGAAAATGAAAATGAACAATGAATGTAAAGAGAATAATGGCATAGGAATGAATTAGCAAACAATAAAAATTAGAAAGTGTATTGTGTCAGGTATCAGAAAATATTTTTGTTGCATTTCTTTTTTTATTTTTAAAATTTTATATATATATATATATATATTTTTTTTTTAAGTTTTTTTTTTTTTGAAATAAAAATAATATATAAAGAAAAACAAAATTTTTTTTTAAATGATAAAATTAAGAATAAAATAAAATAATAAAATAAAATAAACAGAAACGACTAATATTTTGTCTTCTGTCAGATATCTGTTAGATTTCTATGATTTGCTCGGTGACATTTCCTCGCTTGGTTGATAAATCGTCTGCAAAACTTTTCAATTTACTTTATCTGAAATGGTGTGTGATTTCACAGAAGTAGCCAAATTTCGCCAGCTTAGTGAAATATCTATAGCTCAATTTTTCAAGATTTGATGAATCATAATACCTTCGGCATAGAATATAAAACTTCCCCGCATTCCATCGCTTGCCTATTTAACTGTGTCAGTACCTGGTGAATAAAAACGGTAAAATGAGCTGGAAAATGTAGTACCAGTAGAAATGCAAAAATGAATTAAAACATAAATTAACTAAAAATTAAAGAAATATAATAAGAAAAATTAATAAAATTAAAGAAAATACTAATGAAGGTGAAATGCGAATAAAATTAAATAAAAAGTGGGGGCGGAGCTTAGAAATGCCGATAGGTTCTAGGTGTTCAACCCCAATCGCACTGAACCATCCACTATGCCATTACGCGGTACGTGCACCGCCATATTCGAGGTAACAGGTGTCAGACAAGCCACTTACATCTTTCTAAGTATCGCATGCAATGATGGATCGCATGAGTTTTGGGGAGAAAAGGCAGCTTCTGATTTTGTCGGTGGGGGCAGATGCACACCGGCAAAGGCTATTTTGGGTCAAGCACCGGATTCAACTCACGGGATTACCGGCGGATGCCCTGGCCTTCCCCGTTTACGCCCAACGTTTTCCAATGTCGGGAAGGTCGCTCTCTTCTCCCCGTAGGGCATGAAAGCAAACACGGACCTGAGACCAAAATTTTCCACCGAGGGCTTTTCAGGCGCCAGAAAATGCGCTTCCTCAATTACGGTGTTATTTAATGATATTCTCCTCCTGTGACATTGCCGCATCAACCAGTCTTCAATGGAATCTTTCAAGAGGTTGTCCCATTCATGCTCAAAATCATCGTTCACCCCATCTAATCTTGGTCCATGAATCGGCAGATGGATTTTTCACCACTACTGAATTCCTTTGTTCTACCAGACGTAAAGATCACCCGCCCGCCAGGTTCAGAACTGCTTGCCTCAATCGTGGTCAATGCCGTGTTTGGCGCCTCCGGCGTAATCAATAGCATATCAGGATGATGGTGGTGCATAAGTCACAACACCGTGAGTGTGGTAAATCCATCCACAATGGTTTGGTAATCCCCCGCGACATGTATGCTCATAGGGCTTTTCACCAAAGATTATTCACCACCATATTGTTCTTCCCCAGGTGTTCCATCGATCAAATACCTTTTCCTAATTCTGAACTCAACTGAATGCCATCATAAGAATTTCAACCATCAGAATCATTCCTCCGAAAGATACAGGCAACAATTAAAGATCTCAATGATCGTTTTTTTTTTTTATGAAAATAAAATAAAATATGAACAATATAAATAGTATCAATAAAACTTGTGATGAGGATCACGCAGCCATAAGCCACTAATAAATGCACTTAGGCACCATCCACTTATATATCATAAGCCATTTGATTCGGTACACGGTAGGTGATGCGGATAACTAGTCAGGATTTGAGGATCTGATATTCCTCCCACTACTGTGAGGTCATGCATCGAGAGATAGCAATCTAGGGTCTAACAGGATGGGTTTTCTTCGCACAAAACATTTGAGGGAAGTCAAAATGGTGAATTAACTTGATTTTTAAGGTGATAAAACACTGAGGGCAGGGTTTGCAACTCCAAAATAAATAAAATAAAATGCAAAATAGAACTCCCTTGAAGCATTAAATAATGAGCTAAGATCCTAGCTGAACCGAGAGGTCCCCGGTTAATTTTTCGGCAGCGGATGACATATAGTCATCTCTCAAACCGATTCATTTGGCATTAAACCTGTAAACTGGTGAATTTTCTCTTTTGATAGAAAAAGCATTTATTTAATTATTTATGTGAATTTCTGGATAGCTGAAAATCTATCTCGACTAAAACCACACTACGATTCTAGTGGTGGACTGGGAATGAGTCTCAATGATCTGGGTAACTGTAATCCATCAACCTAAAAGATTACCAAGTATTGATCAAAGTGATGCACTTATAAAGGAAAACTGAATCTCCTGAATCTTACCTAGGGATTTGAATTGTAATTATCGGATTTTAGTGTATCTAAAGCTAAGAATAATAATTCAAAAGCTGTCAAGTGATGAACAAAGAAAGGCACATCAAAGAGCTTAAACCTGAAATGAAAATTTGGAACCAAATGACAAAACCTCGTCGCATGAAAATTAGTAACTACCAGCTTCGAGAGATCCTTCCCCCAAGAAGTCTTTTTACTTCAAGGAGGAAGTGGTTTTAGCCGGGCCATCCTCCAAGTCACATCCCGGTAGGGTGTGCTCTGCAACCAAGAAAGGAGAAAGAGGAGAGAGAAGAGAGAAAACTCAGCAATGAAAAGTCACAAGTAGTCGGAAGATTAAAGTTGGGGTTACAACTTATAAGGTGGCTGAATAGGCCAAACTCGAAATGGGAATGACAAAATGCCCAAATATGAGATTACAAAAGGGATAAACAGAATTATCAAATCGTAGTCATTTGAAGGTAGATCAAAAAACAATAGGTGAGCTTATTTCGCATGCAGAATTTTCGCTTAGCATAGCGAAATTCTCACGAAATTTGAATAAATTTCAAACACAGGAGAAATTTGACATAGATAAATAAATTGATAGTACTCATTATTAACATGAAATCTCATTAGTTGAATAATTTCGCAATTTGAATAAAGTTAGATGAAAGGAATTGGGAGACTCATTAGGCACAGCAATTCATATTGAATAAATTCACTCGCTAGATTGGGAAATTTTCAATATACATAGCTTAAATGTGACCGTGGTCGGATCTTGTTATTTGCTCCACTTAATAATCTGTTTCCGCTTCTCCCATCCCCAGAATCCTGCTATTTTCGGTTTTTTTCTTTCTTCTTCTGTCTCTAATTTATGTGGTTGAGTTTGACTAATTCTTCATGTTTGGATCGACTCAACAATAAGAAGCGGGCGGACGATTAGCTCCGCAAAATCGAAATTTGCCAAATGCATCGAGAATGGTAGACTGATAAATTCGGGTTAATTAGAATATCTATACAAAGCACCAAAACTTAAATAAACATGGTTCAAATAGCACTTTGGTACTAATCGCCCGCGACACCGCTTCGCGCAGACGGCCAAGCAGGCACGGCACAAACACGCCGACGGCCAACCGGCAGGCGCCGCGCTGGCGCCGCGACACGGTCGCCGGGCTCACGACACTGCCGGCGCCGGCCACAACACGCCCCTGACGCCACGTACCGGGCACTTAGCCAGACGGCGAAGTCGCAGTAACTTGCGCACCCGGCCGCTTGACTCAAGACATCAATAGATGAGTCATCGGTTAGTATTTACCTGCCGGCGTAGCTAGATCGATATTCGCTGAACATTGTTCATGAACACCGCTCACAAGATTTTTCGTAAAAATGGCAATAAACAAACGAATAAATTTTGTAAAAATAAAATTTTTGTTAAAAAAAAAAATGATTTGATATATTGAATTAATTGTCTTGCATTGCTTAAGAAACTGTAATAATTAGTATGTATAACTGTTTCTAAGGGTACCAAGAGTGTTCGGGTCGCGGTTTATGCCTCAGATGTTCAGATGAACTTGAATCGCCACATCGAGTCGCAGATGCAACATCGGTGGGCGAGGGCAGGCGCCCTGGTAATTGGTATCGCATGTGCACCATCAGCTTTTGACCTATGCTGGTGCCTTTGCCTGAGGCTCTTGATGGTGGCTAGCAAACACTTATAGAGCGGTGCGAAATGAGTGAGCCGTATGGCCAAGACGTAAAGCGCTTAGAAGCACATCATCCCATTGAGGGCAAGTATAGAGGTAGATGACACACGAGGCATCCAAGATATGGGTGTTGGTACTGAGAATAGAAGACCCATCTTTCAATCTCGCAGAAGCGTAGGCTCGGGTTCGCAGGGTCCCTGGTCTTCGAAGGAATCGCCAGTGGACGAAAGCTAGGTCACAAATACTGCAGATGGTGTGATACCATATCGCCAAGGAGCCTGACGAGGGATTGCCCCTGAGTAGAAGGATTCCTGTGTTTGGGATTTAAAATCCCACAATAGATGAGAGGACACAGTTTGTTTCTCCATACCTGCAAAGAGGGTCGAGGGACCAAATACCAGTGGCGCCTCAGACAACAAGACAGCCGCAGCTGAGCGCCAGTGGCTCCAAGCCCAGACGTGAGTCAGCAGCCAAGAGTTCAACAGCAGTGATGATCGGCACATTGGTCGCGAGCCCCAGCACAGGAGGCTAGATTGTCCTAGAGGCGGAGGGTCCTGTAGGCGTAGACCGGTAATGCAGATGAATGATATGTGGTACGCCAGTCACCTTCAAGATCACAATTTCATTAGAGAGTTAAATCATAAACAATCATCACATTTCATCTCAGCAGCTCGGGGCTGAGGTTGAGCCTAGATGAGGTGTTCTTCCCCGGCTGACATGAGATCACAGATGTCAACTGCAGAGTCAGCGTGATCCCCAGTCGATTATGTCATGGACCCTGTGGTAAACGTATCGTCGGTTACTATCAGTTCCTAATGGCGATTGAGTTTGATAGACACTGGCTATCAGACTGTAACTCGAAATAAGGCATTAGCACCATATTTATAAACGGTTGTGAAATGCATATGCACATGCGGATGAAAGCGGAACCTTGGGGAACAAAACTTTGAGGAGAACGCGATCCCCGTAGCAACTGAATTTTCTGAAAAGCAAAACTGGACTCGTGAAAATCAGTGAACTCAGATTCCTTATCTAAATGACCACCGCTTGAACCCGTCTCACAAACAGCTAACATCGAGACTCAATCAGATAGAAACAATTCTCAGATCGCTTCTTCTCGAGGCCACAGATCAAAACAGAACTAAGATTTATGTATGTGTCACCCAGTAACATAACAACGTATAGATTACACGTTGTGACAGCAGAACACTGAGTTAGAACAATGGCTGATGACACTAAACAAAAAAAATCCAGCTGATGATGACGATTTGGGGGTATTAGACGAAATTTGAACGAGAACACAAAAACGTGAATAGTGCTTCATCCTTCGGGGAACAGAGAGCTGTGCCAAAAACTGGTGGAGGCGATACGTATTAAAGATCCTCATTTATTTTAGATACCTTCGATTCTAGTAATCTGAATTACTTGATTTCCAGACCAGCAGTTGTTCATCTAACTGAGGCAACGCACTGCCTTTTAGTGAGTTTCGATAAACCCGGTGGTAGCGTCGATCCAACGTTGCACCTTTGTTTAAGTGTTTTGTTGATGATTGAGCTGATTAATAACGAGAGAGCCAAATGATCGGCACCAAAATCGAACCGTTAAGGAAATTTAGAGACTGCTTGGCGCCCGATAGCTCGTTTCGCACCGTTTCGAATGGCCATTGGATTTCGTTCACAAAGTGGAACCGATGTTAGTGATTGGTCGCAGGAATGCGAACTCGAGGTTTCACCGCTCACTTCAACATTTTGCGAGAAAATGTGTTTGGTTGAGTAATTCAAATTGAATTGCTCGTGTTTGTTAATTAGCCCAAGTGAGCTAATTTTTGGTGTAATGGATTGAGAATTAATACAACATGTTGTTGTGATTTAAATTATGTAAATATATGCATGATGATATAATTGCATGTGTTGTATAAATTGTATTGAAATAGCATAATGCATTTCATATGCACCGGGGTAACCTAGAAATTAGGTGTGTGTGCTTGACATGAATTTTCTGAAAAACGAAAATGGTTGCGAAAGGAAATTCACAGGATGATTTTCCGGAGAATGGTGCTGGGAGATGGTCCTACAATTACACGTCGGAGGAGCCCATGTATTGTTTTGGAAAGTTCTCCAACACATTCACCTCGGAGGGTAGTCTCATATTTTTATCGAAACTCGGTAGTGTATTTTCAAGAACAACAAGTTTTGTTTTGAAAATGATATTTTCTCATACATGGCTTAGGCAAGTGTGAGGGAGTCGGTGAGGACTCGAGACATGGGAACGGGCATTTAGACATTCAAGTAAGATCACGAATTTACTTGAGCGGTGTGTTTACATCGTGAAAGACAGATACGATCCCAGCGTAGAGTAACTCCATTTAGTAGATTCCACTACTGGGCGATAGCTCACCCTGTCGAGGGAATATCATTTCAGGTACATGGAGCGTTCGAGGAGACGATTCAGTTTAGAGGCTGATTTTGAAGAAAGCCGGGTGTTGGCTTTTGTACTATTATGTGTACATGTATTAGAATGTTTTAAACTTTTAATATATGTTGTATAAGAGTAATTTAGCTTCTCTTGAAACTATTGTATATAGTTGGTGTGTATTGTGAGTATCGATGCAGGGGCCCAAGTGGCCGTTATTTTACTCGCATTTGGACCTTGTGTGGTCATTGTGTATGGTTGGGACAAGTTATGTACTTTGGGTAGAGCTCCCCGTACAAAGGAGACTCTGCCCGATTTTCGTGAATAGTATCTGGTTACTCAACCTTCACGAGTATTCCACGGGTTGACGGGTTGTCAACGGACCCCTGGATTTTGGGGCATCTCCTCCATGCAAAATCATAACAGCTCTTATTTTTGCCTCACCCACAACGTCCAATTAAATAGAACATCCATGATTTAACTCAACTCCTGCCACAACAACAAATGAACAAGATATAGATGAATAATAGTTACACAGGCCACCATATATATAAAGATATGATTGAGAATTTGATGCCATGCTTCGTATTTGGGAAAAGCATACATTATTTAACACTCAATATTGTACATTAGAACATGAAAAAGACTAACTTGAAGAGAACACGATGAAAAGAAACAAATGTGTAACAAAAGAAAAATGTAAAGAAAAAAAAAAGATTTAAATAAAATAAAATTAAATAGTTGAAATGGTAGTGGCACACTCCAAATTCACTCTTTACTTATTTTAACACACACACACACACATATATATATATATATATAGCTAAGGTGTGTTTGAAAACATTTCTTCATTTATATTTCTAAAAATAAAAATTAATAGTATCTCCAATATAAAAATGGAAAACATTGATATTCAAAAATTATTCCCTTTAAATTTAAATTCATAAAAGTGGTATAAAGAATAAAAGATAATTTCTTTTATATAAAAGTTTTATATTTTCATCAATACAAGTTTTTATTTTTTTTAAAAAGAAAAAATATCAATACACACATGCACATGAGATTAAATATAGAGAAAGAGATATTGGAACAGTTCAAAGGGTTAAAATCAAGAATTTTCATTTCAACCACATCAATCAAAGAATCACATTACGAGCATGGAATAAAGAAAAAAGACATACAAAGAAAAATTAGTTCAAAGGGTTAAAATCAAGAATTTTCATTTCAGCCACATCAAGCAAAGAATCACATTATGAGCATGGAATAAAGAAAAAAAGACAAACAAAGAAAAATTAGAAAAGCCAAAGTGCTTATTCTGATAATGGAACAAAGAAAAAATATACATTAAAGAAAAACAATTAGAAAAACCAAAGCGCTTATTAAAAAATATAGACAAATAAATAAATTCCAAAAGCCAAAGTGATTACTGTCTTTGTTATATTTATACTAACTTTTCATATGCAAGTATTTCCATTAATTGAGGCATCTATCCCTTGGTGTTTATATTCACATGTGTTGGTAGTGTGCCCAAAGTTCCACAATGTCCCACATCGGTTAGGAATGAGAAGACTTATGAGTATATAAGCTTGGACCACATCCAATTGATACGAGGCCTTTTGGGAGAGATGCCCAAAAACAAAACAAGAAAGATATGAATATACTTTGTATGACACTAACACACAAACAGATCTTTCAACAACTATTGCATTTAAACCAATAAAACAAGAAAAATATGCATATGCTTTGTACTAGATTTCCTAATGCATTTGTAGTGTAGTGGATCTACTGGACAAGACAATCAGGTACATGAGAACGTGTTGTCTCATCGCTATAAGCAACAATTGCTGGAGTTGAAACCCAAAGGAATACATAAACAACGAGAAGAAACAACAATCAAAGGGTTATGAACCGGTAAATCAGATACGATCACTGATTTATTGCTAAAACCGTATTCTCTTTATGTCAAAGATCGTTCTGTCTGACTATATTAAGAGATCACTTTCCAAGAGATCAAGACCTTACTTTGGGGGAAAAAGATTAGCCAACCGCCTTCACACCTTAAAGCCATCACTCACAAAGGATTGCCAACAATGATCAATCCTCAAAGGTCTGAAACATAAAGCAAAGGAGAAAGCGAGGACACTGTGCCTCCGGACTTGCCATCTCCTGGATCCCCTAACTTTTAGGTCTTTATCAAAATGGGGGAGAAGTAGGAAGAGAAAGAATGATAAGGAGATGGATTATTTTGTACTTTCTAATTCCTTCCTAAAGACAGATGGCTAGGTTGTAAACAGGGCATTTTGATAATGAAATGGCAATCTTCATCATGTGTCCAGTTCCTATTCTTTCTCTCCTCTACACATTCCTATTACATTCTTCGAGGGATGTTTTTGCCGAAGACATAGACAAAGGGGGAGAATGTTAGGTTTAAGATTGTCCATATCTTCATTGCAAGGATTATACAAGAAGATATCATCTTCAGAGTTCGAGGTTGATGTAGAATTAGAGGTGAAGTCCCTAGTACCATCAGGAAGTAGTTCGGACTAAGGCAACCTTGTGCTGCAAGGACATGCAAAATATGGGAAGTCCATACTAGAAGCAGAGCAGCCGTGGGACGCACTTGAGTATGCTAGCTTAGAGGCTCAGGAACTTGGGGAGCAAGTAACATATGGGCCTGAGATCATTTAGGCAAGTAGATAAAGATCATTTAGGCAAGTGGATAATGATCAAATCAAGAAGATCGGATCATCTAAGTTATTAAACCAAAATTGGAATCAAATAAGGATTCCATTCTAAAGAAGATACTTCATCAGCTAGTTTCCTATTTTTGCTTAATAGCCTACTGGATCTTCATTTAGCTTTAAAACCTAAACCCTAAAAAAAAAGTTTTTCTCTTGAAAAGATTGCAGCCTGACAAGTAGCACACATTCCTAACGTGTGAGAACATATCTCAAAACCTACCCAACAAAGAACTAATAGGAGACAACTAATCGGCACGCGATCTTAGTGAAAGTATCCACTGAACCCAAAAAGCTTGCCAAATACACATTAGGGAGAGCATGCCTAAGAGATTTTAACCTAAGGTGAGAAACAGGAGCACAAATACCCATAACTGCATACATGAAAAGCATGAGAACATGCAGCTAAGCCCAAAACCAACACGCAGTGGCCTTTCCCTTCAAGGATCAGGGGGTTTTAGCCGAGCATCACTTGATTTGTCATCATCAAGGGGTGTTTGGCTAGTGAGAAAATGCAAGAAAATAAGAGAAAGGGATAGAAAATCACCAACCAGCAGAGGAAGCTTCGTGCCAAGTTTTATTTGACTGATTGATGGAGTGAAAAGTTTTTTTTTATTACAAACAAGACTGAGCTTATATAGGTGCTCATAATAAGGAAATTACAAAAGTGTGCTAATGAACCAAAATTACATGAAGGGCAAACTTGTATGAAACCACAAAAAGGCGGGTCAAAAACAAACTAACACAAAGGGAGCGTTGTTGCGAAGCCTTTGCAAATTCGCAGCTACAAATTTTTGTAACTCGCGAAATTCCGGCAGGGTTGCTAATTTTCGCAACCCTGCAAATTTTCCACTAATCTCTACTTCTCTTTAGTATTTTTGGTCCTGGTTTCCTTTGGTTCAATCATTAATCTTTGAATTTGGCTCGAGTTCATCGTGTTTGAATCAGATTTAAGATAATGAGGTAGTTGTCCTACAAAACTACAACAATATAGCTAAAAATTCCTGATCAAGAAATTCAAGCCAGTGGTGGACCTCAATGCATCAATAGGTTATTTAAGGATTAAGACAATAAAAGTGCCTAAAACCTGCATTATACGTGGCTCAAAATAAGACTATTCGATACTAATCACTCGTGGGTACGGGGTAGCCATCGAACACCTACCTTTTCCTAGTAGGAGGGCCAATCCTGGCTCATCGACTCTAAAGGTTAAAAAGAATAAGGCAAATCCAAAGCGAGGGTGTGGGATCCAGCACCTGGTACCCAAGTGAGTGATTTATCCCTTGGGTACCTCCAGGGTCCAGCCAACCCTCGGATTCGGAAAAGGAGAGGAAGAGGAGATGACGGGGTTACTTGACCGTTATGCCGCTAGGAAGCGAAAGCGGCAGGAAAATGTTGAGCGGAGGTCCGACGATGTTGCCGACAGCCAACTTAGGCCAACCTACTCTACAATCGGGCGATAGTTCTATGCAAAGGGACATTACTCCGAGCTCGCTCGAGACAGGATCCAACGATCTCCTGGATATCGGGGACAATGCCCTAAGGGAATCGGGGGAGGCCGTTCCGATTCTACCCGCGCTTCAAATCATCCCTTATTCGTTTCAAGTCGAAGCCGCCCGTGCAAAGTCCAAGTTTACCCGCACGGTCGAAGAGGCCATCGCTTCCAGATCATGCATTAACGACTCCTACCTTCCCTCGCCGAGGCCCTGGCCTCCAAAGGAGGAGGTATTAGCGCCCGGGCTGGAAGATGTTAAGCACATTGTCCGTCATTGGAAGCCCTTTAACCATGGCGAATCCCCCATTGATCGCCTAAAATGCTAGATCCGATGATGCTCGATGCCGCGGTCGCCTCAAGCACGGTGCGGGCGAAGATTACCTGCGGATCGTTCGCCGGCACTAACAATGAAGATCTCTAGCAGATAATTGAGGACGGGATACAGATCCGCAACCAAAACTACACCCAATCGTGTGAACTGCAAAATGTAAGGAGCCCTTATTTATAACACTCAAGACGAGTCACGAAAGTGTCGACGCCGTTTAATATAAAAGCCGTTGTGCGCTTGCCGCCATCCAAACATGGCCCTTCAACATCAAGGACTTTTGAACTCCGATTGAGAGATGGAGAGGCTTCGATCGTTTGGTCTGGCAAATTAAGGCTTTCCGATTAGAGGCACCGGATGCTCCTTAGCGAGGTTCGCCTTTCTTTCCCGACGCCGGAGTCGAGGCCAAAGAGGCTATGGAAAGGGCGGTTCGGGTCGAGGTAGAGAGGGACGCCCGACATGAAGCGGCTATGGCCCGATTAGAGATTGAAGCAATGAGCAGTGCCCGGGCACAGGTAGAAGCCAAGCTAGCTCGCATTCGGCATGTTTTGGCAACTATCGAGGACGCTCGACTGAAGGCGGATTCCGAGCGTGACACCGCCCAACAAGCCCTAGTTGCTGTAGAGGAGGCCCATTAGAAGGCGGAGGAAGAGAATGGTTGTCTGACGGATGAACGACTGTCTTTGCTGATGGAGCTAGGGGCTACCAAAGACGCATTGCAAGCCCGGAGAAGACTCTCGCGGCAGAAGACGGCAATGGCCGAGTTCGATGCGAGCAAGGATGCGGGATTTTCAATTACGGCCACGATCGGCTAGCCTTGTGCACAACATATGTGGGAGTGAGCCCTTGATCCCCGCCGGTATGCCAAACACATCGACTCCTTTGACTCTTGAATTTTTTGTGAACCCTCAATGCCCCGAGTTCGCTCACATCCTGGCCTTTCCCCGATGCCGAGCCCTGTCAAGACTCGAAGCGCCGGGGAAGATTTTCTGTAGCCAAGCAGTCTCTGGCCACCCGGATGGAGTAGATATCCCACCAAATTCTACTTAGCGTTCGTGTAAGGAGCCCGATGTTGTTGTTTGAGGCTAGGCTTGAAATTAGATACCACTAAGCCGAGCGTATACTTATTTTCAGAAGACATTTTATTTTTCTTCTCAGACTGACATTTTGAAAGGCATTTTTTCTCTGTTTGTCGACAAAATACTTCCTCCTTCCGGCACTGAGCTACAGAAAGCGCAATCATCCCGATTGATTTATCTTATTCTGCAATGCCTGCACGGGATTTTACGCTAAGAGTTTAGTGATATCACCCGGAGTGCATCTGCGAATTATATAAGAGTTACCTATAATGAGCCGGATAGGTCTTACTGTACTGCGCCATCCGGATTCTCATATAGAACAACAAGATATTAACCATGTCGGGCCAGATAGGTCATTTTCTGCACCATCCGGGCTTTAGGTTGATCAGTTATATGTTATCTAAGTTGGGTCGATTGTAGTCATTTTCTACGCCATCCCAAGCTTTAGTCGACCTGGGCTAGATGTTATCTTAAGCCGGGCCGACAGGTCATCGTCTCACGCCATCCTGCCAGTCGACCAGCTGATGTTACCTGCTGGGCCTGACAGTCATCAAGCCTACTCATCTAAGCTTTAGGGACCGGGGCTAGGATGTTATCTAAACTCGGCCTAATGTGTCATTTTCGCGCCATCCCGGCTTTAGCTCGACCGCAAGAGGAGAAAAATGGATCGACATACGCGTGATATTGAATCATTCTTTATCGATAATACCTCTTAAGATGTGTAGCGTTCCACATTCTAGGTACAGGGGTCCCACTGCTTGAGCGCTCAAAGCGTAAGCCCTCGATTCACTCTACCATGTTACAAGATATGGTCCTTCCCATTGCTGGAACTTTCCTACATCGGTCACCGTATTCTCAAATACTCGTGACCGTGTCCCCTGGTCGAACGCTCGAGGCTTGACCGCTTGTTGTAAGAACTTGCCAATCTATTGCAGGACGCCATACGGATTGCAACCGACTCACAATTCATCGATCGCGCCAATATCCTCGATCACAACTGCAGACTCCCCTTGCTCGGCGATATTTGTCCCGGAGACGGCTCGCGATACCAATTTCTGAAGGGATTATAGCTTCCATCTCGTAAGTAATTGTGAATGGGGATATATCGGTTGGTTTGCAAAGAGTCTCTAAGAGGGCCCGCAGTACCCTAGGAGTTCATCCCGCCCATTTTCCTTAGCCGCATCCAACCAAGGCTTCTTCGTGTATCGGGCCAACAACATTTTGCTTGAGGCCTATTCCGCACTATCAGTCTACTGATACCGGCAAGGTGGAGTAATAGATTATTTATCTTCGCCTCGCTACAAGTTTTGATAAACCCAAATGGTCAAATCGGGGCCCGACACAATTGATATGGGGATGCCGAACCAACATACAATATTTCTCCAGATAAACTGAGTAACATTCCTATCTTTGATCGAGGAGAATGCTTTGGCCTCAATCCATTTACTAAAATAGTCGGTGGCCACCAATAGTAACTTCTTTTGGGCTGGGGCGGTGGGTAGTGGTTCAACTATATCGATTCCCCATTAGGCAAAGGGCCAAGGGCTCAATAGATCGTGTCTTGCACCTAAGTGATTTCAAAGACAGAGCAAGCTCCGGTACGCATCACATTTTCAGTATAATCGTGGCATCTACCTCCTCATGGTCACACAAGCACTGGTGTGGGCCCGATGGGCCAAAGTTGTGCCGCCAGGATGATTTCCACATATTCCTTCATGCAATTATGCTAACACACACCGACTGCCGCATCGCATTTGCATACCTGGCCGCCACAGGATCCTTCAATAGATTCCCTCCATCGACCATGAAAAAATCTAAGAGACTGGATTTGAAGTTTCAGGCCTTGGTTCTCTCCTCTGTGTGGAGTCATTCCTGCTTAGGATACGTTGTTACTGGGTCCATCCATGAAGGGAGTCCTTTATCCCCAACCATTCGCCTCACGCGGGTGCACCGACAAACCGTGGGCCGGAGTAGTAGATAGGCAAAATATAGTTCTTCAATGATCGCAGAGAAGCAGCTACGTAAGCCAAGGCGTCCGCCAGCAGTCCTCGGGAATATGCCTTCCAAATTTCTTCTAAACCGGAAATCGTCTCTGCTGTTTCACTCTGGGGGAGACATATTTCACCATTCGGGGGTCCCGGGGTTCGAATTCTTCGTTCACTTGCTCGACCACCAATTAGGAATCACTTTGGACTAGGAGCTTACAGGCAGACAAGGAGGCTGCTAATTCGAGCCCGGCTAAGATGGCCTCAGACTCGATTCATCATTGAGGCATTAAACCCGAAATGGATTGGTTCTGTTTCTATCTTATCCCTGACGGATTTTAACTCCAAAACCCGATGCCCACCCCGCTTGTCCGATTTTCGTCTATATTCAACGTCCACACCAACCAAGCCGTCTGGCGCCCGACCGGGAGTTCTACTATGAAGTCAACCAATAGCTATCCTTTTTGGCCCCCGCCTATATCGACGTCAGACTCACTACTGATCGCCTACCGAGCCATCCTTCCCGATAAGCCCTCCAAGCTTATGTATTACAAGGCTCCGGAGAGGGAGGTTGGTTAGTAAAACAATAGGATGTGCTTGGAAGTAGGGGCGAAGTTTCTTGGCTGCTATCCGGAGGGCTAAGGCGACCTGCTCAAGATGGCTATTCCTGGTCTCTGCATCGGCTAAGGACTTGCTGACGAAGAACACAGGCCGCTGTTTTACGTCTTCATTCTCTTTGAACATACGGCACTTACTGTTATATCTGAGACTGCCAAATAGACAAAGAGAGTCTCGTCGGTGTCTGGGCTTGCGAGAATCGGGGGTTCGGCTAAATAATGCTTGATCTGGATAAAAGCCCAATCACATTCCTCATTCCATCCGGCTTGATTATCTCCCTTGAGGGTGGCGAAAAATGGCTTTAACCAATCTGTGAACTGAGAAATAAATCGTCCCAAGGCAGCTAATCGGCTCGTTAGTTGTTGCATTTCTTTTCTAGAGCTTGGGGGCGGAGAGTGGAGAATGGCTTAAGTCAGAGGGGCTGGCCCTAATCCTCCGAGTCATCAAGGAATCCCAGAAATCACCGCAGATCGACCTCGATCAGACATTTCGTGGGGTTGAGTTTCATACCATAAGTCTTGAGGAGGTCAAATACCTGTTGCAAGTGAGTAACGTGATCCGACCGCTCCTTGGACTTTATCAACATATCATCTATATATACTTCCATAGTTTTTCTGAGCAGTGGCCGAAACAACTTGGTTACCAATCGCTGATAGGTGGCCTTGGCATTCTTTAACCCAAATGGCACATTACGCCAGAGTGCAAGCCCAGGCGATAAAAGACCTTCTACATTAGGCAAAAGTACATGGATCTGATGGTAGCCGGAGAATGCATCTAGAAAAGATAACATGCCATGCCCGGCCGATGCGTTGACAATTTGGTACATGCGAGGCAAAGGGAAGCTATCCTTAGGACACACGTCGTTAAGATCCGTATAGTCTACGCGATACTCACTGTCTCTTCGAACTACCACTACATTAGCGAGCCAATACGTATTTGACTTCCTTCCGACAACTGCAAATTCCTTCCATAAGGTCATTCACTAATCGATGATCTCCCCGACGGGCGTCCGTGGAAGCGCCACTTTCACGAACTCGGTCTCGCTGGATGGGAGAACATTCAACTCTTTCATGGAAGCCCCTGCTGGGCTTATCCTCGTCATGTCCAAATGAACCGCCACCGCCAAAGTTATCCTTTAGTACTTCGCGAACCGGGCCCTTTCTTCTTTAGTCGTATGAACTAACGTGAAGCCTCATCTCGCTCCGAGCCGCCTTATGAGACACGGATTCCAAGGGACGGCGCCACCAATTGTTCCTCGCCTTCTAAAGCCCTTACACAGTTTTAAATTGCTATGTCGAGGGGTGAGTTTCGGAGGGCAAGCTATCGAGGCCTTTACTCCTTTTCAAGGCCAGTGAACCGAAAACTACGAAGACTGACGAGCAAATCTAATCGCTACCCCGGGAGTCAACCCGCCTCGATGCAGCCAGATAACTAATAGATAAGGTATGTAGCCAGTCCGTTTCACGATAAGATTGCATGGACCCAAATCTTCAACCACCGAAAACAATACTTGTTGAGTTACTGGTCCTGCCTTGATAGAGAGAGTAATATCACCCACCGTCAACGTGGTGGCCCCGTTAAATCTAGATAAAACTCTACCGGTCGAACTGAGATGACTGAGTGGTACTTTCATCTGCCTAAATGCTGGGAGGTGCAATAATTCAGCCGTGCTGCCCGGATCAACAAGGACCCTATGCACATCAAAATTGTTAATACACAAGGAGATTATAAGCGCATCATAATGGGGAGTGATGACCCAGCCCGGGTTTATAGGAGGAAAGGATATAGGGTTTATGTGGTATCGATGAAAGTTTTACTCCTGCCTGACCGAGGCCGTGCGAAAGCATTGCCTTTTTGCTCCTTAAATCGATTGATCATCGTACCGGGCCTCCCAAAGACAAAGCTGATGGGCGGGTCGAGATTCGTATGGATGTTCAAAGAACAAAGCACACTCTCCGTCTGCCGGGGTCGCCTCGCTCCACTCCGCTTCGCTCTAGAATGAACTCCGGCCCGCCCGGATTAGTCTTTCTACCAAGAACTTCAGGACTCGGTAATGATTTGTTTCATGGTCGTGGTCCTCGTGGTAGTCATTCACCTCGTGAGACCAATTGCGTTTGGTCCAGACGATCCGCACGCTGGCCATTTAAAATCTGGGTAGTCCTACAGGAGCACCGGTCATAAGAGATGTTAAGGGGGGTGAATTGGGTAGGTTCCCTTTTCTCGCCGTCCCAAGGGTGCTGACCGCTCGCTTCCTTTGTTCGGCCAAACCAGGCGTGTTTGCCGCTTCCGGCAGCTATCATCACTGCTTGTGAGGGCGGATATTATCCCTCCCGTGAGTGGAGTATTTTTGTCTCGTCACGATACGCTTCTTCCATGGTTACGGGTGGATCACAGTGTGGACTAGAAGAAAGGGGTAGCTGGGCCCAAAGCTTCTTCAAGTTCTCGTAAGACCACATCCATATCAGACATCACTCTGTCGGATACTTATCCAAATCTCCCGTGAATTCCCTGATGGATTCGGGCCGTCCCGTCTAAGATGGATTGGATGCAGCTGGATGTTTCCTTTCTACCCCGAACGGCACGTGTACCGGTGAGACAACCGATCCCCGCTACCCGCGAATGAGCTTTAGAGACCCTCTGGAAGCCAGGAACCAGGCTGAGCGGCCTTTTAGCTAGCCGAATACCTGCCACGTAAGTCGATCGCCCTGCCGTTAAGGATCATCACCGTTGAAGTGCAACATATGATCATATGGACCGTGGAGGAGCCGGGCCGTACATGGAAAATGGCGTGATGACGAACTCGCGAGAGGCTCAACTAAAAATATGCCGGCCTGGCAGAGATTAGCATGTCGTACATCCCTGGACAAAGGGGGATAAGAGACGCCAGATGGAGTACAGAGGTGGGTGAAACGATAGGGGGAAGCCATATCCCCGAGCCGGCAGAAAATGTCGTGGCACCGCGTATTGCCTCTGAGATTTCCTGCTAGGCATTTCCCACAAACGGCACTAATTGTAGTCTCCGTGACCAGTCACCTGATCGTTTGAACATAAGGCCCCAAGAACACTCAAAAAACAAATAAGAAAAACGGCGATAGTCCTTTGATCACTACTCCTTACCTTAGCTCGGTGATGACCTCCTTTTATCAGAAAGGAAGGGGATCCGCTTTATGTGGAAAGTGGGTGATTTCATCCCAAATCGGAAGGAGAAAGTGGCGCATATCTCGCACGTGGAGACTAGTTCTTCCTTTTAAATAGATGTGTTTCCCGAATGAAGGGTCCCGAGAGTGCTTGTTCACCCCGAATGTTATTGTTAACATGATTCGTTTCGATAGCGTGGAAAGTACGCATATTCTCTTCTCGAGAGTCTATCCTAGAAAGGATTTTGTTAAATAAAATATCTAGACGGGAGATATGGCATCCAGGGTATGCAATGTTTTAAAACCTAATCGGATCGACCGAAAGTTACTCTGCTCACGATTCACCGTCGGACGGTGGTCGAACCGCACAATGGGCGACGTAATAAATATATTATTTATATTTGGCTTAAATTCTAAAATATATAATTAATAATATTTAAGATATTATTTATTACTTTTTATATAAATAAAGTATTTAAAATTTATTTAAACATATGTATAATGTTTATATATGAAACATATTTAAAATGGAAGAAACTTATTTATATAAATATATACTTAATTAGTAGTAAATATATACTCTTGTTAATATCTAGAATAATCACAATGGTACATAATGGTAAAGTGGTTCCTTAGTAACTTCCCCTTCCCATATTCGAATCCATGAGCCTGCATTATTTAATTGAATTTTTTTTAGTTACAAGCCTTTTAACCCTATAAACTTTCTAATACTAAGCAAAACGACGTAGTTTCGAAGTAAAAAGCATCAAAACGACGTTGTTTTAACTTGGAAAACAAAAATTGCGGGAGCTTAACTCCGTCTGCTCATCCGCTCACCGGTCCGACCGCGGTCGCGGCTCACAAAGCTCGGCTCAATCAGATAACAGTTTTTATGGTGAACTCGGACCGGCTTTGCTTCGGGTCGACTGCCGACCGGTCCGACCTACCGTCCGGTCCGATTTTTAAATCATGAGGGGTATGTCAACCCCTTTTCGGCTAGGGGAGGATATTTGGGTCTCGCTTTTTGAATCAAGGCCACGGTTGGGGCTTGTCGGGCCAAATCCCACTCAGGTCTTTATTCTGGACGGGGTTCGTCGGCCGTGCGACCGGCCAAGTGCCCATGGCACCCACACATTTCCCTAATTAGTGTTTAGAAAGAGGGATAGAACTTTACATACCTCCAACCTTTTTCTCATGTATCTCGGGAGGGTCCTGCATCAGCCCTGGATGACATACACTAAATTTGTTGTCATAGTTATTTAGAGAATAATTAAGAAGTATGCGGTGCATGATATGAACATACCATATGTTCTTTTCTTTTGCTTGTAACTTTTTTATCTGAATAAATCTTAGCAACAACAAGATGAAATACACATGAATCGTCACACCCCATTACCCACTCTAAGGGCATAGCGATCATGTTTGATATCTGAGTCTAAAGCATGGCGTAAATGATCAAAAGCAAATATTCTTCTTGTGATTGAAAATTACAATTATTAAATTTACATTTAGAGTAGTGACACAAAATTCCGCATGTCTCAAATTTCAAACTTTAAAGCTAAAACATTAACTAAAATGTTATTGTCTAAATAACTTTACATTAATAATTCAAATGAGGATTTGAGCAATTTAAAACCATTAAAAGTATATAAGCTTGATGTCATTTTAAAATGTTTATGACTATTTTAGTTTGTTTTCACTTCTAAATGGGCATTCTCATCTTCTATATTCCCTTCTGGAGTACTCTCTAGTTTTTTTCCTTATCCTAACTTTTTCTTATTGTTTATTTTTTTTCTTCATTAGATCAATAGATTTTCCTAAGTAGTGTTTAGAAAGATAAAGGAGGCGAGCTTTACATATACAACCGCCCATTTGTAGGGGGCGATCATTAAGCAATTTTCGCATTTGTAGTTTCCTCAATAAGGTATCTTGTGTAGTAATGGTGAGAAGATTTTCTTGCATGAGGTCAGAGTGCGAACAGACCATATGTTTCTTTTTTTCCTTTTCTTTCCCTTCTTTCTCGTCTCTAATCGAACAACGTGACGCGATATATGCCTTGAAATAGTTCAAATCTAGATGGTTAGCATTGTTAGATTATTATATATGGTAATTGTATATTTTCCATTTTTAGATTTGTATAGCTTATATAAGCCTTCATCTTGTACATGTAATATACGGTTTTGATATATCTGAGCACCAGTCTTTCTTCATGTAGTATCAAGCGGGTTCTGCGATTTTTCTTGGATTTTGTTCTCGCGATTACGGAATTATAGCCACCCGTATAAACATTTTTCCAACGAACACCCTTTGTTGCTATTTATTTCCCTACCTTCGCAAGCCTAAAAGCGAAGTTAAAGGCGTCGGTAGATCTTGTTGTTGAGGCGATCACAGGTGTGCGGCGAGTGTAAGGTACCATGAGGCTTAGGCAACTACTCAGCTAACAAGCCACAGGCCCAGACTGAGACCATAGGATGATGGATCAATCTACGGGCCCAATCGTTCTCATCTACAAATCAAGTCCAAACATATATCCCTTACTGGGTAAGGCATATACCGGCTAGACGTTGTCCCTCCTGGCCGGTTAACGTCTTTAAAAAGGCATTCGGATGACCTCTGAAAGCTGGCGAACGAGTATAGAAGTCACGGCTCATAACCACCGTGAAGGTGAGGTGACATTTCTTGGAAGCCGGATAATTAAACGATTGGCTATCTTAAAGGAAAGGCATGTCATAATGCGAAAGAACACCTTACTCCAGTTTTTGGGAGGCTGTCACTTCCATGACGAGTTCTTTATCTTCTGTAAGAAAGAATCTGCAGTGAACATTCGCACTAGACTGGCATTTTGCCTCCCAGAAGCATCCTAACCTAGCAGGCGCCCGGAGGAGTGGCAGGCACACCACCACCGTTTCCTTGTTTGTTTTGCAGGGATTCTACTAGCAGGTTCATGCTCGATGATCGGTGACATAGAAAATTCGGGGCCTGGTGGCGCGGAAGTCTGTGGGAAAGCATGACGAGAAATCTCATAGGCGTCACGAGTAACCCCAGTGAGCCCAATCAGTGACCTCAGTTTCCACGACTTTGGTAGTTCACCGATCATTCCACTTGAACCGTCAAAGTTTATAAGCCGTAATCTAACCTTGCGGCGAACCGGCCCATCAGTCAATTTCTCGTTGGCGCGAAGATAAAGAAGCCAGCAAGAGGAACATGTCAAGCGGATGGCGAATTACATGAACACGTCGCCCAGCTTAGGCGGGAGAATGAGCGCCCTGCGAACCCGTTGGAGACTAACGGGGTGGCTTCGCGAGCTATCCATCCACACTTGTTTCCGGTAGAGATAAGGGAAAGAGCCCGTCCTCGTGGAAAGTGACATACGGATGATGAATTATCTTCTAGCAAAGTTGATACGGCCTATTCGCAAGAGTGCACGGAAATTTGGGAACACCCCCGTTTTCCATTCTACTCGGGATTTTGCCATCCCAAAACACAATGTTTGGTCTCGAATGATCCTCGACCCCGTAGCCAGGTCTTTGGCCAGTCACCTGTTTCTTGACCAAACCCGCACATCTTAGAATTCACCTGGGAAATGGGGGCTTAGATTAGGCCATTACGTGGCCCCGAGGCGTAAAATAACCGGAGTAGGAGAAACCTACCTCTCGTAGCCACATTACGGGTCCTTTTACGTGGGTTACGCTCACGTACGCGTTGGTTCCAATTCCCCCTCTTCATTTCTTCCTTAACCTTTCTCTTCTTCTTCTCTCTTCCTTTTCTTTCTTTCCTTTCTTTTCTTTCCTTCTTTTCTCTCCTTCCTTTCCCTTTCCTTCTTGCTGCCCTCCACAAACTGAACTAGAACTGAACTGGACGTCCATATATATAGCCAATCCATGAGCCATTTCACCTCCACCTTGTGTCACTTCCAAAGCATCATTAATCCCCACTCGTAGAATGGACACATGGCTCGCCATGTGTCACGCATGCCTCCCCTGCCACTAACTCGCTACCACGTGTCTATGGCATGTGTCCTCGTACCATGTGTTGGAAACTTATTTCGTTCTTGGCGTGAAATTTAGGTAGTCTCGGGTCGACGAATTTAGTTAGATGCCCAGATTTCGCAAGACAATTCCAGCGATTACGAAATCGTTTAAATCGTCAGATATCTAGAAAAATCTCGACTTTCCTCGAAGACTATTAGACAAATTCTGGGTTTTTGCCTTTTAAAATTTAAATTTAAATTTTGCACGGGTTTCACGAGTAGCAACCCTTGACTTTGATGATAACCATGACCTGCTTCCGACCCAAATCTACAGACTGCAAGATATGATCTACAAATCATTGGGTTGACATGATTCCCACCTATCTCCTACATAAATAATAACATTAAAACCAAAATTTGAATATTCTCCACCAACTGTAATCAATAAAATACCAAAATTTAATGAAGCTTAAAATTGAACATGTTTATGCTTGCAGATTAACATGGGGTTTGACATACTAGAAATAGAAATATCTGTGTTAATTTAGTGTTTAGGTGGATATATATATATATATATATATATATATATATATATATATATATATATAACAAAAAGAACAATCAATTAGGCTTCTTTAATTTTTCTTTTATATAACTTTTTTCTTTATTCCATTGTAAGAATAATCGCTTTGGCTTTTACTATTTTTTTCTTTATATATTTCTTCATTCCATTCTCACAATAGGATGCTTTTCTTCATGTAGTTGAACTAGAAAAAAGTCGAAAGATTTCCAAATTTTGAACTTTTATTCCAGGAACAATATCTGTGCGTTAATTGTGTTCAGGTTATATATATATATATATATATATATATATATATATATATATATATATATATATATATATATATATGCTATATATATGCAGATCTATTTTTTATTTTACAAATTAAAAATAATAATAATTTTATAAAAAAACATAAAAAGTCTCATACATTTTTTTTTGTTATTAATAAACATTTTATAATTTCAAAAATATGAGAAACAAAAAGTTCTTTATGTCTTGAATGCTTCATTCTTTTTTTTTTGACAAATGAATGCTTAATTCTTAAAACTAACGTTTTGTATTTTTTTATTTATTTTATTATTATTATTATTACTATTTCTAAAAATAAAATAAATAAGAAATCTATGCAAATAATACCTTATTTAAAAATCATGTATGTATTATTTTTCTTTACTAAATTTATATATTACAATACTTTCCTTGATTCGCTAAAAAAAATAGCATTTTGGATTCGCCCTATAATCTTACTACTCTTGAATATTTTGGGAAACATGGGCTTCACGAAAGTAAATTAAATTATATTTCCATCATTCCGTCAAATTCAAGTTGTTATATATAGTTAGTATGTGGTTGGTTGATTATTGCTTTTAAAATCAGTTATTTTATTTATCCAAAGAATTTTGGAGACTTTTAAGCTTAAGGAAGCTTCAAATCATGTTGTTAGAATATGTCTCAAATTCCTATTTAGTAGTAATTTCTTTTTGTAAATGATATTTTATAGGATAATTTCTATTTGTTGTATTATTGTAATATTAGGTTTCCTTATAGAATAAGGAAAACTTTTAGGCATATCCTAAATCACAAGAGGAAAAAGATATGAGAGAGATGTGTATCTGTAAGAGTTTGAGAGATTGGAAGTTTTATGAGGTATTTTCTATGGGCATTCTAAGGTTTTGTGATTTTGTAATTTTTCCTAGTCGTCGTAATACTTTGATACTCCAATCTTGTTCATTGTGTTTTCAAGAATAATGGAAATATTCTCTCTCATCCGTGAATATAGGCATAATTGGCTGAACCACGTTAAAACCTATAGTGCATTTTTATAATGATCTTTTTATCTTTGTGTTCTTTAATTCATTTTATTGTTCATCAAAGTTTCCGCAATTATAACACATGTTAAACTTATTCATTTGATAGCGGCCTTCATTCTATTTTTCTTATTTTTCATTTTATGTAATTTTCTTTTAAGTTAATAGTTGAGAGTTTGGTGTGATAGGTAAAGTCACTTAAATATATAATTTATATATTATTAAAATAAAATTATATATGTATATATAATATAATATTATTTTTGCTTTCATATCATCCAAGATTCTAATATATAAATATAAATATATTCATATTTTAATTTTATTAAAATATATCATATTTAAATTTAAATATATTCATAATAGAAGGAAGTTAATTTATGTTTGCTTTTTTACTTAATAAAGAACATAAATTTTTATTTAGGTGAATGCCTGAATAAGGCTTAATAGTATTATGTATTAAATTGCTTGTTTTTTAATATTGTATTAATTATTTATTTTTATAAGCTTAAAATTAACATTTGAAATATATTAAAAAATAATAATTCAAGCCAGACCTTATTAATTTGTGTAACAATAATATAACTTTATTATTATGATTAAATAAAAAATATTTGTATAATATATGTATAACATTTTAAGCATATTTTTGATGACTAAATACTTTAATTCTGATATACTAAAATGTCTTACATATTAACATGTTATACTTGAAAACAGTAATATTTAAAATTAAATGATAAAATTATTATCATAAATAATTTATTATTAGTATTACTTAAAGTGGATTATTATATTTATTTATTTATATAAATAAAATATAATATATAAAATTAATTATGACACCCCGATTTCGAGGAGTCACGGTGACAACGTCGGCCGCGAAATCTATAAAGAAAGGTTTGGTGACCGATCACCACAGCATTATATCCGTTTATCGGGATCCATATTTTCAAAAATCAGTAGAGTCTCCTTTGTTAAAGGTTCTACAACATCTGACACAATATATGATATAATAATCGTAAAGCTCGTCAAGGTGCTTGAAGTAGTAATGACCGCTGCCAGTTCATATGTCCATATCCCCAATATACAACTATATCACAATAATCCATAAGAGTTTATTACAACACTCTTATACAGAACATATATTAAAATTAGCTTGTTCTAATATAGTTACTCGACACCACCTCAATACTTCCCTTTATCGGGAGTCATTCATTCATATTTAAATCTAAAATATGAAAAATGACGGAATAATTAGAGTCACATGGAATTAGATGTAACCTCTTACCATAATTACATACCCAACTATCTATACAATAGTTCAAAAGAATTGAATTACAATTATTTTTACATAAAATACTTTACAAAAGTATTGTCAAGACCACATGTCAGTCTTCTTCACAATCACGACCTCATCGGAGCATCGTCTCCCTATAAACTCCATGTACTGAAGGGGTCCCGTGGCCGGGTGGCGTGCGCGGAAATATTCCTACAAGGGCTACTCCGCTAAATTGCACATGCAATGACATACCACACATTCAAGTAAAAACACCTGCCTTCCTACTGGAAATGTACGTAGCCGTGGATGAGAATGTGACTCATCCTATCCCATATCCCGAGTCCTCACTGACTCCCTCACACATGCATATGCCAAATGTGAAGACTTGTCATTGGTGTTGCATCCAATGACCCTTTATCCAAAAAAAAAAGGCTTTTTGTTTTTTTTTTATAAATCAAATCCTTTGAACAACCTCCGATAACCACTTCATTCAAAGCCCTTGGACAGTCTCCGACTGTAGATAGTCTCTGACCTTGGACAATCTCCGAATCCTACACAATTTCTGATCTCGGACAATCTCCGACCTTGGATAGTCTTCGATAACAACTTTATTTTAAAGTTATGGACAATTTCCGATAACAGCTTTATTCACAAGCTATGGGACGGTCTCGAATGTAGTTTTATTTCAAAAGAGCTGGGCCAGTCTCAGTAACCTCAAAGAAAGCGTGACTCATTTTGGACTTAGTCCCGTATTCTAGAGCCCACCATCAACACGAGCCACAGTGTCGATCTTTACCATGCACTCACCATGTCATGAGACGTACTAGTGCATAATGCGTACAATCATGTCATTGCCTATTCATCACCATGCTTCATACTCTGATGAGTCTTATGGGGCATGCTGCTCATGCATAATTATCCATGCATCATTTGGACATTTATATCGACAAGCAAACAAATTCCAAATAAATCATACAATACATGCCAACATATCAATATACACATACGTTGGCATCACAAGTCACTACCACTCGGGTAACGACATCCATTAACCTACAAGTAGAATTGTGAAGACATGTCACAACTAGACTTCCTGATAAGCCATGTAATGGCGTATTAAATCTGAGAACATCCACAAACTGAAACCATTATAACACACAATTTGACTTCCACACAATTTCAACCAAATTATATCACTCAATTCAAGCAATGATATACTACAATTGTGTAATAAGGACACAATCATTAAAACGGCTATATTTGTAGCGATCCGAGAGAAAGCGGACCATAACTTGAGGTTATAGAGTGCGATTTAAGAGTGATTAATGCCCTAACATCAAGTTATCAGATAGAGCTACAAGTTCTTTGAAGGATTCTAGTCCAAATTCTCACTTTTTCCCAGCCGAAAATCAGTCCCAATACCTGGAGAGTAGGTTTGGCCAAAACAGGGCAGCTTGGAGTAGTCCCGGGAAACGGACCATAACTTAAGTTCTAGAAGTCCGATTTGGGTGATTCAAAATCCTAACATTAATTTCTAAAATAGGGCTACAATTTCCTTGAAGGTTACTAGTCCAAATTCTCCCTTTTTCTAATTGAAAATCAACCCCGAAAACTGGACATCATATATGGTCAAAATAGGGCACTATTCCCATAACCCATTAATTTACCAAACATTTAAAATGAGTTGAAACAGCCCTTAGGGCATTAAAACTGACCAAACTTGACCTTAGAATGGAAAATAAACGAAAGTAGAAAAAATCTCTATCTCTTGGAGCATAAGAAGAAAATCTGAAATCCTTAGACACTTCCTAAACCAAGAAACCTTTGATTTCGAACTCCTCGCTTGAATCTTGGCGAAATCGATTTGGTACCCACGCACATAGCTCGTCGAGTAGATGAACTTACGTTCTTAGCCCATGAATTAGATGGAATGAGAGCCGTGGATCGAAGAGAGAATGAATAACTTTCTTTCATCTCTCTCTTTCTCAGGCTCTCTCTCTCTCTTCCGTTTCCTTCTCTTTTTTTTCCTTTCTTTTTCCTTTCCTCTTTTCTTTTATTTTCCTTTCTAACTTAACTTAATTGTTAAGTTTGATACATGGCCCTCATGGTGCCATGTGTTCATTTTGGTCCCGGGTTTATTTCTATCCCAAAACCATCTATTTCTTTTTAGTTCAATTCATTTTAATTGTACTTGGCTCAAGCCATTTCCTTATTTTCGAGATTTTCGTAAAAAAAATTTTCCTAGAGTCACTGACTCCACCATCTAGAAAATTCGTAAAAATTCAAACTGTGTCATAATTCGATGAAACTTTTTCAGGTCACTAGATTTTACGAGGCAGTTCGCAGCCTTGTCTGTTTAAAGTAAGTAAAGATCTAGAAGGAATTTTGAAGCTTTCTTGAACCATTTTGGTAATTTTATTATTTTGTCATTTTCTGAAAAAAAAAATTAGATTTTTTTTTCCGGGGTTTCACATTAATAATTTAAAAATAATAGATTGATGAACCTAAATTATAAATTCCATGTTTAAAAATATTTTGAAATATTTTGTGTGTGGATTTAAAAGATTTTGTGGAGATTCTAAAATATGGCTTTTTCTAAATAGAAAATTTAAAAATTCATAAATAAGTTATGTAAATATTATAAAAAAAAAAAAAGTCTAAAAGCCATCCTAGTTTGAACTACTGGGTTCAAGCGAAAATCCTCGAATCATGATTTATTGTTTTATTGTTGTTGGTGATAGGGTTCAAAAATAGATGTGGGGCCCACGCCGGGCCCGAAAGTCGCCCAATGAAACATTAAGGCAGATCCAGCTAAACCCAAAAAGGAGAGACATGCCCGTTGATGGAGCATTTAGGCACTTCTGTGACATTGGTATTTGGTCTTAGGCGAATAAGGGCCCGACTAGGTGCCCAGACCAATTATGGAAGTCTCACGGGTACATAAAATGAATATTTTAGTAATGTTATTCATGAGTCAGTAAATCTCCACCAATAAGGAAGAAAGACAATAATAAAACATCATCAAATCGGATCCCCCAAAGGATCCCCCAATAAGGAAGGAAGATTATCCCCGAATAAACGGTCCGCTTTCTATATCAGTCCCCAGTCGATATCGATAATACTTAAAAATATCATCGATAAGGCGAATCCTAATCACCATCGACTGGTTGAACATCTACTATAAATACCGGGCCGCGTTTGTGAAGATGCCTTGAGCGATACTCATAGTGATGCGCATCCTCGCCTTGCGAGGCGTATTACCGCCCTCTAAAGCGGTCTCTTTTCTCTCGAAAGAAAGCGGCTTAGGCATCGGGCGGCCATGAGCGAAGACCTGTGAGCCCGCTTCATTCTTGTTTGCGGAGTCGTCTTCAAAACAATCGAAGCGAATCGGCGTTGCGCGATCCTATTCGACCAGACGATCGGTGGCCAACAACCCGGCCCTACGGTCGAGTCGACCTATGACCCCCACGCTCCAGCCCGATTCAGGTTGAAAAAGGCATCATCGGTTAGCGCCGTGTATGTGGAACAACGGTTCCTTTATAAATATAAGCGATTTCTCGATTCTTTGATGAGTATCAACTTCCGAACACAAGCGAGAACAGCTAATCCTCAATAATCTGAACTGACGAAGCGACGAGATGAGTCGACCTCGAGCGCGTTGAAACAATGCGGGCGGCCGCAGACGAGTGGAGCTTTCGCCTCACCAATCAGCGTCCCCAATAGAAAGTTAAGCAACTCACGGGCGAATCTGGCGACACGGGAAGCGCGGCGGACCAGGAAGGCCATGACATTCCCCTTCACGAAGGACAACACAA
Source organism: Tetrastigma voinierianum (assembly GCA_016808115.1). Taxonomy (NCBI): domain Eukaryota; kingdom Viridiplantae; phylum Streptophyta; class Magnoliopsida; order Vitales; family Vitaceae; genus Tetrastigma; species Tetrastigma voinierianum. Next base: position 29,313 of record JAEQBH010001138.1, read on the forward strand.
CATTGGCGTTCCTCGTGGAAGGCGCGAAACCGCGAGAATCCGGTAGAGCAGGGGGCACGGACCTCATCAACCTGGAGAGGAAGGCAGCGAAGCGACTTGTTGGAAACGCGTCGAGACGAGAAGAGCTGGCGCGCCCTCACCTGGGCGGAGAAACGATCATGGGAATGGGGTTCAAGGGCCTCGACAAAGCTCAGCCGTGTGAGGAAGTAGTAAGAGGGCCTTTCACATTATTATCAGATCTACGCAATTACAAACAAATGAGTCACATACGTAGGGTACTCCTTCCCCTTCCGGCCAGTCGAGTCACCACGAGGTGGAAGCGTTCGATGGCACAGATCGTCGTCGTCACCAATAACTACAATCCAAATGGAATTGCGTAGATGCAAGATCGGTCTTGATCTTGAGCTTTAGCTCTATCACCACTAAGGCCATGTAGCTTGGTTAAATAGACTCTCACCAGTCGTCAATCTCCTCATTTGAGAGCTATCCATTGCATTGATCTCACTTCATTGGGGCCGGGGCCAGTATAGAAAGCCAAGTTATCATCCTGACCATCAGCGGGGGCTCCTTGAAAGCTTGAGGTCTTATGTCAAACAATTCAATGGAGTCTCTAAAGGTGATATACGAAGAAAGTTAGCGATCAACTGCGTTCATTGCTGGCTTAGGGATTCAGTCGAAAGACTTGATGTTTTCCATCTCTAAAAATCCCCAAACAAGCATGGTGAGGTGCCATAAAGCGAAAAAGTATAATGCCAGGTGAAAAGCCCTCGAATCAGAAGAAAGAGAGCTCTTACTCATGGAAAAAAGCGGGACCAGAATGAAGCAGCGGGCTGAAGCTGAACGAGCGACGGGAAGAGATCTTAAGAAAATGGGATCCCCAGGCGTAGGAACCTAAGTCGTCTCGGTCCACGCGTCAGAAAACGGCAGCCATTTATTCGCCTCGATTTCACCATAACAAAACACCCCGTTTATCCGCAGTCTGGCGATGCAAGCGAGCGAGTTCACGAGGTGGCCCAGCTCAAATGAAGAAGTGGACCAGCGACGAGAGACAACTCAATCTCTGCAATTCCATAGGGACTACGGACCTGCCTGGTTGCATACAACTCGAGAGAAATAAAATTACTTGTCTCTGACGAATTGCATGACAGCTTCATATCCAAAATCGGGCTTCGTAATCAAGCTTCGGAGACAGGCCCCAGAGCTTAGCAACCACCTCGGACGGCGACTCGCAAATAACCTCTAGGTGAAATCCAGGTAATCTTAGGAGGATTCGCGGGGTGGGAATCGACTTCATTTCGGAAGGCCGAAATCTGCGACATCAGTCGGAGATAAGAAATACAGAAACCTTGTCTAAAAATTTCTGCGGCTCGACACATCATGCATTCTTTGATTCAGATCTGGTGGGATGCCAACATCCTCATGTGACCCAGCGATAGTTAAGCCTTGATTTAATGGCCAACAAAACGAGTTCATGGTCCTAATTGATAGAGGATTCGGTAGATATCGTCGCCGTCAATCGACCTTCGATAAAAATGGGCATCGAAAGGGAAAGCCCCAGAGCGTCGACGCTAAATGCAGGGGTTCTCTAGGGGAAAGATGCCCCGATCACCTTATATAACATGTTCTTAGAAAGCGATTCCCTCTCTCGTCACAATAAAAGCCATCCTTCTTAGCATATCACATGATGATCAAATTCCTACCTTAAACGAGGGTAGGAATGGTTCGAGGAGATCAACGAGTGGCTAAGGAATGCTACTCAGCATCCATGAAGCGAGCTTGATGACAACATACCTAGATGAGCTCGACATGCGTGAGTCTTCCGCTCGACTGACCCCTCAGAAGAATTGGAACCGGTATTGTTGGACGACGACCCTAAACATCTCGCCTATATCGGCTCCAAGCTAGCAGAATACCTCAAAAACCTCCTTATCCATTTTTTAAAATAGAACAAAGACGTCTTCGCATGGAAGCAAGCGAACATGGGAGGGGTGATCTCTGATATTAATCACTCATAGGGTTTGAGCGTCGACCATCCTTCAAGCGATCAAAGCAAGAGGAGGGCTTGGAAGAATGAAAAGCCATCAACGAGGAAGTCGGCAAACTCCTACAGGTAGGAGCATTCAGGGAGGTAGAATATCCAGAATGGCTAGCTAACGTCGTACTCTTCAAAAAAGCAAACGGCAAGTGGCGGCTCTGCATCGATTTCATTGACATCAACAAAGCGTGCCCCAAAAGGGCGGTTTCCTCTGCATGCCACAAAATCAATATAAATTGTAGATGCCCTTTGCATGCCAGACCCACAGAACTCCTCGGTTTGTATGGAGCGCCTTCTCCATTACAACCCAGATTAGTATGGACCCCGGGTGACGAAAAAACACCGTTCGTCCTGGCGCGAGAGACCTCTTGTTATAGTGTGATCTTGGATTGGACCAAGAGCGTAGGAGCTACGTATCGGTTGGTGAATCGGATGTTCGAGAAGAAAATGAAACCTGTATGGAGGTGTACATAGATGACATCTTTGGTAAATCCACCATGTTTGACTCCATATAGCTCATCATCAGGCGTTCGGATCTTGAGAAACTTCTGACATGGCTGAATCGACCCAGTGTGCCTTGAATTATCATTAGGAAAATTCACGGGTTTCATAATTCGACCAGAGTGAAGCAAATCCAGAGCCAGATAAGGCATTAACCGACGTATGCCTTACCATGTATTAAAGTATAAGGAGTTCGGTGCTGTGAAGGATTGCTGCACCTTAAGCCGATTCGTATCCGAGGTAAGTCGTACATTGCTCTTCAGTCTGACCTTTCAATGGGATCTGAAGTGCGAGGAAGCATTTCGGCGTGAAAACATGTTGAGCTCACTCCCATTCCTAGTAAGTCTGATGAGAGGAGCTCCTCACCTATACCTATTTGTATCGGACTTCTCGAATGGTGCCGTCCTCGCCGGGAGACAAGAAGAATGAGTGCGACATCCGGGTTTACTGTGCAGTAGAGCTTTGAGAGGAGAGGGAGAGTACCGAGGATGGAGAAACTAATTTTGGCCTTGATAGCACTTAGCTCGGAACTCGCCCTTACTTCCCGGGAGGCTCATACCATAGAGATTCAGCGGAATGCAGATGAAGCAAGTGTTACATAAACCGAAGTCTACGGGAAGGCGTGAGTAGACCATAGAGTGGCGAGTTAGGCATCGAGATACAAGCGAAAGCTGTCTTAGCCGACTTCTCAAGCCATGAAGTTCACCCCGCCTGAACTCCTGCTCTAACGCCGTGCAACGAATGACCTCCCATCTGGAAACTCTCTATAGATGGAGCCTCAAATGCACAAGGAAGCCGAGCAGACTAATTCGACCTCTCCCAAGGAAATAGACTTAGAGCACGCACTCGTATCGATTCCAAGCCTCCAACAACGAGTCGAGTATGGAGCTTCCCGTCATATGTGCCCTCAACCTCGCCATTCACCGGGCTGGGACCAGCCTAGAAGTCCCCATAGCGACCTCCCGCCTGGTAGTAAGACAAATAGAAGACACCTACGAGGCTAAAAGTGGAAGGATGATCCTATATCTCCAAAAGGTACGAGATTTATTAAAAAAAATTCGTGCAGGTTCAGGTCAGACATGTCCCGTGAGCAGAACCCCAGCCGCGACGCCTGGCAAACTAGCGACAGCCCACAGAAGACCCTCACCCTACGACACTGCCGAATACCGCGCAGCCCCATCGATCTCTCGCGATGTGGAAGGCCCAGGCTCGGGTCCGAGCTGGAGTTAGATGGAACTCTTACTTGGGACTATATAACAGACGACGCCTACCCGACCACTCCCGCGGAAGCAACTAAATAAGGATCTAGGTCCGCCAGTTCACTAATCATAAGGAAGCCTCAGACAAGCGAGGTTTCTCTAAACCAATCCTTAAGTGCATCGCTGAAAAACATTGAATACGTGCTAAAAGAGCACACGAGGTGTATAAGGAATCATATCTGAAAGCTTAAGCATTGGCAGAAAGGTCTCGGTGGATACTACCGGGCTCACAATACCAAAGACGCAACCGACCTAGTTAAGAAACGCAGATCTCGCCAGAGCACGCCAAGATCTCACACACCTCCCATCAGCTCCCGACGCCGATCACAAGCCTCTCCTCGCGGCCCTTCCAACAATGGGGCTCGGGATCGGGACCTCCCCGCCCTTGGGAAAGGCCAATGTAAATTCATCATCGTCGTAGTAGATTACTTCACCAAATGGGCTGAGGCCGAGCCTTTAGCCACAATCACAAAGCAGAAGATACGCAATTTTGTGTGGCGAGCCATCATATGCAGGTTTGGTATCCCAAGAGCCCTGATATCGGACAACGGAAAACAATTCGACAACGCCTGGGGGCTCGGGGATTTCATGCCGAGCTCCTAATTAAGAATTACTACTGCCTCCGAAGACATCCACGCCTAACTGACAGGCCGAAGTCACCATCGAACCCCGAAGGCACAAGACCAAATTGGAAAGATTCTTAAAGGAAAGTGGGTAGAATACCTCCCTCGAGGTGCTATGGACCCACGGTGATAACACAAGTCAAGAACCCGAAACCCCATTCGCCCTCAAATTTCGCACCAAGCGCAGCCCCCGGGTCGAGATCGGGATTAAAGTCCCCAAGGATCGGGAAAGCCACAGCCAGCAGGAAAGCACAATGAGGACGAGGCTCTCCGTCTAAATTTGGATCTCTTAGATGAAAACGTGAGCGTTCTAGCCGTACGTAAGACTGGTACCAAAGGAGGATCTGAAGTGACAATGCCAACCAAAAGTCAAACCCATAAGCTACATGCCGGGTGATTTGGTCTTAAAAGCTACCGCCAAGTAGCGAAGCAATCCAAACATTACTGGAAATCAGCCCCAACCGGAAGGCCCTTATATCATATCTCGAGTCGCCGACTAGGTACCATGAGCCCAAACAGAAAGGGAGGGGAAAATTTTACAGCATGCTTGGAATGCAGAACATCTTAAACGTTTTATCAAGCAGATCTGGTTTGTAATTCAACAGAGATTTATCAATTTTCGCTAATCCATTTCGACCAGCTACTGTTATTTTGTTAAGATCGTCACAAGAAAATTATTACATATAATGTACATGCAATAGAATGAGAAAGCTCATAGACATAAAAGGAAAGTCTCTCTCATTCCAATCGATTACATTCGCTACAATCGAGGTGTCATCGACACATCTGAAGCACTCGCATGCAGCTTCCCTCAAAAAAAAAAAAAAAAAAAAAAAAAAAAAACTTCAGGAAGAAAAAAGGAAAAGAAAACGAGATGGGAAAATGGAAGAAAGGTGGAAAAGAGGAGAAGAAGAAAAAGCATGGAAGGGAGTTCGCGTAAGAGGGAGAAACGTATGGAAGAAGAGGAGAAGAAGAAAAAGTGGATTCGAAGGAGTGTGCGAAGAAGAAACAAAAAGGGGAGAATGATAGAAGAAAAGATGAAAAAGTGAAGGCGAAGGAGAAGAAAAAAGAGAAAGAGAAAGAAGAACGGTAATGAAGAAGGCTACACAAGAAATGCGCCGCCCTCTCCGGACACATTCCCTAGCACAAAGCTAGGGAATAACATGACCTTATGTAAAGGAGACTAGTGGAAAACACAACTCCCACGCGTAGGTCCGCAGAGTCGAACCGTAATCTCTCGTGTAGATCCCCCTACCGAAGACGACTGGAACTCGACGCTTCCATCTCGCACATATCCCCACCACACCAAAAGAGGTAGATTTAAAGTAAAAACCCATAGCAATGGAGCCGCCGCATTTATGCAAGAAGGCCAAAGCACTCAAAATCTCATGAACGTTCCAAATTCTCCATAAATCAGCATTAAAAGTAGTGTTCTATCCCTTCCAAGAAAAATTAGAAGTCGAATGGCCTGAGCTCAAGAACTCACTTCAAGAGTTCATCTACTCCGCACAGTCACGCTACCCGAGGAGTCACGGGATCAGCTCGGGCCATTACACCCGCTACTCTCCGCCCCTCGCCCAAGCCCGCTGAGTTCACTTTGGATCGTGCTCCGGCCCACTGCACGTCACGCTACCTAAGAGTCGATCGCCGCCACACCGCCACTGGCCTCAATACCGAGTCTGAAGAACTCACTTCGATCGAAGTTCGGGCTTACCTCAGACAGTCACGCTACCCGAGGAGTCGATCACAAAGTTACATCGCCACTCGCCTCGCGCCTGAGCCCCAAGAACTCACTTTGATCGAAGTTCTGGTCTTACTCAGACAGTCACGCTACCCGAGGAGCTCTGACCGCCCTCGTCAAAGCCACACCGCCACTGGGCCTTAGCGCCCTGAGCCCGGCCAGGCCACTTTGACGACCGCCCACTCGCACAAAGTCACGCCTACCCGAGGAGTCACCAGTTACACGGCCACTCTCCCCGCCACGCCGAAGCCCGCGCCAGAAACCACTGGACGAGCCTGCCTACCCACGGTGTCACGGCTAATTTGGCGAGTCGACGTACTCAGTTATATCTCGCCACCGGCCTTAGCGCGTGAGCTCAACAAATTACTTTGACGAGTTCGCTTACTCGCGACAAAAGTCACGCTAATACTCGGGAGGAGTCGACACCGTGTTACATCGCCACGGCCACGGGCCGAGCCCAAATACCACTTTGACGAAGTTCGTTTTACTCGCACAGTCACGCTACCGAGGAGTCGACGCCAGTTACACGCCACTTCTGGCCATAAGGTCTTGAGCCCAAGAAACACTTTTCATGAGCTCGTTTACTCAGACAGTCACGCTACCCGAGGAGTCGACGTCGGAAGTTACATCACCACTTCGACCACGCCCGAGCCTCAGGTGAGAGGGCTAACTTTCTTGACGCAGTTCGCCTCATTTCCCCGGCATCGTGCCATGCGTACTCTAGGAATCGGGCCTAACTCGTGCAAATCGCCGACGGAGCCTGGGTCACCACATCGACGTGTTCAACCATTCTCAAGACAAAGGCGTGTACCAGGAATCGGGTCGACATCAAGCAATCAACCCACGGGAGCCCAAGAGCACGTGCTGCTGACGAAGCCGCTCAAATGCACCATGCAGCCAGAGTCGCCGCCAGCCGCAGCCTACCCGGGCCTCGGGGTGGCTCAACTACTCGCCGCAGCCATGCGTGCCCTGGGGAGTCACTCGACCGCTAATCACCGACGGAGCACAACAGCCGCATTGACGGCAGCCTTCAACTACCAAATAAGTAGCCATGCAGCCTGGGGGAGCTTCCGGCTCGACCGCGAATCAGCGACGTGGAGTTGGTCAACAGTCAGACATTGACGCGAGCTTAACTATTCTACACGTGCTATGCAATGTGAGTCGGCCTCAACTCGAAAATCAGCCGACGGAGCACGACAGCTCGCATTGACAGCTCAACTATTCTAAAGACCGGGGCCAGCGTGTACCTCAGGAGTCGGCCTCAACCCCCGGTGCAACCACCGACGCCTGAGCACATCGCCGCATTGACGAGCTCAACCATTCTAATGTGCCATACAAATTCCTGGGGAGTCGACAAATCAGCCGACTTTCGAGCCCAAGAGCCCCATCGACGAGCTCAACTATTCAACACGTGCCATGCGCACCCTAAGAGTTTATTTCAACTGGGGTACATCACCCTACAAGCAGCCTAGCAGCTTCATTGACGAGCTCACCGCATTCTCGCATTAGTGCCATGCATCCTGTGAGTCAGTTCAGTCGGCTACTTAGCCCTTAGAGCCCAAAAGCCTCTGCGGGACCGCTGAGCGTACTCAACATCTCAACTCAGGCGCCCAATTCAAAACCATGCAGACAAGAGGTCGATTCAAATTAAGAAGAACGTCAAGAAGAGCACAAGTAGAGGCGAAATAAATGAGGTGCAAAAATGAGTGTTCATCAAGGACAAGGCTACATATGTTTCATGTGGCCCAGCCTGGGGAATTAAAAAGGTATAAAAGCCGATGATTCGGCAGCAAGACGTGCATAGGAGTTCGTGCACCGTAAGGAGAAGCAGACGATGCAGCATGGGAGCTGGCCTCGGGCCGGGGTGCCCGCTTCCAGATAATCAGCGTAGAGAAGGACCCCCCTCATCCTCCTCGCCGCCGGAAGGTCAAAACAAAGTCCAGCCTAATAGCGCAATACTTTCTGAAAAGTGAGCCACCCGGAAACCATTGATTAAGCCTCAGCCTTCTCGCCTTCCAATAACTGGCCCTACCAGCCACCAAAGTTATTTGTCGATGAAGACGTCTCACGCAGCCGCGACACTTTCATTCAGCGCCTTATCGAAGCCGATCGCTCTCGCTCGGGCTCCGGCGACGAGCCTCGCCCAGTCAACGTTTCATCTTATCACGAAGGTCGCCTCGATCGCACGTAGCTCTTCCCTCACACTCTCGGGGTCACCTTAGGGGACGGAGAAGCTTGTCCCTAACCACCCGGGTTCACTGGGCAGACGCCACTCGCTCCTAGCCTCCATCAAGTCGCTCGCAAGCAGTTCTCAAATCACCCTAACCTCCTCCGAAGCCGCCTTCGCCACCTCAAGCCATTCCGGCCCGTCTTACTCCCGGCCCGCCGAGCACGGAGCCAAGTGGTATGCTTCAGATCGACTGAGCTCACTCTGGCCCTGGCCATACTGCTGCACCCGACCGCAGCCCGCCCGCTCGGGATATGAGGAAGCCACCCCGCCTTATAAGCTCCTGCCGCTTAAGATTTATCTTCGTTTATTTTATCCTTTCTGGACAAACCCTTCAAATGAGTAGCCACCTGCACATCCAGCATAGAATCAACATCCAACGCAAGCTCGAAACTCATCTCAAAATGGAGTCAAATATGACAAGGTACGGAACTGCTGCAGGCAACCCCCGAGAGATACAAAGCCTCATCAACGGCAACAAGAAATCAACCTCTTAAGATTAATCCCAAGATCGAGACCACAATGTACGCAGTTCCTGGCATTATGAAGTAAAGAATCCCCGTCTCCGCCAACTTAGGGTTCCAGATCTTTCCTCCTCACCTCTTCCTCCCTTCGAGAAGAGGCTTAACCTTCTTCGCCATGGGGGTCCGTGATGGTAATGGGCATGCATTTGCCAACTACCGTCAACGCCCCAATTCGGACCCTCTCGCTCTCGCAGTTGCATTACTGCATCGGGACCGCGAGCTCAAAACTAGGGAGCCATAACCCGTCCTGATTTATGGATATGAGAGGACGGGGAAGATGAAGATGCCCCTAACTTCGAACTTCGACCTCAAAGCAGCCTATCTTTCTCAACGTAGTGCGAAGTTTTTCGTTTCCCCACTTCCCGGCTTCCGAGACACCATCTCTCCAATCAAGCCAACAGCTCCCCCTAGTGTTTTGTAGCGCAGGGCCCAACGGAGGAACTTTTATGGTGGAAGCCGAGGCGGCGCCTTTGAGCAAATAGACAAAGTGGACTTCGAACTCGATGGGGCTCGGGAACATCCCACCACGCTCCCGCCGCAGCAGACGATAGTGGACACTCGGGCCAACGCTAACGCTATGTATGCTACCCTTTCAGCTACCGGTGACCACCGAGCACCTCGAGAAGCATGTAGACGCATCGTAATCAGAGATACCCGACCAATAATGTGTTAATATGCAACCAAAAAACAGAACGAACATCACTAATGAAAGATTCTCTGGGGTACCCAAGCCAATGAACGCCTTAGTATCGCCCCTTTGTCGAGAGTGCATCATACTCCCACTACGGCTCGTCAACGAAGAAGTAACCGCCCCCACAGCCTACGGGAGGAGGGAAGACCTGAAATCACCGTAGAGCCTGAACGCCAGAAAATAAAAGAAAAGCTCCCTGATCTCCTCGGCTAAAAAGGTAGTTAGCTGGGGCTATGCCGTGTAATACCTTCCAGCCCCCCGTCCCTAAAGAAACCAGCCAGACCAACCAAAATACCCCAAACATTTGCCTGGGCGCGGAAGCTGAGCGGGACACACATTAGTGCTGTTAAAACCCCTTACGAAGGGATGTAGGGAAGCGAAGACCTATCGAAGGTCACTGAAGAAACACACCATCTTAGGCATAGAGACCACATAGAGGGTCAAAACGCCGTGATCTCACACCAACGCCAAAAGGGAGGCCCGATAACGCCCGGCAAAGATGCGCGAACCCATATGAAGGACCGACTCGCTAGGGTCCTACGCTAAAGCATGCCTAACTAAGCATCTCGCATATTCGACCCCCATGGTATTTAATCGTTCACTTTCCCCTTCGCCCTGTCCAAGGGAAGAGGAGGCACCCTGGGCATCTCGGAACCAACTCGACCAAATCCAAGCCGGAGACGCTACTTCGTCCAATCCGCCAATAGCCGAAGAATCACCATCGATGCGCAGAGAAGAAGAACGGCCTGGACCCATGATGAAAGTGGATAATGAAAATAAAATTCAGCCAACCCAACCCTAACAACTCGTCTTATCGCCCGGAAAGAGATCAAGAAAACAAAGACACAGTGGACCCAGAAATACGACAGAAAAGACTATCCCAAGAAAGACAACAGAGAAAGACTCTGCACAAAAAGGCTCAGACAGAAGACTAAGAGAGAAGGAAGTCCGAACTCGCTAAAGGCAAAGAAAAGGTCCCAGAGCAGTGGCACACAAGACAGAGGATGTCCGCGAAAGAAACAAAAGGAAATTGAAAGGAATGGAAGAAATGAGCGCGAAAACCGAAGAGTCATCATTATCACAAGACAAATGACGGCGACCAAGCCCTAACTAATCCAAACAGTAGACACGCAAATTGCACCTGCGAGACACGCATGTTCTCGCCCATGTACGCCGCACACAAGGTCGGGGCAACCGATAGGGGTTCAAAATAAGGCTCACGCCCAACAATTGCCATGCCCAAGAAAGAGGCCAGCCCAACGAAACATTAAGGTCCGTCCGCTAAACCCTAAAGGAGAGACATGCCCATTGGAGTGGCCAGGCCTTTCTACGCCTCAACATCCAAGCCTGGTGCTGCCTCAAAATAAAAATTCAACCCGATCGCCTCAAAGACCAATTATGGGAAGTCTCCCCCACGTGTACGTGTAAAATAGAATAGTCCCTAGTAATATATTATTCGCAAGTCCAAATTGGGACACCTCACCAATAAGGAAAGAAAGACAATAATTAAACATCATCAAATCAGATCCCCCAAAGGATCCCCCAATAAGGAAGGAAGATTATCCGAAATAAACTATCCTTTCTATATCCAGTACCAAATCCAATATCAATAATAACAAAAATATCCCATCCAATGGGAACGAATCCTAATCACCATCCAACTGGTTGAACATCTACTATAAATACAAGGCCACCCCATTGTGAAAGGTACGCAAAGACTGATACTCATAGTGATACGCATCCTCGCACGAGACATATTTGCCCCTCTGCGCCTCTTTTTCTCTCTCGTGAAGAAACCGACTTAGGCATCGAGCGGCCACGTGGAGCGTAAGCCCCGCTCGACCCCTTCCTTCTGTTTTCGCAGAGGAGCGCCGCCTTCAAAACCAAGAGCGCATCACCGCTGTAGCCGATCCTATTTCACCTGGGACGATCCACCGGCCAACCTAGCCCCACCAAGGGTCCGTGTCCGGCCCAACGACCCCCTACACGCTTTAGCCCAATTCCGGTTGAAAAAAGGCATCATGAGTTGGTTTAGATTATATGATTAATAAACATTCGTTCTTGGAGTAGAATCGGATAAAAACATTGGCCTGTCAAGGGACGAATTTAGTCCGATTTTTTAAAACATTGTTTAATACAATTATAGTTATTAAAAAATCATTTTACTATTTTGTGTTTAAAATAATTCATTAAATTTATTTATTTTCTTTCTTTTTACTTTTCAATGTTTTCTTTTCCTCACTATTGTCCTCAAACATGTTGTTTTATTTTCATGTACATCGAGTGTCCAATAATGTATTCTTTTCTCCCAAACCCAAAGTTAATGGTATCAAATTCTCAATTCCTCTAACAACACTTCATCCACTCATATCCTGTGCTCACAGAATTCAGAATGAAATCACGGAGCTCGAGGTCACCCAAGCTCTGTCGCCGTCACTTCCGGGAAGTGATCCCCACCTACAAGCCGCCGGGCCGTCACTTATTGAAGCCAAAATCCAACAACTCACTAAGGTAGGCTCAAAACCCCCAAATGAATTGGCTAGCGGTTAAGCTTGATTTTGCCTAAACGACATCTCAATCCCAACAAAACTGGAAATTAAAGTGTGCTCGGGATTCTGCAATCTATTTCTTTACTGTGCAAGCGGGTGATTACAGGGGAGTGTTGTGATGTATTGTTGCCGATTTTGAGTTTGTTGCTTCCTCTACTCTGTGAAGATGAAGTACAAGTCTTCATGTTAAGACTTTTTCCCTTAAATAAGCATAAGTACCTTGAATTTTGATGGATAACCCCCACCCATGCTCCCCTAATATGTAATTTTTCAATGGGGAAACTCCTTGTTTCTTAATCATGATTTTAATTCTCGGTGTTTTATTTTTTAATTTTTAAAACCTGAAATTTGTTTAATTTTTTATTAAACAAATGGGTGCAGAAGTTTGTGGAGGTCATCTGCAAAAGTTTAGGAAGAACAAGGCGATTTGCAGCGGGTACAGAGGCAGGATTTGCTGTATATTTGATCACAAGCAGTTGGATACTGTGGGTTCCTCTTGCTTCGTATGATGAAGCAGTCAAAGCGGAGGAACCTTGCCGTTTGGGGTTCAAAATGCAAAGTTCTTGTGACAATGGAGATGGATGGTTAGAGACAGCTCACGTGAAGTAGACTTGCAGGTAGTTGGGTTTAATCAGTTTGAAACATGTTTATTTTCAATATTTACTGATTAAGGAGTAAGTTGCATCTGAATTACTTTTTTTATTTTTATTTAGGTGTTTTGAAAGAGAAAAGAGGTCAACCAACAAAAGTGAAAACCCCAATGGTAACATATTTTAATACATATTTTGGTTTTGATCTGATCTGATCTTATTCTAATTTTGCGGTTTGAGGAAATCACTGGATTACTATGAATAAGATGTTGGTATATTGCCATTAGGATCTTTGCTTGTAGCTGGTGAGTTGAAGCACCATGACAACCAAAAATTGCTTGCTCGCTTGTGAAATTGAAAGAGGCTAAATTATCGCGAGTTTTTTCAAAACTTACATAAAAATACAAGGATCTTGACTACGTAAAAATGTGGATGGGGAGTAAGTCATATCCCTTAAGCTCACAGGGTTAACCTAATAATATTCTAAGGCTACTATTAGAAAGTGAAATCTCAAATTAGCAAAGTTGCGAGTTCTATCATGAATGTGGTGTGAAACCCATGCTCTGGGAAAGTGCCCGACTAAAGTGGAGACAAAAGTAATGTAAAAACCCGAAGAGCCAAGCCACTTAGACACCCCGGACACAACCAGCAAAAAAAAAAAAAAAAAAAAAAAAAAAAAAAAAAATCCTTGATTGCAGCTTCAAACCATGGGTTTCCAAGGATTAATCAAGGAGGTGGCAATGATATTGGTTCACTCGATACTGAGCCTATTTAAGTTCATATTTCTTTTTGGCTCATTGCATTTTCTTACCCTATCCTTGGAGTGTAATTCACTGAGTTGGTTTTCGGCCAGGCACTACGTGGCTCGGGTCTATGTGGTCTAGAGTCGCTTACATTTGTGTAGACATTTTGTTTTTTGGTATTGTGCAGACAAGCTGAGTTGGTTTTCCTGCATCGATTTCGCACTAATGACTAGTGGGTTTCCAATAGGCAATCCCTGTTTTCCTATTGAATTGACTGCCATTTGAATACTTATACTTAACAGGATTGAAAAAGAACCAATCTCAAAGAAAAACATACTATGCACATAAACATCTTCGCTTTCAATAACTGCTTGCCCTGCTTTATTCTCTATATTTTTTGGTCAGAGTTAACATTTGTACTTCTTTGCACCTGCCATAGTTGTTAATGCTCTAGAGTGCAATTCCATGCCTACTTTATCATCTTTCTAATTTCTGTTAGGGTTTGCTTTGATGTTGTTTTTAAAGAAAAATTAGTTTATGTTGTATGTTTATAGTTTTCTTTTTCCTGGAATTATTTCAGGATTGTGTGCTTTTATATCTCATTTATGACTTAATTCTACATAATTACTTATTTATTACATATTTCTGTTTGGCCTTTTAGGTTTGACCTTGCATATTACTCATATACTTCTTGCTTGTTCTGACAGTGGAGCTCCCTTTTGGTTATATTAGGACAATCGAGGAATGAATCCTCTTCCCCCTTTCTTTCATCATCCACAGGTCACTCTCTCCATCTATTTAAATTAATGCTTAATTAGCCAACAAGAAACAAAACCCATGTTCTCTTTTTGGATCTCTCTGTTTATTTTTTTCTTGTTTTGGATCTACAGATCAAAGAGACCTCCTCTGAATTTCTCTCTCCTCTGCAAACTCTTCCCCAAATTGGTCTAGATGTTTTTATTATTAATCATTTGTTTTAATCTCTATTTTTTGAACTTGTAGTTCTATTTGAAGTTAGAGGAAAGCATCATAAGCTTTTGGAATTAGAGAGAAGCTGCAGAAGCAAGGCACAAGGTACTTCATTTTTGCTTTCGAGAAGTGTTCTTACATGGTCTTTATCATCCCATTTGCATGTGTTTTCAACTTATGTCGCGGTTTTTCCTGAAGATTCCTTGCAAATTTGTAAGGTTTTTTCGCACACAATCCTCCTTTTATCGCCATTTCTTTTTTCCATAGAAAATTTCAGGGAAGAGCAAGGTTGCTATCAAGCAACTTCTCTCTGAAATATGATGTTCAAAGCAAACTCGCTCCTAGTTTCTTACAAATGAAAGTGCCCCTAATTAAGGTCGAATCGAAGCAATAATAAAGATTTTGCACTATGAGAATATGTTCTTTGGTGTATTACGAGTATTGTGCTTTCTATCATTTTCATTTGGAATACCCCAAACATTTCATGTTCCCCAAATTTCTCTCATTCAAATGAAGTTTAACTAATGCAAGTAGTGGCTTCCATAGATTGGCCCGAAATTACCAATAGCCGATTTCTTCTACCCAAAGACCACCATGAAGAAATCATACAGGATCTATATAAATCATACATGATTAGGTAGGGTAGTTAACATGTCTCCTTCTCCTGGTGTACGTTGTTTCTTTTTTTTTTTTTTTTCTGGTTTTATCATCTTTTTTTCTTTCATATCATTGCACATTTTCTTTTCTGCAGGGAATTGTTGGTGTTTTGTAGTCTTTAGAACCACTGGCTATAAGCCTCATAGAATCATATTCTACAGGTGAAATTGGTGTTTTGTAGAATGCAAATTGTCACGAGACTAATGTATATTTGTTGTCAAGCTCATTATATTTGCTTGTTTGATAAGAAAGTATTTCAAGTGATCAAATATCAAAATTTTCCAAGACAAGTGAAGAGCAAAGGTATATTCGTAAAGAAAATAAGAATATTTTAGCATTGTAGGGAATGATTTTGAAATTACATAACCATGAGGGAAATCATAACGTAAGAAAAATAATGGAGTTGCTCTCCCATGGTCGGTTAATCTCAAACCGCGGCTATAAATCATACCTATGGTCGGGGTCAACCACAAACTGCGACTATAAACCATCCTTATGGTCGGGGTCAACCACAAACTGTGGTTATAAATAATCTCTATGGTCGGGGTCAACCATAAACCATGACTATAAACCATCCCTATGCTCGGGGGTCAACCACAAACTGCGGTTATAAACCACCCTATGGTCGGGGCCAACCATAAACTACTATAAACCATCTCAATGGCTCCAAAGACGCCTTCAAAAACCCAGGGTCCTGTTGACCACCGTCAACCTCAGGAAACCTGTGTGTCTCATATCATGAGACCCATACATGAGTAAAAATGGTCACGTCGGGTCCCTACATCCATACTCACCAAAACATAACCAACTATATTACAATAGTTTCAAGAGTTAATTACACTCTTATACAAACATGTTTCAATCAGAATGTTTCAATCAGAATGTTTCATACATGTTTTACAAAAATATAAAGTCAAAACTACATGTCGGCTTTCTTCTCAAAAGCGGCCTCTAGTGAGCGTCGTCTTCCTGAATACTCCCTGTACTTGAAAGGGGGATCCCACGATGGGGTGAACAATGCCCATTAGATGAATTCTCCTACAAGGGCTACTCCTCACCTAAAATGAAAATGTAATGGCACAATACAAATATCCACACTCCATACTATTTATAATTCGTACATGGAATGATTTATATCATGGATGAAATGTTTTCATACCCATACCCTGAGTCACTCACCGACGCCTTCACACGTGCCTATGCCAAGTGTGACAATTGTCATTGGTGATACTGATTGACACCATAGTACTATTTTTGTTGCCAATTAACACCCAATGCAATTTGCCAATGGGTAACCAATAATCCCACTCATATCACTCAACTCTAAGTCTAAGTGATAAACATGACCGCGCAGGTTTTCTTTGGGCAACAGAATCTTTTCGACTTACACCGCGGCTCCCTTACACCTGCTGGGCTGCAATTTTGGCTCATGCCGCTGGTCTCTTTACATCCACGCTCCGTGCTTTTCACTAGGATTAACGACTCCTTCTTGCCTTCGCCCAACACACATTAATTTCTTTTCATTTTATGATTTGAACTATGAGTCTTTATTGGACATAGTCTCAAAGACAAACTCAACCCACATTCACCAAGAGTGGTGAACAACCATACCGTGCACCCACACCCGACTCGACACGATGTCATTGTTCACATGAATGCAATAATGTCAATTCATATATCCAATTCTAATGGCTCATACACAATTATATTTCATATAATTCAACAATCATGTTAATACATCAATTTAGCATGCGTTAACATATCTTTTTCTACACACATTTCAAGCCATTCATTTTAAGCAATATCATGCCATCTAATTCACAAATTCACATGGACAATTTCGGGTCCAAACAAGCAATCTAGATCATTTGACAGTCCTAACAGTACGTGGGCTGTCCATGGATCGCCCTCGAGTCAAGCATCTGCTCCACTTCTTGGAACTGAAACCATGGCCATTTCCTACCATTAACACCTAAACCATTTCATGGATTTTTAGACAAGAAATATCCAGCAGGAGAAACCCTACCCCTGAGTTGCCGAAACTCCCCAATACCGGTACCCACGCGTAGCCCTTGTAGTGAGAATCAACTTTTGTTCGCCGTCTGATTCGACTAATCGGACAAGAAAATCTAAAGAGAAGGTAAATCCTCTCTCTAAAACTCTCTCTCTCCTTCTTTTTCCTCTCTTTCTCTCGCTTGTTTCTCCCCTCCCAACGTGCTGCATCAAGCATGGGTCAAGAAATGGTCAAGTGGATGTCCTCTCACTTGCCACATGTCAACCCCTTATTGGTTGACTTGGATTTCACCTTATTCCTTATCCATCTAACATAGATTTCCACCAAATCACATGTTGCCATGTGTCTCTCATGGGTCTCATTTGAGTTCATGTTTGACTCATTCTACACATGACACATGACACATGACACCTTCGAACCACTCAACGCGCTGTCACCCCTGCACCACTCCCCGCCGCAAAACGTGAAATTCCGACTGTCTCGGAATTCGATGAAATTCGATGTGGTAGCAAGATTTCGAGAGACGATTCCAACGGTGAAGTCCGTTTTGTCATCCGAGATCTATAAAAATTCCGAATTTTGACCGAAATTACCATTTTATCATTTTTCAGAAAATTAGAATTTTCTCAGTCTACATTCCCCATTTTTAAAAGAATTTCGTCCCGAAATTCCACGCAATTACAAAAAATCACATGCATATGCAACGCGCACTATGTCATGCATGTAAACTAGTCATTTAATTATTAAATGACTAAACTGTGTACCTTCATCCCTAAACAAGAAGGGATAGGTGGCCCGCATCAGGTCCTTCGTGTCTCATCGCCACTTCCTTCCATCACTACGCTTAATAAAGACTTCATTAGCCTTTACGGTCTGGCGCTTGCAAAACCTGATCCCTGCTATCCATAATGCACACACTGGTCCCTCCTCGAAGGTCCTATCTGTCAACTCTTAATATCTCCCAATCCAATACATGCCGGATCAAGAGTGTACCTCCGGAGCATGGAGACGTGGAATACCTCACGGACACCGACATGCTAAAGTGTGCTGCACCCAGACGCCATCGCGCCCACCCTCTCAGCATTTTTGAATGGGGTCTAATGAAACCCTGAGATAGCTTCCTTGTTATCGAACCCGACCACCTCTCTCTTAGGCATCACCTTCAAGAAGACATGATCGCCAAACCCCGCATTAGTGTCACGCCGCTGTCAAGCAGTAACTTTATGTCGGGCCCAGCCGTGAGAAGACGTTGTCACCAAGCTCACCTTTGGCAGGTTCCTAATCAAACCTAACCAAGACGTTTCTCCCACCGATCCGTAATATCTAGCCGATCCGCATGACTCCTCCCATATAACGCCTCATGTGGCACCAGAGTACCGCCGATAACCTGCTGCCAGAGTGACCCAATTGCGCGTGCGCCTTCCCAATTACCCTATGATCCAAGACTTTTTTATTAAGCTTCTTTTTGACACCTTTTGTGGAGAGATCCGTTAGGCTCCACCTACATGTAAGTGCCTCTCCCCCTTCATTTAACATACCTTCTTCTTCGAGATCTCTCACTCTCAAGCTCTCTCATCTCCCTCTTGTTCAAGTGCTTCCAACCACTCCTCTCTCTCAAGTGTTCCCATGCACTCTCTCTAATTTTTAAGTGCTTTCATACTAAGCACATTTCATTGGAGGAACATCATCAAGCTGAATGTACTTATTCACTAAGAGAGTGCAACCAAGTAAGATATGTTGTTGAATCTAGAGGTAGAGCGCTGCCTTAATG
Source organism: Tetrastigma voinierianum (assembly GCA_016808115.1). Taxonomy (NCBI): domain Eukaryota; kingdom Viridiplantae; phylum Streptophyta; class Magnoliopsida; order Vitales; family Vitaceae; genus Tetrastigma; species Tetrastigma voinierianum. The sequence continues at coordinate 48,207 of JAEQBH010001138.1, forward strand.
TACTAAGGTTACAAATCTGGTGAGGGCGAATATAATATGATGTTATATTGCACGCTGAGCCATCCAATCATATAAGTCCTCTTACTCAATTGTTCATGGTTTGGTTTGTTTTAAGTACAAAATTTCTAATCTTTTTCTAAAAGACATTCTATTAGTAATATCAGAGCCCACAGTAGTAGATGGTAACTTGTTAGTACATGTCTAGGAAAGGTTTGTCAACAACGTGATGAGCCAAGTGCAAGGGGGTATAAATGGGACATTAGACCCTTCCACTATCTGAATCCTTCGATGTATCAACACATTCTGGCCATCACAAGAGTTATGTTCACCCAAAAGACCTAGTTCAACCAACATGTTTCCCTTCTACGTTGATCTTCTCCTTGATACCCTCTCAAAGCTGCCGCGGCATAAGCCTAGTATGTATTTAAGCAAATGAAATCGAAATTACCAACTCAAAATTATTTTCGTTCTTTTCGTAGCTATTTTTTTATATACAAATATGGTAACACTAGATTTCTGGGCAGATTAGAATTTATCTACTTCACTCTCGAATTGTAAGAGAAAAAAGACCGTTTAGGTTAATTTCTTTTTCTGCTTACATCAAGAGCGAAAAAATGGTTATGGGGAAGTAAAAACCTAAAGGTGTCCGATCATTGAAAACACCGAGAAAAGAAAAGAAATATCAAGAAATTGTTTATGGACCACTTTGGTTAATAACTATCCCATGGTCCCACAGCAAATCAAGGACCAACTAAAGAATCAGGACACTGTGTTCGGGGATGAACTTTGAGTGTATGCACACTACAAGAAGTGGATAAACTATAGCAGTGGATAAACTAAAGGTAACATATATTGCAGCTATAAACTATAGCAGTGGATAAACTAAACCGTGGCCAACCTCAACTATAGATGGTGAGGATAAATGTTATAGAAGGCGAGAATGTCTGAATGTGTGCCCAAAATGCTCAAGATCTATTGTCGTGGACGTTTTTATTATGGGCAACTAAATAGACTTTACAATCGTGGTTAGCGGTGACCCCGACTATAGATCACCTTCAGGCACAGTAAGTGGCAACCTTGGCTATATTATGAAAGAAACTTTATATTATTGAGAGAGCTGAGGTGTATATATATACCAATACATGGTAAGATACACAACATAGGGTATATAAAAAAGAATCCTAAATATAATAAGAATCCCAACATACTTAATAACCTAAATATACTAAGAATCCTAAATATACTCTATCATTACCCCTCAAGATGGTGTGCTAGAAATAACACAAATCTTGTTAAGCATAGAGAAAAAGGGAGGTCGAGAGAGATATTCGTGGCATCGCCAGTTTCTGGGGTGCTCGAGATCCATGACTGTGTGAGATCGGGCATGGTTCCTTCAACGAAGAATGGAGAGAAGGAGCAGGTCGGGATTGCTAGGGGTGCCCGAGGTCCATGATTGTTGAGATCGGGCATGTTTTCCACAACGAAGACTAGAGAGGAGCAGGTCGGGATTGCTGGGGCTGCCCGAGGTCACTAGAGTGCCCGAGGTTCATGACTGTTGAGGAGAAGGAGATAAAGGGTAAGGCTCAAACTTTTTTTTTTTTTCAAATACAAATATCAAAAGTTTGGAGAAGAAGGGAGAGTAAGAGATAGAAAGAGAGAGAAAGAGAAAGACGGTCGTGCAAAGGCACAATGCTGCACATGCACAAGATCAACAGATCATAAAGAGTAGTGGTGGTGGCGGCAGGGGCTAGGGTTAGGGTTTGTGTGCTGTTAAGATCGGGCATGAGGAAGGAGATCTCACCCGGATGCATGAGGAAGAGAAAAACAAGAAAAGAGGTGTAGATATGTAGAGATGTGGAGGGGTGATTTTGGGTCAAGAATGACCACAAAACCACCCCTCCTTCCTTAAAGAAAAAAGGCTAATAGAGAAAAAGTTGGGAGAAGGGGAGGCTAGGTTTTCGGGTTTACTGTTAAGCTTATGGCTCGATACCATATTATGAAAGAGAGTTTATATTATTGAGAGAGTTGAGGTGTATATATACACACCAATACAAGGACAAGACAATAATAGCATAGAGTATATAAAAGGAATCCTAAATATACTAAGAATCCTAAATATACTCTAATATGCCCTTTCAAGATGGTGTGCTAGAAATAACACCAATCTTGTTACATAGAGAAAAGAGGGGAGGCTGAGAGAGATATTTGGTAAGTGCATCAGCAAGATGGGGGTGCTCGCTGGGGATGCCCGAGGTCTATGACTATGTGAGATTAGGCATGGTTCCTACAATGAAGACTGGAGAGGAGGAGCAGGCCGAGATTGCAAGGGGTGCCTAAGGTCCATTATCGTTGAGATCGGGCATAGTTTATGCAGCGAAGACTAGAGAGGAGCAGGTCGGGTTGCTGGGGGTGCCCGAGGTCACTAGAGTGGCTGAGGTCCATGACTGTTGAAGGAAAGGAGATAAAGGGTAGGACTCAAGCTGATTTTTTTTTTTTTTAAATACAAATATCAAAAGTTTGGAGAAGAAGGGAGAGGAAGAGATAGAAAGAGAAAGAGAAAGACGATCGTGCAAAGGTAGGGTTAAGGTTTGTGTGTCACAAGATTCGCATGATAAAGGAGATCTCCTGATGCATGAGGAAGAGAAAAACAAGAAAAGAGGTGTAGGGATGTGGAGGGGTGATTTCAGGTCAAGAATGACCACAAAACCACCCCTCATTCCTTAAAGAAAATAGGCTAAATATAGACAAAGCTGAGAAGGAGGCAGGGTTTCAAGTTTGTCTGTTGCTTATGGCCTGGATACCATATTATGAAAGAGATTTTATATTATTGAGAGAGTTGAGGTGTATTCATACACCAATACAAGCGCAAGAGAGTATATAAAAAGAATCTTAAATATTCTAAGAATCCTAAATATACTCTAAGATCCTAAATATACTAAGAATCCTAAATATACTCTAATAGGCTATAGGTTACCTTTAGGCACGTCAGTTGTGACCCTGGCTATAGGTTTTGTGGCAACTGTGGCTTTAGGCATTTTATATAAATTTTCTCATGTGGTGGTGCATTCCAAAAATCACCCATAAAAGTGATTCCCTGGTCAAACCTAATTTCAAAGAGGGCAATGATCCCCTTTAAATATCATAAATGTTTTTGAACTCATCAAAACTCAAACTTCAAAAGAAACCCATGAACCCAACAAAAAAACGGTCGGTGGAGCTCATTCACCTGAATCTATTTATATATATCAATATTAGATGGGTATAAACAAATGTATTCTTATTCTTAATATTGACTTCTAGGTCATCTACAATTTCAAAACTTTTATCCATCTATAAGGAAACCAGAATATGCATTGACCCGTTCCATTTTTAAGCTTTCCCTCACTGCTAATATTAAATGGATGTTCTATGCTCTTCTCCAATTGCCACTCCAAACTTCTCCTCCAAAGCCATCGTAATCTCAACCTGTTTTTTTCATACTCACATGTCAGTATCATATACAGTACCTAAACAAACAAAGCCCAAAACTTGGTTCAGAAAAGTAAGCAGTAACCAAAGATGAAGTAACAAAAAATGAATAGAGCAGTTTCAAGTTGACACTCAGCAAATCCCCACGAGAAACATTGTTTTCCTACGTAGTCTGGTATCACTGCTCCAGTTGCTCAGTATCCCCTAAAAGACAAAAACCATTGATTGCAAATGTCGCCCCAAAAAAAAAGAAAAACTTTTTAACAGCTCTATTCATTTGTGGTTCCTTCACCTCAAGCAAGCATCGTATGCATTTTCAGGCCCTGCACTAGATTAGGAGGGAATCATTCAACACCATCTCTAAAAGCTGGTAGGTGAGTGTGGAACATGTGACCTGTAGACCCATATTCTGAGTCCCAATATAAGCTTCGCATATGGGAAGAACGGAGGGATGTGATTGTGACCAATTAGTAAATATCGTCATACTGCATCCAGACAACAAGTCGACACTATAAGCAAACTCCTTAGCTACTACCACAGAAACCATATATGTCTATGCAAGCCACAATATTCTTAAACTAAGGTCGATTAATTGAATTCCCTATCTACTGATTCTACTCTTGTGGATGCTGCTACATGGTTAAATGATATGAAGACAATTCAAAAAGAGGCAGGGAAATGGAAACTTCATTACTTGTAGATGAAATTCTTGACTAGGTGACTATCGCTGACATGGAGGGCCTTCTGTACATCTGCTCTGTTGTAGAAAGTTTTTGCATAGTCATTGAGGCATGGGTCATAACCACCCATGATCCTTGGCAACTAGAAAACAAATCCCATCACCAAATTAAATTAAATTTGTGTACATCATCAAGAAAAAAAGTATCAACCAACATGTAGAGAAGGACAAGGAAAATTTTGACTTACTTCAAGAAGAATGTAAGACCCAACTCTCCAGAATTCTTCATCATTGAATTCCATGACTTCGAATTAACAGAGCTTGCTCCTCAGAAGCCTATTAAATTGAATAGGAGTTTTTCAACAGAAGGAAGACAGTCATTTTGAATTTCTTCTTGGAGTTATATCTCTAGGCTGGGTGATTTTGAATCTGGTACTTCAAAATGTGGAAAATTCAGAGTTAGTTAACTACTAATTTATTTGTTTACTAATTTAGAAATCAACCATTGTGACTGTGGGTCTATTTTTTAATATTCTGAAGCAATGAAGGGTCTCTCTTTTGGGCTTTTAGGCATTTTTCTCTAATCTTGATAAAGAGTCCTTGTGATACTACCCTACACTCACCCAAATTCAACTTAAAAGGTTGCCAGTTTTTCTCCATATTTTGCTTTCGAGAATTTTCACTTCATCCTGCAAGCTAGTGAACGGTAATGTGCACATTTCTAACTTTAATAAAAAATACTAAAAAAACAGCTGGAGAAATGATCTTGTGTACACATCCACAATTTGCAGTAGTGAAGAAGGAAGAAACCTAGTAATTAACAAGGTCTTTGATACAATTTTCTCCTATACAAAACGATAATCAAGTTCAATGAGTTTGGAGCGTGCATGAAAAACAGGATTTACTTTCATATGAAATGCATTTCAAATTATCACATAGCAATTTGGGAGGTTCTTATAGTGGTGTGGTATAACAATATCACGTAGGAGAAAAAGAGATCATGTTAATTCCTCAAACTTGAAAAGAAGAGATTAATACTTAGCTTCTACATTTGACTTATAGACTATTGTCATTTGTATGACTGTGGTATGATATTATGAAAGAGACTTGATTATTATTAAGAGAGTTGATGTATATATGCCAATACAAGGGCAAAGTAGTAAAACATAAGGTCAATAAAAGGAAACCCTAAATATACTCTAATATGCCCACTCAAGATGGCTTGCTAGAAATAATACCAATCTTGTTACATAGGAAAAAGAGGTGAGGTCGGGATAGAGATTTGGTAAGTGTATCAGCAAGTTGGTCACCAACGGAGACATAAACAACACGCAGCTCGGATGATTGAACCAGGTCACGAACAAATTGACAATCAATCGCAAGATGTTTCATGCGAAAATGAAATACAGGATTAGTGGAGAGACATGTTTTATCTAAATTCTCCAATATACGCTTCAAGCATATTTTAGCTTGTGTGTTACCAAGCGTAGTAGGTTAACTTCTCAGCAAGGTTCAAGCTAAGAGACATGTTTCTAGCACAATATTGGAGAATATGAATGAGTGGAAACCTTTTATTGTACCAAGCATGATATATAAGGTGCATGAGAAGCTTTAAACATGAACGTTGAATAGAAAGCATTGCTTACAAAGACTAGATGCCCAGATAAAAACGAAAGACACCTTGACTCATGTTTGAAATGTAAACATGAATATAACAAAGAGAATAAACACTTCAGCTTTTCTATGTTTTTTTCTTTAATCCATTCTAACAATATTCTTGATCTAGTTGATGAAATGAAAATTATTCATTTTCATATTTTGAACTTCGTTCCAAGTTACAATATTTGCCAAAGCAAGGAATAACTTTTCAGTTTGTAGTTGCATAAGCAGTGATAATTACTATTGAAAGTATTAGTTAAAATTTATTTTGCCAGAGAAAGAAAATGTTATTTTCTTGGAAGGTAACACTTTTTTTAAGTGTAAAATTGAAAAATAATTATATTTTCTTATTTTTCACTCTACAATAGTTCCTTTATTTTTTGTTCGCTATGATCGGTTTTTTTAAAATTTTTTAAACAAAATTATCTAATTTTCATGTGTTTAATTTTAGTTTTGAAAAAAACCTAAAGCTCAAACTAAAACAAAATAAAGAAATAATGCTACTCTAATTTTTCCTTCTCCTTATTCTATTTACAAATAAAAAAACTATGATATAGGAAAAATTACAAAATATTTAGGAGATACCATTTTAACTTAATGATTTAGGAAATATTTAAATACATATAAATATATATAATAATTTTAAAAGTTCTTCATCATTTTAACTTGAAACTCTTCTAGGAATTGAAGTTCCTACATGAAAGTACATTTATTTATACTTGGAAAATGCATTCTCAACCTCATACACTCTCACATATTTTGACATTTACTCCATGCACTTTGAAACGTTCAACAAACCCTTACACTATCCAAAACATGAAAAGTAAGCTATGTTTTGACGGTTTTGGAAGGATAGCCATATCACAATAGTAACAAAATGACTTCCTTTTCATGTTTTGGATAGTATAGGGAATTACTTGATTTGGATAGTATTGGGAGTTGGTTTGAACATTTTAAAGTGCATGGGATAAAATGTGAAAGTGTAGGATGCATTTTTCCTTATACTTCAAAAAGTGTATCCTAATAATATATGATAGGTGTACGCTTGATTGTATATATAATGGTGGATTATTTATAGGGACAAACAATGTATTATTATTATTATTATTATTATTATTATTATTATTATTATTATTATTATTATTATAATTTTTTGAGCTATAATAATAATAATAATAATTATTATATGCTTTTTTTAAATTACTTAATTTATTGTTTCTTTTGGCAATAAAAATTAAATAATGATATTCACTTTTCTTATTCTCTCCCCCTTAAAGGCCAATATACATAGGCTATGAAAAATAATACAATGACAAAATATGACAAAAAAGCATATAAATATTAAGGAAAAACTTGTAATATGTTTTCTTAATATTTTCCTTAAGAATAATGAGGAGAGGAAAAGGAAAAATTTTGAAAATTATATATATGAATAAAATAAGATAGTTAAATTTGTGATTATAAGAAAACTATAAAATAAATTCCTCATTTCTTTTCCTAACATTTTTTGGGATTATATATAGCCTTATAGGGATAAGACACACAAATGCTCCCTGATGTTTGACCATATATCTAACTTGGTCCTTAAACTATTTTTGGGTTCAATGTCGCCCATAGCATTTGTTTTATAACTTAAATATGTTCTTGCAGTCCATGCAAGGGTCAATTCATTCCATTCCAATTAATTAATGTCATTTAATAACCAACTTATATAATGACAACAAAAAAAAAACTGTTTCTCAAGGCTATTGCCAAAAAAAGGCCTAAACTACTTCATTAAGGTTGTGTTTGTTTCTGTCCACATGCATAGTTTGGTTGGTAGAAACGTTGAAGTTTTAAAGCGAGTCTCCCAGGAGGAGGAAGGGTCCACGAGTTCAACTTCTGACTACAATTTATTACATTGTAACAAAGTGCTTAGTTGTAAAAAAAAATGTTGTGTTTAGTTCTTGGACTAATTAAAATAAATGGTAAGAAAAATAATTTCTCATATTTAGTCGTTTAATGAAAAAATTTAAAGCAAATCAAATATAAATAAAATTACTTGAACATATAAATATTTCATAAATTATTTAATCTTCGTATTGACTTTAAAATAAATAAAATTTAGGGAAAATTAGTAGTAAAACCTTGAATTTTCATGACATTTGCATTTAAAGCTTGAATAAAAAGTTTACTTTTTAAATATAGCAAATTTCATGATTTATTTTATATCTAACAAGGCGTCCGACCATGATCGTTTTGATGCTTTTAATTAAAATGAAAGTTAGGGATATAAAAACAAAATTTATGAAAGTTGCTATATTTAAAATAGCTTTCTCGTTTGAAGTTAAATGTAAAAAGAGAGTCACGAAAGTTCGAGGATTTTAACTAATTTTCATAAAATATAGTAGTAAGTAAAATAATATGTGAGATTTAATTTTATTTTTATTTTCCCACATTTTCTTTCTATTTTCTTTTTCCCTTGCATTTTCCTAGTATTTTCCAAGAACGAAATAGCCTAAATGTTGGAATGATTTTCAAAGGAAATAAATAAAGAAAAGAAAAGAATATATATAAAAAGCAATTAGTATGTGTATATACATACCTTGAACCACGTGTCCTTCCATTGCATTTGCAGTGTAGCAATTGGAAAAAGGCAATAAACACCTAAAGTGGCGGTAAGATGCAAAACACTGTTGCATATTCCCTTTTTATGCAACCAAATAGGAATTCAACCGTATGAATCTCAATCAACTATGTAAGCAGAAAATAATTTAGGCAATAATAGAAAAACTCAAGACATCAAATTTTAACGTGGAAAACCCCTAATGTGAAAGGAAAAACCATGGGCTTATGAGACACCAAAAACTTCCACTAATAAAATTAATGGGTACACACTTGCAAGCACTAAGATTCGAACCCTTCCCCAACTATATGCCCATAAAATGGTGGAGTAATGAACCGATTGGGCTATCACCCATTATCTGTTAATCTATGCCCCCGACCATAAATTCTAGCTTTATCAATCAACCATATTCACCCAAAAAGTAATTTTGAACTCAATAAATCAAACACAGCTTATAGTTTTTTAAAAGGCCTAAGGCAAACCAAGGCACAAAAGGCCTCTTGGAGCCTTGGTTATAGAATATGGGCTTTTATAAAGGCATTTGGCGTTGAAGGTCTCCACAGAAGCCGAAGAGCCGCGAGGCAAAAATTTAAATAATTATACGAATTAGCATGCCACCGCATCCACATATATCCTGCAAAAATAAAAACAAAATCAATTTAAATAAATTAAAAATAAAATAAATAAAAATAAAATAAATTATTAAACTGAATATATATATATAAAAAAAAAGGTTTTTAAACAAAACTAAAATAAATAAAAATACTAAAATCGAAATTCACTAAAAATTGACCAAAAATAAACTAAAATGAAAATTTTTGAGTTGCAGTTTGGTCTCAGTGGAGACCAAACCAGCTCAGTGGCAGGGATTGTCTATCATGGAGGATCAAGGAGGAGGAGCTCCTTCACGCACCTACTGGTGAGGTGTCTTTGTGGCAGCGGCGGTGTATAAAATGAATGCCTAAGTGCATAATTTCTGCTTTAGCCCCAATAATATAGTGTGCCAATGTGGATATCGATCCACGAGGGAAAGGTAAATTGACTACGAGAGGTTACGCTTTCGAGATAATATGAATAATTGATTCTAGAGTAAGATTTAAGTAAAGGAAACTTTAACTAAGCTATTGATTCTAATGGTGTATTGTTGGCGCCTAGGGTTAAATACGCCTATCCGTTCAATGGATTACTTTTCCAAAGATATTGTTATTCAATCTATTTGTAATATGTCAGGTGCGAGGTGATCTTGCCTACGAGATATCCTCTCTCGAGGTATATCGCCTATCTGCAGTGAATAGAAATCAGTATATCTCTATCTCATTCGGTATTCAGAAATGCCTTAAATGTTCTAACCTCGATTGCTACCTTCGGGTTCGAATTATCTCATTAGCGAATCGGTGAGGCTACTCTACCCGGATCCTTGAATACCTCATCTCTCGAATCTCGGATCTCGGTCGATATGCTAACGTGGCGGACATTAACATATAATTGAAATGCAGGTATAAAGTAGATGTGACAAATTAATAACAACTGAATAACATGAAAGATCAAATTTTAATCCATTGTTCGAGACAGGGTTTGATGTACCCCTAGAAAGAGATCTAGAACATAATGAAAGAAAAGATGAAACTGTTTAATATAGAAAACATTGTTCTAAAATCCGAAAATAACTGAAAACTGAAAAGCGTTACAATTCCCGGGCACTTCCTCGAAGTCGATGTCACTGCTCGTCGGTGTCACTCTGCTCGAAACGCTTTGCTCTGTTAAAGTGCGCTTCACAGATCTCTGATGCGCGCTGAACCGAACCTGTTGTTTGGCGACGAAGGCGGATTACCGGCCCGGCCGTCGCTGACGTGGTGGCGTCGCGCACGGCGTGGTGGTGTCCACGGCGTTGGGGCCGCGCGGCGCGAATCGCTGGGCGTGGCGAATACCGTGCGCCCCTTATTCCCATTTGCGAATACCGCCTACCGTTCCGTAACTGTGATACTCCTGCATTCGAGGCTCTATTCAGTATTCGAATCAAAAACTATAAAAATTACTCTAAAATAAACGGGGAAAATGTAGGTAGTGCGAGTATAATATGAGTGTTTGAAACAAATGCCTTTAAACTTAGTTTCTTGCTTGTCGGCGAGGCGGAACTCACAAACGGGACACACACGGAAACATAATGCCAACTCACACTAATACAGGTGATGCATGCTGAAAAATGAGGATCGATTTGGAGCGGCTCACATACAGCTGTTTTTTCGATGTTTAATAAAGAACTTTCTGAGATATTTGACTTTTGTTGAGTCAGTTGGCCAGGTAAAGCCCCGACTAGTGCATCAAATCCCTTAATTGTTGATAGTAGCCTTTCCAAAATTCACAATGGTGACCTCGGGCATATGCCTAGAGTTAGATACCCCCAGGCAAGCAGACTACCACCTATTAGGAAGAAGCGAACTAGACGAGGATAGGAGCACCCATTATTTTATGTCCACATACACAAGAAATGTCCTATGTATCCAAAAACAAAAATGGAAGAAGACTAGTGCCCAGAGTTTTAATGGAGTGTTCTGGCCAGCGGGGATCCATTGGTACTCCCCACCGGTTAGTTAAGAGGGCACAGGCATTCAATTCCTTCAAAATTCACCCAGAACACTTTCGGCCAGGCTCAAGGCCTAGGTTGCGTGAATGATCCATCTTAAATCCCATGCGGGCGTGGGTCCCGATGACTCACGGCCCGATTGGCTCGGGGCATTAGAGCTTTGATAGGCGCCAGTATGCCGGGATTAGATTGGATGATCAAAAACATTCTATGCATATACCTATTTTACATGTATTCTTTTTGCTCTTTTCTATTGTTTTGTATTTTCTCTTTTGGTTGGGCTGGTAGCTGGAACCTCTTTTGATTAGGTGTCTCATCCTCCAGATAGTTTAGATCTCTGGGATGATGAACTTTAGTAGTTAGTTCGGCACTTATGCATATACGAGAAAGTCAGCCCAGTGTGTGAGTGCGATAGGGTTTGGAGGCGGTTTTTCTTGACTACGGGATTGATTCACTAACCCTTTTCAACTATGATCTGTTAAGGCATGAGCAAGTGTACAAATTGAACTCAGACCTGTTGACTCTGAATAAAAACAATCCTCGATTTTCAACATAACTACGTGTATCTGATTACTACATCTGGGGAAAATGTCCTAAAATATAATCAAACAACTAACACATGACTCATGAAATGGGGTGGTGATAGGCGAAGGAAAACAAAACACTGTAATATCTGAACTGTAAAAATACACCTCTAAAAACAAAACAAAACCATGAGAACATAATTGCCGAATCCACTGAGCCCTCCCCAGGCTTAAAATCTCAGTTCTGTGTTTAAGTGGATAAATATAGAGGAAGGAACTCCCACTGAATATCGCTGCGGTGGAGGTGGTGGAGAAATTTTGGTGAAAAGGCGAGAGGCGGAAAATTTGGGCACCGAAGGCTGCCATCTGTAGGATGATGCTTTGATTGGCTGGTTGTCAGCATGTCGGCCATGACGCCTCCGTGGCCTCTCAAGGTACTTGAGGGACTCGGGCACTCACGGTCTCACCATCGGGGGCCAAGCCGCTCGGTGTGTGACACTTGAGTCCTCGAATCACAGTGGGGCCCAAGGGTGGCCTTCTTTGTGTTCTTTGGGAGGGAGGGTGGTGGAGATGGCTGGGATAGTGGTGGTAGTGCCGTTACAGGGCGGTAGCCAAGGTCTCACGGGGATCGCCCGAGGGGATCCATAGCAGGCCGATACTCATAAAGCTCGTCCTCCTCCAGGGTTCGTGACTGGAATCGTAGGCCCCCTCGGGTTGCGGAGACTTTGGGGTGCCTCAAGCAGCGGATATGGCTTTATGAGGTGGAGACCAGTGTCGGTGTCGTCCCGGGAGCTCGGCTTGTTGCCTGAGAGCCAAATATCGAAAGGGGTGTCCCGAGGTTCATTTGCATCTGTGGACTGACAAGAGGGGATGCATCCCCTACATAACTTGCCACAGCCGAATGGTATATCTTCTGGATATTGTGAAGAGATTAGCGAGCATTTGGCGGTCTGTACGCATTAATCGTCGGGATAAGGCCGAGTGATGAAATAGTGCCAAACCTTAGAGATATGACCAAATCTTGGCCTTGAAATTAACCTTGTAGCGCCTTTATTGATCATCAGTTCACCTGACCTTTGGTGTCGCGAATGACCTCGTGGTGATCGGGATGCTCAGCGGCCCCGATCGAAAGTCCGATGGGACATCGTTCTGACCATGACTACAAACGATCGACTTGTGGAGATGTTCTGGAAGCAACCACTACTTTCTGACCACCACGCCGGGACCATGGGAAGGCGAAGGATTGGCATCAGGAAATAAACTCAAATCATCTTCAGCGTTGAATGAGGGGTTGGCATAAAACCCACGCCATCCCTTATTCGCAATTCTTGCGGAAGAAATCGTCAATTGATGAAACCCCTTCTCATGATAAAGGAATGATTTTACAAATGATGCGAATCGATCGGCGGCTTTTCGCGTTCTGAACCTCCGGGCATCGAGCGTTAGGAGTCGAGGTCCTCATTTGGGCTGACCTTATTTCCGACGCGACCGGCTCTGCCTCTTGCGGGCCTCGCACCGACGAACGCGATCGCTTTAATGGCACCTGAAGCAGCTGAAAGCCAACTGCTCGGATTTCCACCGGAAACCTAAAGAAATGGGCTTTCAGGATCTTCAAAGAGAACCCTAGGCCGACCCACGAAATGAGGGCTCTGATACCTGCAGACTACAGCGAAAACAGCTGTGAACCTAAACTCGCATGCCCAGAGCTAGAATCGGGCTGCAGGTGGTGGGGATGCCACTATTGGCTTCCAGCGATGAGGGTGGCGAGCTTGGGTGATGAGTGATGGGGATGTTCAGGCCGGTGTGATGAGACTCAGGGGCCGGTGAAGGAGCTGGGATCACCAGAGACTAGGAGTTCAGATAAGGCGTCGCGGTGAAGGTGGAAAGTGAAAATGAACCATTCTTAGAATTCAAAAGCGAAAGAAAGGGGCCACATCGCGGCGTCGCGGGTTCCGCGTCAGCGGCGGTAAAGCGGAAAGAACAGACCAAATGGCGTCGCTGGCGTGCGGGACCCGCGTCAGCGGCGTAACGGTGACAGACCAAATGGCGATCGCGTGAGATTCCCGCGTCAGCGGCGTGGCGTGAACCGGAATGATGTGATCTCGCCGCGGCGTGGCGGCGCGTTCGCTCCGTGGCGTGGCGAAACTTCAAAATGGCGGTCGCGGCCGTGAGATTCCGCCGTCGCGGCGTGACCGAACCGAAATGGCGTGCTGACGTGAAATCTCACGTCGCGGCAGTAGCGGAAGAAAAGGCTCCCAAAAGTTTATCTACTCTTTTGATTTCCACCGAGAACTCTCCGTATAAACTTCCTTTTGGACTTTGAACAAGCTCTGCGAGCCTCGTACCTACAACTGCTTAGGCTCCTGAAATTAAACCAACAAGCGAAACGCGATCATGAATGCGGCTAGAAATCGAAAATTTACAGCAACGAATTGAAAATTTAAAAACAAAGTTTAGAAAAACTTGGGTTGCCTCCCGAAAGCGCTATGTTTAGCGTCGATTGGCTCGACGACCACCGAAACTCGATGTGATCGAACTCAAACTCCTATGATGAATTGACTATACGCTATGCAATTTGTGAGAATGACTTAGCATGCGAAACTAGCCTCCATAGTCACGGCTTCCCAGCGTTGGGTAAAGCGCCAGATATGCCTTTCTCCGCGATGTGAAACCGCCCCACCGTGTGAAAAGACTTTATTAGTGAGAAGGTCAGGACCATCGAGATTTGTTCCACGGAATCTTTGGTAGAATTGAATAGAAGGACTTGTTGTCAGGCAGTAAGTTCAGCACCACGGTGATGGCAGCCGTGCCGGCCTTGGTCTTCTCCTTATAAATACGGGCGTTACCGTAGCCGTTGCCGGAACATATCAGCTGGCGAATTGAATATTGTTTTTCACCACGACCCAATCTTTGTCCGGCGTGTTTAGTTGTCGAGTGGCCCGATAGGCTCGATGCTCGATTCTCTTTGGAAGGTGCTTACGCAGCTTTACCATAAGCGAGTACCTGAAGGCGGGACGCCACCTAAAGGAGTTTAAATGCGGATGCGGTATGCGAGGCGCGTCGTCTATCTTTTAGACGATCCTTCACGGAGTTGTTGATCATCTTCGAGGATATGCCAGTTTCCCGGTTGGATACCTCACGCTTGCGGATTGATTGTGGGTGGTATACGAGATGTCGATGGCGATGCCAATACTTTGCAAAACCTTGTCCTGTGTATTGCGGAAATGTGTACCATTATCGTGATTAACGTCGAGGGATTCAGCGTGAGAATATATTGCTTTGCGAGGAATTGAGCTCTGATCACGGCATCCGGTGGTTCGTGTTGGAATAAACACACCATTGAGACATAGTCTCTGACCCGACAAGATGTATAAATTGTTGTATGATGCGAAATAGTCCATGAAATCGATCCCATAAGTCGAACAACTCTACCTCCGAAGATAGGATGCATAGGTGACTCGTCCTTTCTAGAGATATTTCCCGTTCGTTGACATTTGTCGCGAGTGGAAGCAGATTGGTGGTACATCTTTAAATAAGGGAAGACAGTAAAAACCATTGTAGAACTTAATTTGTTGTTCTACAGCCACAAAGTGTCCACCACACGGTAGAGTGTGACAATGGATTCGAATCTTATGCATTTCATCTTCGGGCACACATCTCATATCACTGATCGACCGGTGTGCAGTAGAAATTGGCTCTTCCCGATAGTAGTGTTTAAGGTGTGCGAAAAACCTCTTCTTCTTGATAGTTAAACTGCAGAGGGAATCACCTTGGCCGCAAATAGTTCACATAATCTGTGAACCCCGGAGGCGCCCTCTTGTCCTCAATAGCAAAAGTTTCTCGTGGAAATTAAATCGTTCACGGGAACATCATCTACGGCCCCCTTCCCATTGCGAAGAATTGATACCGCCGCCAGAATTCGATTAACCATGTATCCTTGATTTCTAAATGACTCTTTGGCGGAAAGGATTATGAATCAATCACAGGTTTTGCATCTTTCTTGGTCATCAAGTACTTAATGATAGAATGATCGATTATTATTGCGACTGTTGCCAATCAAATATATGGCTGGCGATTTGTCGAAAACGAAACCGATGGCCCGATAGTTCTTTCTCGGTAGTGGCATAATTCGGTTGGCGTCGTTCGAGTCACAGCATGGTAAATCACTGAAAGATTTTCTCTCGTTTATACAATCTTGTCAATGGCGCGCGTGTTTGCATCCACGCAGCTCGACTGTCGAGGAAAAAAGACCGATGGACTCAGTGAACGGTGGATCGGCATTAACTCATCCGTTGGCGTATCGCTGGGGTGAGAACCAGAATGGATCTGGACAACGGTCAGACGATGGTTTGATGTGCGAGATGCCATCGCGCTAAATCTTGAACATGTTTGAAAACGGTTCTTTCGGCGAAGGTGGTAACTGGCCAGCTGATCTTCGCCACTATCGACCCTCACATCCCTCTTCTTTGAGATCGATGTCGAGACCAAATACCCTCTTAATACCATGAAATGGCACTTTTCCCAATTAGTACTAAATTGGTCTCTTCACATCTTGCTAGCCTGACTCTCAAATTTGCTAGACAATTGTCAAATGAATTTCCATTCTTGAAGTATATAGAAAATCTGATAGTCTTCTACCATGTCGAGAGAATATGGCCATCATGCATCGAAAAGTACGGGAGCATTGCATAGTCTAAAAGGCATCCTCAGGGCGAATGTACCATGACGAGTGAATGTTGTCTTCTCACGATCTTAGGGCGTGCGCCAGCGGATTTGTTTGCCTTGAATATCAATCCAGCGACAACTGTTCTTTGACTAGCAGATCAAGCGTCGATCTAGAAGTAGCGGTGGAAAGTGATCTTTTAGTGGCCTTGATGCGACTTTATAGTCAATCACAAAGATTCTCCACGGTCAGCTGTTCGAACGGCGATGAATTCTTGACTTAGGTCTGATGGATTGTTCTCTTTGCCGCTTTATTGCCACACGAGCAGGGGCTTACCCGTCTGTTATCCCCGGAAATCGGGTAAATCGCGATGTCCCCGGCGGCACCGGAACTTTGCCTTCCCGTTTACACTATTCATTGCCGGTTCAACACACTATCGGCTGCTGGAGCGCGTAACCATCTTTAATAAAATCACGGTGCACTTACTGAAGGCGGTTCTTTAGATGAAGCCACAGGTGCCGCTCCGGGTGCTGTTTTGTGATCGAAGAACCTCGATAACTTCTCTTCCCTCCGTTTCGATTAGGGATGATAGAGCAATTCTGAGTGGCGTAGATTCTACCCCAGATATACATACTTCAAATGGCTAGGTAGAGGTTTTTGTTCCATCTTGGGTGGTTGCTCAATTGATGGGAGAGATCGAATTTGTTTAAAAGCTCGCCGCTAGCGATTAGGAAATATTTATTCTATTATTACTTGAAAGGAATCCATCCACTTAACGTATTCTTCGCCTCAAATCACTCGAGGTTCTCGGATGCATTTGCCCATAGGCTAGTCTCTAAAGAATTCGGTGGACCATTTTAGCCATTTTCTGGCTTTCTACCATGACCTTATCAAAGCACGCCTCACTTTTCTTGGGTATCTGGCTTACCTGAGACCTCAGTACCGCCTTCTTTGTTGCATCTTAGTTAGATTAACTTCTGCATGATGGCACACTGCAGGTTACTAAGAAAAGTCCCGAAGAACAAATACAGTATTTCTACTCTTCTCACTTGTTCCCAGCCACACTGCTGAAATCTATTTGGAAAGATAAACTTATCGACCTTTACTAAGACATCTTCTATATCCTCTAAAGGTGCTGTAAGTCTCACCTGTCTTTGTGGACAAAATGCATTCAGGGCGACTCTCTAATCTGGCGTAAAGATGGATAAGGGCATGAGATTATCTTGGCACCCCAGATCTGCAGCTCTCTCGAAATAGCATTTCGATTGTGGGATGAGTAAGCGCACCAGGTCTTTGAGCCTGCGGTAGCTTCCTCACGAGAAGGATAGCCTTTGCATTCCTCGAGTTAAGTTCACCGTCTCGAAATCTGCTAATCTTATCGCACGAGACAAAATGTCACTTTAACTGAACTTACCTTTGACCATTCGAAGCGTCGACAAATGGGATGTTTATATCGCGACTTTGAAAGCATCATGGGGACTTAAGTGAATTGGCGCACTCAGTTCTTATTCTGGGCGTTTAGCAGGTAGGCGTTTTGCCTGGCGCGGCGCAACTGGGGTCTCTATTTGGCGTTTCCTCTGGTATTGCTGACATCGCTGCTGTGGCGGGTGAACTAAGTTAACGCTTCTCAGTTGGTTGCCGCGGATGCCAATTCTCCGTTCTCTGAGCGGCCCGCTTTCGACCATGTTCGCGCTCTGCGGTTTTACCTGCGGATTGCTCGACAAGAACAGGTTGCCTTTACGTAAGTAAGCTTGCCATTTAGCCCATTGTGCCTCGAACTTCTTAAATTTGTCTTTATCCAGTTATTCGCCCAGGTTGTTCTTTATTGCATGTTAAGCCTTAATCTCATTCATGAATGCGAATCTGAAGTTAACATCACAATCTTCAGAGCTTATACAAATCGAACTTCTTTTCGAGGGTGGTTCATTAGCTCAGTTTGTTAACTCTTGGCGCCGGTTCGCGCTCCTTTTGCTGCCAGTTGCTTTGATTCGCCACGGACATTGGTGATTGACTACGCCATCCGCTTTATGATTCACACGGTCCCGGTCACAGTAGCTACTTTACCCAATCTGATCCTTTAACTCTTTGTGATTGATTAGTTAAACCTCGACAAATCTTTGGGCTTACTCACCATGGGTTCTGGCCGACTTCCACCACACTTCTACGGGAACTACGGCTCCCGATGGAATGACTGCCACACTGCTGTATGTGCCCCATTCCCTCTTTACCCTATTTAAACCTTTAAATCAGTTTGGCTTACCTGTTTAGATTATTAGCAGACTTGACGCCTTTTCCAGTTCATTTGATACCTTTCTGACCATGATTAAGTGGGTTGCAGCATCACCAATATCTGTGCTGTTTTATTAGTTTCTTTATCAAACGATCCTCAATTTTAAGAGGCATCCCATCATTGTTCGGGTTGTATTTCTCGGACCATTGTAGAGAAGTGCCAGTTTGCTCCTCATCCCATTGGCTGGGCCAGACGGGAACTACCGGCTAATTATGGAACACATCATTACCTCTGCGGGTTTACCACCAGTTGTGGGGAAGTATTCAGTCTCTTTTTGGATGTGCATTACAAAGGAGTGGAAAGGGCAGTGAAACTTTGCTACGACTGGTTGATCTGGCGGGTCTGGTGGCGGCTGATAAATGATATTCAGCTCTATCCAGAAGTGGGAGTGAGATAGCTCTGGATCTTGGACTCTTGGAGACTCTAGACCATTGTTGATGGTATCGCAAACCCGAGGGAGTTGATCAAATGCATGTTCGGGCCTCATGGGGTAGTCCATGAACGATATGTTACAAAAGCATACATCTTTGTGTTGACTTGGTCGAAATTGTTTATGAATCGGTCGTAGTCGACCGACACCGATGACGTGAGTAGTAAAACAAATACCAATATGGATCAAGCCGGTTGCTGCGGCTCTTTTGGCGCGATTCTTAGACTCCGTTGTTGTTCGCGCAAATCTTGACTGCCGAGTTGTTTTCCGGCCGCGAGATTGCATACATTGACTACATTTACAACGCGATAATAAAAATCTTGCCGGCAAGGTCACAGTGATGTTGATAACGGGTTCGCCTGTGCTGCCTCGCGAAAGCTATGCTATGATAACACACGACTTATAAACCAGAAATTTTATTTCTTTTATAAAGCTGTTTAAAAATAAAAATTCGGAATCTTCATCCATGTTTCAACTCAACGCCCTCTATCTCGAGTTAAAGAGCCGCTGGCGCGAAACAATGAGGCAGAGCGAGTGCTCAAATGGGCTCACTAAGTGCAGTGCTGTATAACCAGGTATAACATATAGTGCGCATGTTTGACATGGATATGAATCCACGGGGAAAGGTAAATTGACTCACAGGAGGTTACGCACCCAGGATAATATCTGAATAATTGGTCCCAAGGTAAGATTTAAAGTAAGGAAACTTTTAACAACAACCAGTTATGGCAGTTGGCCAGTTTGGCAGGATTGTAACCTACTAAATTCGTGGATTACTTATGAGTTGGCAGCCCCCTCGATCTGACGCCGGCCTGGGACTAACGAGGGTGACCTTTCAGGCCCTCCTCTCTCTCGAGGGCCTATCGCATCTGTGGATGAATAGGAACACTTCCATAGACTCCCGTTTATTCAAAGGACTGCCAATGTTCAACCTCGATTGCTACCTTTAGATTAGATTATCTATGCGAAATTGGCTAAAAGGCACTCTGCCGGATCCACGAATACCCTCATCTCGAGATCTCGGATCTCGGTCACGAATATCTTAACATTGGCAGGACATTAACATATAATTGAAATGCGGGTATAAAGTAAGATGTGATAGGTCATCTGTTGAATAACATACAGAAGACAATTTTATTCGTTTGACTTTAAGCGGCAGAGTTTGGTGTATTTGTGAAAAAGAGATCTAGAACATAATGAAAGAAAGATGGAAACTGTTTAATATAACATATTTAATAGAAAATAATGCGAAAGCGCGTGATTACGGGCGCTTTGCGGATGATGATTGTCACTGCGCTCTGAAGCACATTGCCTGCGTTGCGATGCGCTTCCGATCTCACGATACGCCTTGATTTACGAACCTAATTTGCCGCAATGATGAGGCGATTTTCGGTAGCGTCGCGGCGTGGTGACGTCGCGGCGTGGTGGTAATCCGAAGCGATAGGGGCGTCGCGCGCGGCGATGGAGCGTCAGCGGCCCAGTGAAGCCAATTCTGCTTCATCGCCTTGTTCCCATTTGGCCAATCTGCTTCCGTTCAAAATAACCTTGATGCTCCACCGCGTTCACAAAGAACTTAATCAACTTCGATTATTCTAGTCCGCGAGAAAACTTTATTAAATTATGATGGCGAGGAGAAATGGGCGTGGCGGATGCAACCGGTTTGGGCATCATTATCTGCGGTTTCTTAAACGCTGCATTCCTTCCCACAACAGCGTTTATCGCCGGACTGTTCTTTGGGATGCGTGGATGGGCGGGCGGATCCGTTCGATTGTTTAACAACCGTTGCTTGCCCATTGCTATTCGTTCCTCTACGGGTTGAATAACGCTCTGCCTGCGCCCGGCGTGTTCTGTCCCGATTCTGCTATTCTACAGTTTTGTAACATGCCTAGGTGGAAAATATTAAGCTCGATATCATATTGCGAAGGTAAAACTGCGTGACTCCATTAGACAATTGATTATGGCATTAGATGTGGCCCCGAATGGCTCCCCCAAGTATGATGGGCACTTGGTTAGTGCCCACTGGCACCGACTCAGTATCGAGAACTACGAAGTCCACCGGATAATAAAATTTGTCTACCTTCACCAAAACATCCTCAACTATACCTTTAGGAATTTTTACTGATCGATCAGCTAAGGATAGAGTGATGTTGGTAGGCTTTAGCTCCCCCAAACCTAACTGCTTGTACACTGAGTATGGCAGTAGGTTGACACTAGCTCCCAAATCCAGCAGTGCCTTATCTATACAAGTCCCTCCAATGTTGACTGAAATGGTGGGGGATCCTGGATCCTTATATTTCACTAATGTTTTGCACTGGATAATGGAGCTCACTTGCTCTGTCAAGAAGGCTTTCTTGTCAATGCCCAACCCTTTTTTGATTGTGCACAGGTCCTTTAGGAATTTTGCATAGGCAAGGACTTGTTTGATCATGTCAAGGAGGGGAATGTTGACCTTCACTTGCCTTAGCACTTCCAGGATGCCTGCTTGCTCAAATGCCTTCTTTTTGCCTCTTAGTGATTGGGGAAATGGAGGAGGCATACTTCTCTTCATTGAATCTTCTTTAATGAATATGTGCTCCTGCCCACTTCCTCTTCTTCTCCGGTCTCTTTAAAGGGTGCTTCTAGGCATTGGTTGATCAACCTCGTTTGCCACTTCTCAAAGTGACCATCGCTTACTCATCCATCCTCGTATGTGGTCACGTTAACCTATCTCATGGACTCCCCTGGGATTGGGCTGAGTTTGGGCAGGGAATCTTCCTTTGTCATGTACCTCCAACATATTGGTATTCCTAGTGATGGAATGCTACAAATTATCTATTTTATGATTGAGACCACTTTGGAGCCCATCTATCTTCTTGTTCAGGGTGCTTTCCACAAGACACTCTCTAGGCCAATTGCACATTGATTCCTTTTTGCTCTTCCACAAACTCACCTACCACCTTGCTCATATTTACAATAGCTTGTCTCTGATAGCAGATGAGGCTGGTAGTCACGAGAGGTGGACCCATACCGTTGTTGCCGCCGTGCTCTCGGGGAACATATGCCGGAGCACCAGGCTCCAAGAGAGACGGGGTGGTTCCTCCAGTTGGGGTTATATGTGTTGCCATATGGAGTGTTTGTTGGTGGCTTACTTTGACCCAAGACATGGGCATGGTCTTGCATTAAGTCCTCTTATCGGCGCGAACTAACTGACAAAGGTTCTCAGGATGGCCGTTGACCGACAATTAAAACAAAGCAAAGATGCGTGTAATCTATTCACCGCTTGCACTTCATGTTGATTTCTCATTTCAAGTTCTCCAACCTTCGGGCCGTGGCCGCTTCTTTCATTCGTATCTTCTAAAGTGCATAAATGCCTCCCTTTGCGGGCCTAAGGCCCCACTCTCTCCTCGCCTCCTCGATTTGGTTCATCCCATGCCTTGGAAGCTCGACTACAGTTCAAAAGTCCATGGCCTCATCCGGGTGTTTGCTCAAAAAGTCACCTCCACACATGGTTTTAAGTTGCTTCATGGTCGAGACATACCATCATAGAAATGATTCACTAGCATCCATGTGTATCAAAACCATGTGGTGTGGATACGTGACCGATGGTCTCCATGAACCTCTCCCAACAAATGATAAAACTTCATTGTCATAGGCCGAGTAAGTGTAAATTTGCTCCCTTCAAACCGTTGGTCTTAGTTGCGCCGAAAAATCTCTTCAAAACTCACTGAAGTTCGCCAATTTCTAATTGTTCTCGCTTCAAGTGATTTGAGCCAAATTGGGCCTCATTTTCAAAGTCAATGGAATGCTTTCAGCTTAAGCAAATCCATGTCAGGCACTCCTTCCTTAAAAGTATATGGATTCTCATTCTCCATCCCATGAAATGTGGGAAGCAGGGGCACCAGATAGGGTCTTACAACCACATCATCAGCAAGTGGTATGATGCAGGAAGGTGCACTCACTCTAGGAGGGTGTATGTGGTCCCTCATCAATCTCAGAGGCCGTTGGATTCATTGGGGCCCTTGCCGACTTTGCTGTTCTTCGTGAGGGTCCATTTGTTCATCAGGTACACTAACTTCACAACCTTGTTCGGGGCTTGGTGTACCGACTCTTTGCAAAGCCATGATATATCTCTATCCCAGTGATACATAAACACCTGTGACACAAAAAGAGACAAACCAAAGAACAACAAAAAGACTTTCCAAAAAGGATCAATGTTAGCTAAAAAAAATATATAAAAATGACTAAAAACAAATTTCGCTAGCGGGATCGCCGAAAAAACTTGAAATTCTAAACAATGAACAAAAGGTTTAAAAGGTCACCAATACTTGTAATGAGGGGATTACAAGTACTCATCAACTCATCATCCGTAGTTCGCACCATCCCTAACGACGCCATTTGATTCGCGCATGCATAGCAGTGTGTTTTGAATCAACAAAATTTATACCTATTATCTACCGACACCGCCGTAGCATGACTACTTCAAAAGATAGTGGCTCTAGGATCGAACATCGACGGGTTTTCGCCTTACAAAATGGTTTATAATGGTTCAAATGGTGAGGCTTTTTGTTTGGATTTTGGATTTGTACGAAAACAATGGTTGTTTTCACTATGTTAATTGAAAGTAATTCGAAATAAAATGTAAAAAGAAGACCTTGAAGTCGGCCACTAGTCAAAAGGATAGGTCGTAAAGGTGTCCTCGGGGTTATTTTTCGCATTAGGCAAATGACATATAGTCATTTCCAAACCGATCTTTGTTTAACTTTAAACCAACGCTTAGTAACATTCCTCTTGAAACATAGCATTTACTGAAAGCATTAAATGTTCCCAGCTTGAAATCCAAAGATTTAACCTACCCTCGATGGCTCATAAATGACATCTAATGGATGTCAGTGTATCTACCATTAAGAATACACTGAACCTAAAAGCATGCCAAGTATTGACCAAGGAAAATACATCAAATAGCTTTTAAAAACCTAGTTTTGAAAGTTTGGAACATAAATACGCAGTACTTATGTTTTGAAAACGTAGAACACCAAGAAACCACATCAACCTAGCTAGCAACCCTCTCTTCAAGGTTTGGAGGCCTTAGCCAAACATCCTTTGAGTTGTCATCCTCAAAGGGGGTGTTTGGCAGCCTAGAAAGTGAGAGAAAGAGGAGAGAGAAAAGAGCAAGTGAGAGCCGAGAACAGGGGCCGTAATGAAAAATGCGTTTGAACAAAATTTAGGTTACAAATATTGTTGATTCCGACACCCCTACTGTGGCATGAATCAAATGGCTAGCCAAATTTCGCTATATAGCGAAATTTCAACATATAGCGAAAATTTCGCTATGATTGCGATTCGCAATCATAGCTGTAAATTCGCATCATTGCGTAAAATTCCTTCACTATGGTCTCATAAATTTCCATTCTCCCTCCCATACTCGGTTCCTCAAACGCATTATGCATCTTCCAACCTCGCTATTTTTCATCCCAAAGCTTGATGAAATTGACAACAAACCATACAAACTCTAAGATATAACAAACAATTTCAATGCCAAGCTTGAATGATGGTAAGGTTTACGAAACCCGTAAAACTACCAAACCACCAAACAAAATCGTATACAAAAAGGGACCTATACATGTTAATCGGTTTAATAATATGATTAGTACGCGAAAAAGCACCTTCAAAACCCATCTTGGGGCCAGGACTCCAAATAGCACTTTTTGGGTACTAATCGCGGGTAAGTCATGACTCCATTCACTAGTGTGTGCTACATGTGTGCCCCGACGCTGACACTTATTATCGCGACGGGAGTCTCACGAGAGACTTGTTGCGACAGGGGTTCTCTATAGCGATAGAGAAACCTCTATCGCGACAGAGGACCAGTTCTGAAAAAAAAAAGTGAATATAAAATAAAAAATTTTATCCTTGTTTGTTGCGTGTTTGGAATGTTGAGGCCGAATGATGCCTCGTTGGATTGAGGTCCCAATTCAAGGACATTTTGTGTGTTGGCTGTTTCGATAACTCGAATAACATAAAAATAAGGTGAAAATTTTTATGTCGATGTATGCTCGTTGATATATTGGCATGATGAATGAAAATTATTTGGCATAAATTGGAAATAATGAATGTAATTTAACATGGCATACTTGCATCTCATATGCACAGTAACATTGCATCGAGTCGGGTGTGGGTGCATAGTGATGATTGATTCACCATTCTTGGTGAATGTGTGGTGAGTAAAAAAACGGACATAGTCCAAATTGAGACTCACGGTGTTATAAAACGAGAAGGAAGAAAAATATACGTATGTTGGGTTCAACAAGATGGCGCAGATCCCCCCCAGGGTGAAAGACCCAAATTTTATTTCTTGCTCAAACATATGGATCCAGCGATGAAAGTTCGCAAAAGCGTCGGAAGGCGTTGTGAAGCTTGCGGTGAGACCCCAGAAATTCGCAAACCCAAAATAAACACACGAGATTTGATAAATTAAAATTGGAGGGTTGTCTAATGGTTTGAGTCATCGGGTGAAACACCAATGACTGGTTTCGTACACTTGGCATTGCAGGTGTGAGGGAGTCGGACGGGACTCAGGTTGTGGGCTTGAGGAATCACATCTCATGCATGATGAATACACATTTGAGTGATAATTACAGTAGAATTGAGCACATCTAAGTCACAATTTACCCACATTTGGTATAAGAATAGGTACTTCTAATTTCTTCTGAGTTTTTAGACTTGTGCGTGTCTTTCGTGTTTAAAACGTAAGTGCACAAGGATGTATGTTCTGTGAAGCCAATATGAAGCACTACGGATGGGCGAACAATTGACGTGTCTCGAACTCCAAGAAAGCAAAGAAAGCACCAGTGGACATATATTGTACCATAACTTGCTGGTGCAGGACATATTGTACCGGTACAACTTAAACTTGTACCGGTACAACATGCTTGAAAACCAACAGTGGTGAAATTGTACCGGTACAACTTAAACATGTATCGGTACAACTGCATGGAAATTGCGGGATTTGTCCGAGAACTCTATCCGTACGCGAGGGCACTCTTGTCAACGAACCAAAATGGGAAAATCACATTGAAAGGGGATATAAAAGTAAGAGGACACAAGTAATAGGCAGCTTTTGACTTCTAGGGTTTAGGTTTTGAAAGGAGAAGAGTTTTCTCTCCATTTTTGAGTGGGAACTTGTAGATCCAGATTTAAGATTTCTTGGAAGTTTTAGATTCAAGCTGCCATAATCTTTCGCAGAAATATTTATCTTGTTTTAAATCCTAATATCTCTTATTCATCCTTCTCGCTTTATATGAATTTCGATTTCCAAAAGGTAATGCTTTTACGATTAATCGCTTCTTAATTATAATTGTTCTTATAAGTTTTATGGAGTTCTAAACCCCCTACTCATTGGAATCCACGGGGAAACTCACCCGTATTAAGGTATAGTCCTCAATTCCTTTTTGATCTTCAATGGATTGTGTAATACACTCACTTGTGCGTATGAGTTGTAAATCCTTAGTCAAGATATATTCTCGACGCCAACGCAGCACCAGATATCCCTGCACACGTTGTGCTTGATCAGAATGCAAGTTGGCGTTCAGATAATTGAGAACAAGTGTTTAGGTATTACTCGATCATCTTTATTTTTCAGCATATTTAAAGATAAATCCTCCATCAAAGACCGTTTTTTATCAATGGTTCCTGATGAGTTTATAAAATAAGAGGTGGACTTACATGATCAGAGTGAATGGAACCCTAAAATCCCAAAGAATTGTCTTTCTATTTTAAAACATTTCAAACCAATCATTCGCCAACCAACACAACCTTACAATTCTCTTTTAAATCACACCCTTACTGGAGAATACCCTATTGGTCGATAAAATTAGACCACCCCGTGGAGATGACCTCGTGGATTCCCACAAGATACAATGCTGCATAACCGTAATTCCTACGCTTGGGAATAGAATTACGCACACTAATCAGGACGAAGCATTTTGGCGCCGTTGTCGGGGAGTGGCGACTAACCTGGGTTGATCCGAAGAGAGTTAGGAGGTAATTTTGCAATTGCATTGCAACTGCACGTTTCTCCATTTTTCTTTATTTTGTTTTGTTTAAAGGAGAAATCTAAGTGGGTATTTCTTGGACGTGAGAGACGTAGTGCATGCCGGGCTTGGGCTCTCGCAACGAGCAAATAGCCTAGTAAGAATAAGGCTCTCCCGGAAATTCCGAGGAAATCATATTGTAATAATCGCTCCAAGATAACATTATACCTCAAATGGATCACCCCGTAATCAAGAACCTCTCGTTTAACGAACATACTCAAAGGACTTCAACCCACAAGGACTCACGAACCTCCACAACACAGTAGAAGCTACACTCCCGCAGCACCTAGAGTAGGAGGGGGAATGTTAACTTCCCAACAAATCAATATAGAGGTCTCCCCGCCCTTACCTAATGTGGAAAGAACCCTTAGAGAAATCCTACAACCTCAAAGGACTACAACCACTCTGCATTCGCCTTCCTCGAAGAGGCCACCAATTTCTCTAATGAAGTCGAAATGATCCGTCTCTTACTCAGATATCAAGGGTTCGAATCGAGAACCCTTATTCATTCATGAGAGATTTTGAAGATGTTTTATGTTGCATTTCTTTCACCGCTCACCCTCCACATAACTGCTTAGCTTTTATTCCCTTTGCCTTAAAGGAGAAAGCTAAAATTTGGTTTCATTCCTGGCACCTAATTGACCTTACATGGGAAAATATGCGAAATGAGTTCCCAACAAATTTTCCCGCCGCACGTGCATTCAATGCTCTCATGCGAGCAATCTCGTAACTTTTCCGGGAAAAGCCCGGTGAACCGTTTGTCGCGGCATGGGAAAGATATATGATCTCCCATGCTATCCCTCACCATGGATTGGATGAGAAATATGTATACTTTCATCAAGGATTATCCCCGAATAAACAAGACATCCGTACGATGTGTGCAAAGTAGTTCTATGAAAAGAGTGCTAGGAAGCAACCTCTTTTGACACTATAGCAGAGAATGCTCGAACTTGGGAGACTAACACCTCCATAGACATTGCTAAAGTGCATAGCACATCAGCGGGGGGCGGAATCCATCACTTAAGAGAAAATGATGAGTTGCAAGCAAAAATTGCTAATTTAACAAGGAAACTGGAGGCCATAGAGATGAAAGGTGTACGAGGTAACCGCACTAAATACCGTACCCACTGACCCGCAGTGGAGGAGCCATGCATTATATGCAATGATCCTAATGCGAGACTCAACCATCAAGTGCCCAAACCTTCCTCAAGTAAAAGGTGCACTAAATAGAGCGTGCCATCGCCCTCACTACCAAAGCGAAGCCTTCAATCTCCATATTCTGAAACATATAATCCTGGATGGGGTAAGCACCCAAATTTTAGTTGGAGGAATGAAGGAGGGCCAAATAACTTGCCAAACAACCAAGGTCCTCATTACCAAAACCATGGCTTTACAAATCCCATTCCACCATTTCAGAACCAAGGCCCTCAAGGGTTCCTTTGTGAACTTAATCAAGGTTTCAACATCGAAATAAGGGACTCCATCACCAACCATATCAACCCCGCATAAGAGAAGTCCTGGAAGATATAGTTACACAGTTCGTACAAACACAACAATCCACAAACACGTAACCCAACCAAGCTCGAATGATGTGAGATCTCGTGACAACCAAGTTAACCTCATCCATAGGTAGCCTTCAACAAGAAAGGAACCTCCATCTCAACCCATTCAAATCCACAAGGGCAAAATGGGCAGAAGTTCAAGACCAATTGAGGGTACCTTTGAACACCGTAAGGTCGCCACTACTCCGAAGTGGAAAAGGGTAGTTGACAAACCATTCAACCTAAGGAACCAACCTCAAGAGTTCCCAAGTGAATTGTTTAGAGAGGACGTAGTCGCGTACAAATCTCATGTCCCCGAAACGACGATATTGATGATCAACCAAAGGATCTACAAGTCTACCCATATCCCTCCAAATTTCCATACCCAGGCTACATAACCAAAGAAAGTAAATAACTATGTCGAAATTTATGAGTTGTTCAAGCAGTGAAATCGAACATTCCCTCGTTGGATGCCATTAAGCAAATTCCATCTTATGCTAAATTTCAAGGATTTATGCACGCGAAACGGAAATTAGTGTCATGAGGCATTCATGACTGAACAATCATTCCTAATTTAACAACCCGCTCCAAAATATAAAGACTCCAGAAGTCCTACTATTTCTATAGTAGTAGGAAATTCAAAAGTTAGCATGCTTTAGTGGACTTAGGGGCGAGTGTTAATTTGTCAGCCTTATTCAAGATAATATGACCTGTGGTTGTGGAGAATTAGAGCCAACCAATATCACCCTACAACCAGCGTAATCGTAGTGTAAAAATTCCTGTGGGAATAAGTGAAGGATGTTTTGTACAAGTGGACAAATTTTACTTCCTCGTGGATTTTGTTGTGCTTGACACTCAACCTGTCGCGATCAAGGAACTCAGCTCCTGAATTTTCGTCGACCATTCTCGCAACCGCCAATGCCATTATATCGTAGGGGAGGCCTAATGACACTATCGCTTCGTAACATGACTGCTAACTGGCCATTTTCAATGTTATTAGTATGAATGTGGGAGATAAACAGCCATATTTGTGAAACTAACATGGTTGGATTCCGTGTACAAAAAATACCGATAATGTCTCACATGATGATCCTTAAGTCACGTTTGTCAGCCCGGAGTCGAAGGAGTATGACCAAGACTGAATAAGAGTTTCATACCTGACCGAGTATAAAAGATGTATTGGAAGCAATGGTGGATTAATTTCCAAATTTGAAACCTTTACTACCAAATGAGGAAAGATACTGCCTTCTCGAGGAGAGGCCACCTAAGCTTGAACTAAACCTTTACCAACACATCTCAAATATGCATTCTGGGCGAGGAGGACACTCCTTCAAGAATCATATCTTCATCCTTAGACTTGACTCAAGAAACCAACTTTGGAAATATTGAAACCCACAGATCGTTTAATGGACACTGCGCATATTAAGGGAATTAGTCCTTGATCTCGCACACATAGAATTCACTTAAGAGGATGTTAAACCTTCTGTGCAACCACACAGACGACAACCTAATAATGAAAAGAAGCGGTGAAGAAGGAAGTTTTAAAACTCTTGGATGTAGGGGTTATTTACCCTATTGCATATAGTAAGTGGGTTAGTCCAACACAGGTAGTTCCTAAGAAGCCTGGAGTCACGTAGGGGTTACAATGAAAATAATGAGCCTATCTCACTGTGGTCACTGTGAATGAGGTGCATGATTATAGGAAGCTTAATGCGGGTGAATCGTGAAAGACCATTTTCTTCCGTTTGTTGATCAAATGCTAGAGAGAGCGCAGTGGCATGGTTTTATTGTTTTCTTGATGGGTACTGTGTGGTACAATCAAATTGAGATAGCGAAGATCAAGAAAAAACTACGCTCACTCGCTTCGTACCTTCGCCTTTTAGAAAATGCCCTTTCGACTATGCAATGCAATCTTAACTTTCCAACGATGCATGATGGGCTGCTGACATGATAGAAATCATATTGGAAATATTCATGGATGATTTCGCTTTTGCGACTGCTCGAGCTGTTTAGAGAACTTACGTAAAGTTCGAGATGTGTCAAGAGAAAAACCTGTGTTAATTGGGAAAATGTCATTTCATGGTAAATAATATGAATTGTCTTAGGCCACATTGTGTCAAAAGATGGAATCGGTTGATAAGGCCAAAGTTGAACCGACTTCCAACCTCCCCTACCCTAAGTGTGTTAGAGACATAAGGTCATTCTCTGGGCCATGCTGCTTATGTGGTTTATAAAAGATTTTAGTTAAGATAATGCACCCTATGTACTGCTTGCTAAAGATGTCCCTTTCACATGGAGTCACAGCTAGACATCGTTTTTACTAAGTCAAAACATGCTAGTGTCAATATTCAATCATGCGGTTCCTAATCGGGACTCCATTCGAGATCACGCGCGATGCCAAGATTACGCCATGGGTCAGGAGCAGATTTGCAGGGAAGACAAAAGGCTTTTGTCATTTACTATGCCGCAAGACATTATATCAGACAAAGCAACTACACAAATTACGTAAAGGAGTTTCTAGCTGTCATTTTCGTCTAGAAAATTTAGGTCATATATCATTGCCTCAGAATCCATCTTTACATCATGCAATAAGTACTTCGCTTCAAATGTGACAATAAACCCTGCTAACTAGGTGGATTTTACTATGTCAAGAATTCAATTTGACCATTAAAGATAAAAAGGGGGTTGAGAACGTGGTCGCTGACCATTTATCTCGATTAGTTCCAGATTCCAACTCTCATGGCATACCCATAGGTGATAGTTTTCCTGATGAGCAACTCTTTGCCTTTGCTCATCGCCTGTATGTCGACATTGTGAATTACCTAGTAATCTGCCATTCAGCCTCAATGGGCTTCTCAACAAAAGAGAAAATTTTTGGCAGATATTAAGAAATACTATTTTGATGATCCTTATCTATTTAAATACTGTCCAGATCAAATAATGAGAAGATGTGTGCCTAATGATGAGCAGATTAGGATTTTAACTTTTTGCCACTCTGAAGCCTGTGGAGGACATTTCTCTGCCCGAAAAACAGCAGACAAGATTTTGCAAGCTGGGTTTTACTGGCCCACCTTATTTAAAGATTGCTTTGATTTTTGCAAAATTTGACTCTGCCGCAATCAGAGGGTCATTAAAACGAAACATGATGCCTTTTACCCCAATTCTAATTATCAAATTTTCGATCAGTTGGGGTATAGACTTACGGGCCTTTTCCTTCTCGGTTATCTCTACATTTTATTATCCGTTGATTACGTATCTAGGTGGGTGAGGCAATTCCAATAAGAACCAATGACCACAAGGTTGTTTTGAAATTTATAAAGGAACATATTTTTTCTCGCTTTTGAACTCCGTGCAATCATTAGCAGCAGACTCCACTTTTGCAATCGATCTTGAAAACTGCTAAAAATATGGAGTCACCCATAGTATCAATAAATTTTTACCACCCACAGATCAATGGTCAAGCCGAGTCAACTAATGTGGAGATAAAAACATATTTTGAAAACTAAGGCTCCGAATCACAAAGATTGGTCACTCCGCCTTACCGATGCTCGGGCCTACCGCATCGCTCTTTAAAACTGCTTCTGGTATGTCTCTATAGGCTAGTTTGCGGCGGAAAGGTTTGGCTATTTTCAAGAGAGATGAACACCCAAGCATCGGGCTATTCGAACTTTTAATTTCGACCTAATCAAGCAGTGTTAAATGCGAGTCGCAGCTCTAAATGAACTTATGAACCGCGGAGGGAATCGTATGAAAGCTCCGCACTTCATAGCGAGCGGCTCGCTATTCCATGACAAATCTATTGCCAGAAAACTTTCAACCCAATCGTAGTACCGCATGCCTCCTGCCAGATCTATTTCCGGAAAGCTCGCCTTCGCTGGATCGCCCATTCATCGCTAAGGTGGTTTACCCATATCGGAAATGCGGAGATTCGAAAATCCGGACAATGGACACTCATTCAAGGTGAATGGCCAAATACCAAACCGTTCCTTTGAACATTTCTCTCACGAGCATACCGTGGACTCGCAGACCCGCCTACCAAAACTCTCCTTCCAAGTAACCTCTCATTCTCAATTTGTTGTAAATAGTTTTGCTTTATTTTGTTCTTGTTTTCTATTTTTATTGTTTTACTTCATTTGCTTTCAATAACATCGAAAATAAAATCACGGGCTCTTATTTCCGTGATTCCTCCAATCCCGTCATGTGGGTACTTTAGTTCACGCATTAGGGACAATGCTTGTTTCGTTGTAAGGGTAGGTGTACCTGCTGAATGTGAATCATTCAAGAGAGTAGATCATGGGTCAAATTTTTCAAAATTTGCTTTTCGAAAGTATTATGTTTTACCGCACCGTACATACCCGCGATCTCATACACTCTCCACATCATCTGTATTCAGATGTATATCTTAACAAGCACACAACAAGCCTCAGGTTCTTCTATGATCGCTCCCTGTATTCTACCTACCTATCGCCGAGACAAACCACGGACTCATGGTCAAAAATTTCTCCGATCGTGCCTCGTTATTTGTCATCAGTGATCAATTTAGTCGCTCATGTTAACTTCATATCATAGTCTTGTGAAACGATCTCGTATAATTAAAAATGATTAGAGGCCATTATTTCTTTCAGATACCGCTGGATTTGTATTTGCCTCATCCCTTGCACCCATTTCGAGCTTAAAGTTGCCAAGTCAATTCAGCCCAGAACCCTAACGCGGAATAGGCCGAACTAAGGCAAGATCAGGCACCTCAAGAAAACTGAAGACTGTGTCCATGAATGGGCCAACAGGGAATCCGAACAAGAGAAAAGAGGACATGCAGCGAAACTCGGGATGAAAGGTCATTGAAATGCCAAATGATACATTAACACCATCGCCCATGAAAAAAAAAAAAAAAAAAAGAAAAGAAAAAATCAGTTTGGGAATTAATTGTACCGGTACAAGCAAATACGCACTGCACAACTCGCAAAAACAAGTAGTTGGCGGCTGTTCGGCATAACTGAACACGCAACGTACAACTTATCAAAAAGGGTATGGCTAAGCTGTACCTGGTGACAACTTAAACTTGTACCCTGGGCATTAAACCGTTCCGGGACCGCGCAAAAGCGCTTTAAACCGAAATTTTGGCGCCTCTTCATATTCCATATGCTTTTTCCATCCCACAAGAAGAGCCCTAGCCGTTTGCTTCCTCTCACAAGCATTCCCAAGATCGGGCCATTTTCCGCCAGGTTTTTGAGATTCAGCTCAGATTGTCGTCGAATCGTTGTTCGAAAGTGGTAAGTCTCTACAACTCTACTAGCATTGCTTATCTTCTCGCTTACACATGGATCTATTTGGTCGATTTGCTGATATTATTCTCCGCGATTGTCGTCGGGAGTGTATGGCCGCCAATACGTGGGCGCGTGAGACCAAGAGTCCGATGTGCAATGTGGCCACCAAGGCTGCTTTGTGCGTGCTTGGGATAAGGATGATTTATTTTCAAATATGTGCCATTATTGCTATCATTGCCATTTCCTATGGCACGTTTCTAAGAATATCGAGAGGGAAGGGCATCTAGTTCCCCATGGAACAAGCCGAAGAAACGAAAATCATGCCTCCCACCGGTCAAGAAGCAAGGAAAACGAATGTCAAAATCCTCTGAAAGTGAGAATTATCTCGACAGTTGATGATGAAGAAAGAGGGCTATGTTTGTCAAGATCTGGGTGGAACACGGCGCTGACCCGCTTCAATGGAAAATGTGGGCCTAATCACAGAGGGTGTTAATTTGGAAACGTTCTTATATTCTCATCCCATCAGAGGAATTATCCAGGAACAGAATATGCACTTCGTGCACACTGAGGTTCGCTGATTACCACCTTCCGCAGTCTCAGAGTTCTACAACTCGCAACCTGAGTTGAAAATCGCGGGTTGACACCGTATTGGAAACTTCGACGGAGCAGCTTCAGGTCACCCCGACTCCGATAGCACATGCCTTACACTCACCGCCTCCGACGCCGACTCCACCACATCCACTCAGGCCATCGACTTCATGCCCATGAAACACATCGAGGCTATGCATCCGCCTGCGCCCAAGGAGTGGATTTGTGAAAAAGAATTCGCTCCCCGAGAAAGCTCAAACTGCACACGCCTGATGAACAAGATCATTCACAATAGGATTGAGCATAAGGGTAATGAAAAGTCCCCCAGCCAAGAACAGATTCAGTTTTTGTACGAGGTTATGACTGGGAAGTTGATTGACTATGCATTAGTCATATGGTGCGCAATGAGGGATTTCTTGCAATATTCACAGCGTTCCACATATTCCATTCCCTTCACTTCAGGATCAGTATCAGGGAAGTTAAACAGACGAGGAACAGCTTAAAGAAATCGTGAGGGTGTTACTCCAGTCAATGATCACAAATAAGATCGAGGCCAAGAGCAAGGCATCATCCACTAGACCTCATCCTCTCAAATTCTCGCACAAGATTCGCCGACCACTTCATCCACGTACCCCAAAGATCATCGAAAGCACATCGCCTTGAAGAGGATGGAGCGCGGATCAAGGGGGTGGTTCAAGTGCATTCTTCTGAAGGCACCGATCGACGTCGAGGCTCGAGGTTTCATTTTTCAGGAGAGCCAGCGATGGCGATGCTACTTCCGTGAGTTAAAAGGAGATTCAAGAATTAGATGATCGTGGTGGACGCAGGACGATTCCCTTTCCATGAGGATGAGGACGACGCCGCATAGTTGTGTTAGGCTGTAATTAGGGTGGTGTTGGCACCCGTAGTAGACCTTAGCCATGCTTATGCCAACACCCGCTTGATCTTTACCTTTTCTTTCAAGTAAATTTCACGGCCATTACAAACTTTTAAGACCTCTTTGATTCTACTTATGTTTGCTGTTCCTTTTGACATTATGCATGATGGTTACGTGTTCTATGTTATATGATTGCTTACCTTACATCGATCAATATAGTTCACTGCTTGCATGACTATCTTACATGTCTTAAAGTCTATAATCCTTATTTGAATAATCCAATTGTGTTAGCCTCGTTATGGATGTTCATTAGTAAGAAATCGGGTCGGTTTAAAGTGAGTCATGTTGAAGATTAAAGGGAAAACATTTTACCCATAATTGCTATTTGAGATTCTTGCAAAGCTTGACTATACCGAGCGCCCCTTATCGAGATTCATACCTAGTGGGTAGTTCCGACCTAAATCTTGCTAAATACTAGCAAGATGCAGGCTTGGGGTGTGATGAATACACATTTCTGAGTGATAATTACAAGAGAATTGATACATCTAAGTCACAATTTACCCACATTTGGTATAAGAACAGTAATTTCTAATTTCTTCAGGTTTTTAGACTTCAGGCAGTCTTTTCTGTGTTTAAACAGAAGTGCACAAGGATGTATGTCCCAGCAATATGAAGCACTATGGATGTGGGTGAACAATTGACGAAGTCTGAACTCCAGCAAAGCAAAGAAAGCACCAGTGGACATATTGTACCGGTACAACTTGAAGTTGTACCGGTACAACTTGCTGGAAAAGTGGCAGTGGACATATTGTACCGGTACAACTTAAACTTGTACCGGTACAACTTGCTTGAAAAACCAACAGCAGAGTTCATACCGTACAACTTAAACATGTACCGGTACAACTGCATGGAAATTGCGGGATTTGTCCGAGAACTCGATCCGTACGCGAGGGCACTCTTGTCAACGAACCAAAATGGGAAAATCACATTGAAGGGGATATAAAAGCAAGAGGACACAAGTAATAGGCAGCTTTTGACTTTCAGTATTTAGGTTTTGAAAGAGAAGAGTTTTCCATTTTTGAGGGGAACTTGTAGATCCGCATTTAAGATTTCTTTCTATCGAAGTTTTAGATTCAAGCGCTATAATCTTTCACAGAATAGCTATCTTGCTTAAATCCTAACATCTCTTATTCATCCTTCTCGCTTTATAAGTGAATTTATTTCCAAAAGGTACTGCTTTTTATGATTAATCGCTTTAATTATAATTGTTCTATAAGTTTTATGGAGTTCCCAAACCCCTACCATTGGAATCCACTGGGAAACTCACCCCATTAAGGTATAGTCCCTCAATCTCTTTTTTTGATCTTCAATGGATTGTGTAATATTAATCACTTGTGCGTAAGAGTTGTAAACTCTTAGTCAAGATATTCTCGACAACGTGTTAACGAGATAATCCTCTGCACACGTTGTGCTTCGATCATGAATGCAAGCTAAGGGTTCAGATAATTGAGAACAAGTGTTTAGTATTACTGATCATCTTATTTTTCAAAGAGCATTTAAAGATAAATCCTCCCATCAAAGACCGTTTATCAATGGTTCCTAGATGAGCTTTATAAATAAGAGGTGGGACTTACACATGATCAGGAGTGAATGGAACCCCTAAAAATCCCAAAGAATTGTCTTTCTATTTTAAAACATTCAAACTAATCAACTATCTACCAACCAACACAACCTTACAATTTCTCTTTAAATCACACCCTTATTGGAGAATAGCCTTATTGGTCGTATAAAATTAGACCACTCTCGTGGAGATTTAATTGAGGATTCCCACAAAAGATACAATGCTGCACAAATCTGTAATTCCTACGCTTGGGAATAGAATTCGGCACACGAATAAGGAAGAAGCAATGCATATCATGAAATATTCCATATAGGACTGCATTTTTGTATGGAATGTGTTCTTATCATAAGGTGCACTTAACAGATATGCATTTTAGGCGGGCAAAGAAATTTCAGAGGGAAAAATTCCTTCATCGGGCGTTGCTCACCCCATCATAGGTAAATATGTTTTCAGGTATTAGAGGTACACCGAGGGATGGGACGCATCCAAGACCGTAGTGGTTAAGAAAAAGCTAGATTTGGCCTTGCCTTGTATTTTGTAAATTTCGAGTGGAAAACCCAGTTGTGTTATCTAAAAAGAACCGAGTTGTAATTAAACTCATTTCGATACATTTTGGCTAGTTTTCCAGGTACTTGTAGTCTTTGTAATAAAAAGGCTAATCTATATTGAATTTAGGGTGTTTGTAAAGGAAAAAATAAAAGTGAAAACTGGGGGTGCAGGAGGACCAGAGAGGGCTACTGCCCAATTTGGGTTCTCTGTCGCGACAGGGTTTCATTAGCCTTAGGTCATGATAGGTCCCTGTGTCACAAGACACGACACGAACCGGGCCCACGCAAAGGGGTGTGTGCTCATACTGACGCGCGCCACAGCTCTTCGCCCCGATTAGTGCTCAAAAAGTGCTATTTTGAATCTTATTTATTTAAGGTTTTGAGCACTTTTTGTGTACTAATCAACATAATTAACCCAATTTTCACATTAAGGTCCTTGCTATTCTACTGATCGCATTTTGTGGCTAATTTTGTTGTTTTTGCAAGCTATTTATGCCAAAATTATTTAGTCAGTCAAGCACAAAAGAATTCGAGGGGTCAAATGGCATTGTAGATCGAGAGACGAAGGAAGAAGAGCGAAAATACAAAGGAAATGGAGCCTGACAAAGAATTTCGTGGGATGCAGGTCGCGGCAGCTCTGTAGTGCTTTCTCCACACTTGCTTGTTCCACGACTCTTATATTATTTATCACATACATTTCCTTCCCTCTTGCCCATTTTGCTTTTTGTCTTTTGGTTTCTTCCCATTTATCCTTGTAATAGCTTTTGATTTTGGTTCTTTTGTAATTTTGTAGGTACAGAGGCGGTATATAAAGCTCCACAATACCTTGTAACGAAGAAAAAGAAAAACTTTTGCTCATTAATAAAATAGGCAGGGAACCTTTCAACAGTTCCCGCTTCTTTTCTTTTTCATCCTCTTTCTCACATTTTCTCTTCCTTTTTTGGTTGTCAAACACCCTCTGAGGATGACAACTCGAAGGATGAGCGACTAAAACCCTTTCCTCCTTGAAGTGGAAGGCTGTACAGGTGAGGATACGAAGAAGTTGTTTTGAGGGTTCCACGTGGTTTTCCCTTAGTACTCACTTTGGCAGTTTTGTGTTTCCCTCTAATTGTAGGTATAAATCCCTTAGATTCACCTTGAATGGTTATTGCTTGCGACAATCTTTTGGGCTCATTGGATGCTTAATGTTAGATCCATTGATGTTTGTTAGTTATCATTTATGATCCCTTGTAAGGTGAGTCAAGGAGAGTTGTTTTCACTGTCAAAGACCATTGATGCTCAATGAGTACCATTTTTCAAAGGATAATTATTAAGGGTTAGGTTTTATAGCTAAATGAAGATCCGGTTCGGGAGATGATTATAGGTCATCCTCCCTAATGCAAGGAAATGACCTTGGGAGCCCTCGGTTGCTAGAGATCTAAGCCCGATTCTTAATACTTCAGGAGTTAACCCCACATTTAACTTATTTTATTTTAGGTTTAAATCTTTTTCCAGGCTCCCTTTGTTTTTGCAAACCTGAAAATCCAAATTGAATTCACCAGTTTAAGTTCATTTGTAAGTCATTTGTGCGAAAGGCTCATCCACGTGTTCGAGCCACAGAGCCACTATCTTTGCGTGCTGCTTTCTGTGTGGGAACCTAGGATATAAATTTTGTTAGTGGGATCACTTTTACTATAGCACGGGTGGCCTATGTGGTAATGGCGAATGTGCCGCTGACAAGGTGTGGTCAAGGCTGGGAGACCTTGTGTCGCGACATAGCAATTGTGTCGCGATAGGGTAGCGTGAAAGGCACGCCGGTGTACGTGTCGCCAGCGACAAGCAAAGTCTTGTGTGTGATCGAGATCAGCTCGTCGAGGATCCCGCGTGCGGCCAAGATCCTGCGTGCGTCCGGGATCCCTCGGCGTGATCGAGATCCGTAGCGCGGTAAAGCGCCTTGAGGCGTGGCGGCGAGGAGCTTGTCGCGACAGAGAATCTCTGTCGCGACAGACTGCCCACAGTTCCTCTGTCGCGGCAGAGATTGTTCGGCCTTATGTCGCGATAGAAATTCTGTGTCGCGACAAGGGCCTCATTTTGTCGTGACAGACAGGGTTTGGGGTTGGACCAGGTTTGGGTCGCAACAAGGGCCTCCTTTTGTCGTGACAGACAGGGCTTGGGGCTGGACCAGGTTTGGGTCGCGACAAGGGCCTCCTTGTGTCACGACAGAGTTTCCCAAGGCTGGGCCATTCCAATCGCGACAGAAGCCTCTATGTTGCGATAGTGCACGGCGAGCGTATGTGACGACCAGGCCCGCGTGACTGCCCACATGGCATGCAACAGCGCGTAACTATGCACCGCAGCGGACTTGCTAGTAACCCAGCGATGGCTTGTGTTATGCCTTGTTGAGATACGTTCATGGACCTTTGTTCAAAAAAAAAAAAAAAAAGACTCCCGGGAATTGGGGCGTCACAGGTTTTGTGGCTAGTTTAAGAGTCGGTTTGGGGCTGCTTGTGTGAGATTTTTTTTTTTTTTGGGCATTATATATGGCACAATTGGCCTTGAGAGTTAAAGGTGTTATTACTTGATTGGTGATAACATGCTTGATAGTTGTTGTTTGATGAATGTTGATATGAGTATGCTTATATATTGACATTGAAATGAATGCTTGTTTTGGAAATTATATGCATGTAATATAATTGTCCATGATACATGACAAAATGTATGGTTTATATTGTCCATATGGCATTCATTGCATATGTGACATGGCATTGACATGCAATGGTTCATGACATTGCATATGCATGGGAACATCGCATTTCATGGGTGTGAGTGCATGGTTAGAATCAACATTACATTTAGTGATTGATGGGTGGGCTCGATACCATTGGACGAAGTTCAACAGAGTTGCACAATTGCATGAAACATAAAACTTGTATCGGGTAATAGCAAGAAGGGCTAGACACTCCCTCAGGTAAAAGACCCAGTTACTGGTTTATTACACTCCAACAGTGAAAGTCCAAAAAGTGCAAAAGACATACGGAGCCTGCGGTGAAACTCCAAAATCTGCTGCCCACAAAAGACACATGGTTGGAATATGAAATGATCATTTTGAGGTGTAACATCCAACAAGTTTTGGTTTTTGTAATAATTATTTGTTTTTAAAATGATAATTTGATGTAATTCACCAATGACAGATTATATCACACATTGGCATTGCATTGTGTGGTGGGAGTCGGTAAAAACTCGGGGTTATGGTGCATGAGTGAGTCTCATCTCATTTCATAGCATGACATGTATAATTCCAAGTTAGAATTGGCATATTCTTATTTTTTGAATGTTGATGTGAATTGTCAAGCATAAACATTGCATGTGCAATTAGGAGGGGAGTAACCTCTGTAGGGTACTTTCTTAGTCGTGGCTCATCTGCTCTGGAAAACATTCCAGGTATGGGACTTGCGCCGGTGGACGATTCTCATCGGGACGATTCTCCCCGCTACTGTCGTGAATATACCGAGACACATTCGGTTTTGCTTCAAATCAATTTTGTTTTGTTTGCCTAAATAAAAACCAAAAGCGGTCCAAGTCATAAAATCATGGTAAATTCAAAACGGTTTGATTTTGAATTCAAATTCTAACAATTTATTTTGTATTTAATTCATAACACTTTTTCATCTCCACCTGCAACTTACAATAACTATTCATCTTTTTCATCTCCACCTGCAACTTATGATAATTGTTCATCTATGTTGTTCCTGCTCTAGAGCTCAGTGTTTTATACACACCTCAGTTACATTCTTTTTCTCCAAATTGCCCTCCGTTTTACAGGTACACTGCACCTTCTCCCAAAGACAGTGTTTTATACACGCATCAATCACATTCTTTTTATCCAAATTGCCCTCCGTTTTACAGGTACGTTGCACCTTCTCCCGTTTGCTACTACTGTTTTCGTTGGTTTCGTCCTTCTGCTGCCTGGTTTTGTAATATGACCTTGGCTTATGCCGCGGCAGCTTTGAGAAGGTATCAAGGAGAAGATCAACGTAGAAGGGAAACTGCTTCATAGTAAAATACGCAACCGGAAGACATGCTATTCCATACACCATAAACGCATGATGTTCCAAGTCATCCCTCATCAGAAAGAAGTGGCCTGCACAGAAACAAACCACCATGGCCACTAACGATGTATAAAGATATGTTAGAGCGTACAACATCTTTTCCTTAAGTGTTTCTCAAAATCCTTTAGGCCGTATCCGGGGGTAATTATGGAAAGAAATGCAATGACGGAGGTGACCGAAAACGAGAGAGCAATCAGAGATGAAATTATAAAGACAATAAAGCTTGGATGCTTCTCAAGCTTTGGTCTGCTGCTGCCTTCCTTTAGGCCGCCTGGTATGCTGGCTGTTGTCACTTGAAATGGTGCCTGGCATTTGCCACTACCGAGAAGCATGGTGGAGGTAGTGATTAGCCACCCCTCCAACTAACATCAAATTTTCATGTGTCTCCATGAACACCTCATCTGCTGTTTTATTTTCATTGTTCCGACTCGTAAAGAAATTTCGTGGTACAGAATTCTTCACTTACTGACATGGTCAATGGAAGATTATTAACAAGGAGCCCGGTATTAATTAATGTGGGGGAAACTTGTGTTTCAACCCATTGATTTGAGAATATTTGCAAAAATGATTTAAAGAGGAATAAGTGCAAAGAAGATAAAAAGAATGCAAAATACATGATTTTATACAATTTCATAGATAATAATTGTGTTTCAAGTATGATAATATTATTTAGGCAATACCTTAATAAACTACAGGTATTATCTTAATAAACTGTAGCTACTACCTTAATGAATAGTATTAAGATAGTACTTACAGTTTATTAATGTAATACCTAGGTACTACCATATCTAAAACACAATTATTTGAATCATGCACATTATATTTTTAATGTCTCAATT
The DNA here is from genome assembly GCA_016808115.1 of Tetrastigma voinierianum. Classification (NCBI taxonomy): domain Eukaryota; kingdom Viridiplantae; phylum Streptophyta; class Magnoliopsida; order Vitales; family Vitaceae; genus Tetrastigma; species Tetrastigma voinierianum. The sequence goes on from JAEQBH010001138.1 coordinate 90,544, forward strand.
CTTTGCAATTAATTTCAAGGTCATAAACGTCTTTATTGGGACTCGAACCTAGAACCCCTCCCTATGCCCTTATACATGTTTTAACAGTGAAACACAAGTTTCCCTTAAACGTTTGGAGACTTTTTTTTTTTTTTTTCCAAAATTAAACCAATAGAAAAAGAAGAATATACCTTAAACCACTTGATTTCCCGGCCATTTACAGGTGAAGCTAAAGGGAAAGCATTAGAATCATCTAACCTTGCAGCAACATGCAATACACTGTTCCCTTTGGCATCAATAGCATGAAATGCACTTTCAGCGCGAGGCTTTCGCTTGACTAATAGCTCATACAGTTCGGTTTGCCTATTTTTGACTGACAAAAGAACTATATTATTTCCTTCTGAGTCTCTGTCCAGAATGGCCATGGGGGAAACCTGTAGGATTCGCTTTACCATTTCAGTTATCCCATTCTTTGCTGCAATTAGTATTGGTGTCTCCCTTTTTTGAAAACCTCCCTTTCCATTGAAAGACATTTTTGATTCTCCATCATCTGCCATTTGAGCAAAAAAAAAAAAATGTAAACGAAGCTTATCTACAGCTTATTTGAGTTTATCTTCTCACATAAGTACTTTTGATAAAAAATTGTAGATGTTTGGAAGAGAAATAGCTTATGACCCCCCTATAAGCCATTTTTAGCTTATTTCAATAAGCTTCATGGAGGAGAGCATCAGAAACTAAGGAAGCAAGTTAATGTAGGAGACTAAAATTGATCATCTTAATGACAATGATGTCCTTCCTGAAAATAATGAAAAAATGAAAAAACATTCTAAAAATTTATGTAAAAAATAGGTAAAATATTTGAAAACTTATATAAAAAAAATAGGAACAAATTATGAAAAATAATGAAATAAATTCCGAAAAAATTATGTAAAAATGGGTAAATTTTTTAAGAAAATTCCGAAAAATATAAAACAACTTGCGAATATTTATGTAAAAATGGTTAAAATTTTTGAAAAAAATTATTAATAAATATGAAAAAATTCTAACATATAATTAAAAATAGAAAAAAAAACTATTAATGATGAGAATAATGATATTGATGATGATTTTCTTTATTTAGAATTTGATACAGATCCATAAGTGTTTATTTTGTTTTCAAACTTAGAATTTTGTAATGATAGAAAGCTTTCTTAATGGTGTTTATTTTTGCTTTTTATTTTGTTTTAAAAATGTTTGTGATGATGGGAAACACTAATGATTTTTCATTTTTATATTTGATGTCTTTACCTTTGTATTTTGTTATTAGATAAAAACTATAGACAATATTTAGTGAGATATATAATTTTTATTTATATTAAGTAGGGTGCGCATCACTTAAAAGTGCAACGCCTCCAAGTGTGCCTTCGGCTTCCAGGCCTCGAAGTGTGCCTTCTACCTCAAGGCTTCAAGTGTGCCTTAGCCTCAAACCTCAGGCTTTAACGCCTCATGCATTGTGTGCCTTAAATAAGTATGAGTACATGGTACATACATTTCAATTTATAGAAAACATCCAAATTAAAGATTTTAAAGAAAAAAAATGGAATATTTTAGTTTTTATAATCTATTTGATGCATATGAAATAAAATTAAAGAGGAGAGTATGATTAATTAGTTATTTTTTATACTAGAGATTACAAGTTAATGATAAATGTTTTTAGTATATAATGAATCTGTACTTTATTTTAATTTTTTATCATGGTTTCATGATATATATATATATATAGTTCTTTTGTTTTAATTTTTTAAACGTTATGACAAGTACTTATTTATCGAAACACTTCAATTTTATAAGTTCATGGTATTTTAAGTAATTTCAACTATTATAAGTGCTTGAGTAGTAATGGTTCCAAACACTCTAAAATGATGCATAAACGCTTTTAAAATATATCAACTTTAAATAGCTTATTGAAGAAGAATACTTATGACATAAGTTCTCATCTAATAAAAGTTCTTATAAAATAAGGACTCAATTAATGCGTGGAGAGTTATTTAGGTATTAAAAAGAATATTGTTTGGTCTAATAAAGCATATTTTAAATTCAATCCCTAAAATGCATTAGTATCGAAACTCTTTATTTAGCATACTTTATTAAGTATTCCCTCAATGCATGTGCTTATTATTCTCCTAAATAGATGTGAGAATTACTGCTAAACTAATAAATATTCCCAATGAATCAAACATAGTACTCCCAAATTTAGAAGCTTCAAACAGAAAATCAATAATCCCCTGAATCAATTAAAATCTAATAGAACTAGTAACAGTAGGACACACAAATGATTACAATATCAATTAAATGACATACCATTCCATCGACCAAACCGAACAAATATAGGCCAAAATATTTAAAGTATAAACCCAAATTTAACAATTCAAAACCATTAAAATTATATAACTTAGCAAGTCATTATAAATTTATAAGATGTCTAGAGAACATTACTCAAGTTTCACTTCCTAAAATGGTCATTCTCCTGCTTCAATAGTTCCTTTTGACTATTTGGTTCTTGTGAATATCATTTACTATTAGTTGAAACTTTCCCTATCAATTCATTTAAATTTTCTTCTTTATTAACCTCTTTTACATTTCCTAATTAGTGTTTAGAAGAGGATAGCACTTTACATACCTCCAACCTTTTTCATCATGTATCTCGGAATGATGCTTGCATCGATACAGGATGACATACACTAAATTTGTTGTCACGGTTATTTAGAGAATAATTAAGTATAGAGGTGCATGATATGAACACTTCCATATGTTCTTTTCTTTTGCTTGTAATATTTTTATCGAATAAATCTTACTGCTTAAAAATAAGCTCTACATGACTCAAATCCCACCCAAATCTCTAGAGCATCTTGGAAATCATTTCATATCTCAGAGTCTAAAGGGCAAAAAACATAAATGATCAAACAATATTCTTGTGATTGAAAATTACCAATTATTAAATTTCTGTTTAGAGTAGTGATACAAAATTCCGCATGTCTCAAATTTCAAACTTTAAAGCTAAAACATTAACTAAAATGTTATTGTCTAAGTAAATTTACATTAATAATTCAAATGGGGATTTGAGCAATTTAAAACCATTAAAAGTATATAAGCTTAGGTCATTATAAAATGTTTATAGCAATTTTATTTTGTTTTCACTTCTAAATGGTCATTCTCATCTTCTATATTCCCTTTTGAATACTCTTTAGTTTCCTACCTAACCTTTTCTTATTGTTTCATTTTTTTCTTCATTAAGATAATAGATTTTCCTAACTAGTGTATGAAAGATGAAAAGAGGAGTGAGCTTCACATATACATACCATTTATTAGGGTGATCATTTAAGAATTACGGCATTTGCTTGGTTCCTCAATAGAATTATCTTGTAGTCATGGTGAAAGATTTTCTTAGCATGAGGTCGAGTGCAGGCAGGACCAAATGTTCTTTTCTTTCTTTTCTTTCACCTTCTTTCTCTCGTCTCCTAATCCGAACAACAACACGAGTATATGCACTGAAATAGTTTCAAATCTAGATGGATTTAGCATATTTCATATCATGCATGTTAGGATGGTATGTGGGATGGTGATATACCTACTAATAGTCCAAGGATGAGTGCATTAGGATCAATGATGCTTGTTTGATAATTTGGAAAATTTGGTCTTTCTTTAGTGCTAAGCTCGTTGCCTACATATGAAATGGGGCATTGGGTTAATAGCTATGGAGTAAAATTTTATAGTGAATTGTAAGCAGTTCCTAGCAATTACCTTGATTCTGAGAATATAAACGTATTCCTTATTGAGTTCCACTACATTCTTTGTATTTGCCTCCATATGATTCCTGCTAGGAGCTGGCAATCCATCTCTATCTGTTACTGAAACTATACAAAATTCATTAGGTTCTTTTCTTAGCATGAGCTGACAATATTCATGACCATGAACAAGCATACTACCTACATATTGTTGTTTAGATACATTTCTTTGATAATAATATTCTTATATAAAATGTAATTATCTTAGTGAAGTACATTAAAATGACTATTTTCAATAGTTTCAATGAAGTAAAACACTAAAAAATTATCTAATCACCTGACTATTTTCATCCATTTTGATACCTGTCTTGTAGTTCTCTGGATAATTCTCAGTGTTCTTGAAGCTCCCCTGAAAAATATTTATGCATGTCTATATGATCACTTCAAGCCTATATAATTGTGATTGAGTTTTTTCGACATAGTAAACCTAGAAATATATATATATATATATATATATATATATATATATATATATATATATATATAAGGTTTTCCTGTCTGAATTTTCACAATTAGAGTTTTGGATGAGGTCAGCAGCAAGTACTCTTACAGTGATAAATAATTCTGTTGATGAATCCGTCTGGGCGAGAACCACTTATAAATACAGCTGGATTACTGGCTAGGAGATGCAGTGCAGTGTACCCTTGGTTGTCTACGGCGCGGATAAGTTCGTCATCGTAACCCACAAAGTAGAAGTACTGATATGCAGATCCGTAGAATGACTAATGACAATTATGCCTTTGTTACAGAAAGACCAAAAAAGATGGTGGTGTTGATATTTAGAAATTAAACTAAATACTGACCAAAATATTGGCCACTAATGGCAACATGAAGAATGGTTTGGCCATCGCTCCTTCTTCGATAGTACTTTTCCTGTCTCCCCTCGATGCATATCTGATCAAGATAAAGGAAAGCATTTTTGACCACAGCAGCAAGAAAGCATCTGCAGTTTCGATAAGTCCTAAGAGAGCTCTTTATTCTTTTTAACAATGCACTTGCAAATGCCAACATTTCCAATCAATGCTGCTAGATGGAGTGGCATATTCCCTTCATCGTCTTCCATTGATAGAGTGGCTTGTGGAAATTCAATCACTTCCACAAGCCTTTTCACTGTATCTTCTTTGCCTTCCGAGACAGCAATATGCAATGCTGTCTCCTTTGATGCAGTTAGCTTTGCAGTTTGAATGGTTGGATGGTTCTCATAAATGTGTACAAACTTTTCCCATTCTTCTTCCAGGCAATATTAACAACTCTTGTTTTCTGCTCCCTCCTTCCAACCATATCACTGGAGATGCCATTAATTAATCGACTCACTCTCTCGTACTCCCTACTCCTTCCAACAAATGAACAACCATCCTTATATATATACTAGTAATGAATTATCATTTACAGGACATGATAGATGAAGTGTTTAAGAGAGATTGAGGTGATACCGCGTTTTGGTTTTGGGAGAAAGAATACATTATTGGACACTCAATGTACATGAAAATAAAGCACTTTATGTTTGAAGGACAATAGCGAGGAAAAGAAAACATTGGAAAAGTAAAAGAAAGGAAAGAAATAAATTTAATGAACTATTTTAAACTTAAAATATTAAGTAATTTCAATTTTGTATAAGTTTTTAATAACTATAATTGTATTAAATAATGTTTTAAAAAATCGGACCGAGCTGGTCCAGTGATCGACCAATTTCTAATCCAGTTCTCTTGGAACATGTGTATATTAAACCGAGTGGCTGATCTAAACCAACAATAGACAATAAATCATGTAGATTGTGATTTTGTGAACCGAGCAATTCAAACTAGGATGGCTTTACACTATTGTTTTTTTTTTTTTTTGCATAACTTTTTTATGAATTTTTAAAGTTTTCGATTTAGAAAAAACCATAGTTTAGAATCTCCACAAAATATTTTAAAATCCTTTAAAATCCACACATAAAATATTTTTTAAACACATGGAATATATAATTTTAGGTTCATCAATCTATTAATTTTATCAATTATATTTTAGTTATCTAAAATAAATAAATAATGTTATTTTAAGACTAATAATAATAATAAATTGGTTATCATAATAATTTTATCATTTTAATTTTTTGTAAATATGTCAATTTTTTTTTTTGAAGTGTAAATATGTGGAATGCAGTTTGTAATATTGTAACTAAAGTATTTAGCTATAAAAACAAAGTGTTAATATGTGACACATATATTATACAAATATTTTTTTTATTTAATCATAATAATAAAGTTATATTATCGTTACACAAATTAATAAGTACTAGCTTAAATTAGTATTTTTTAATATATAAAATGTAGATTTTACAACCTTATAAAAAATACTTAATACTTAATATAAATGCAATATTACAAAACAAATATTTAATACATAATATATTAAGCCTAGTAGGAGTTCATAATAAAAATTATGTTATGTACTAAGTAAAACAACAAACATAAATTCTTTCTTTTATTTTGAATATATTTAAATTTAAATATGTTATATTTTAATAAAATTAAAATATGAATATATTTATATTTATATTAAAATCTTGATAATATAAAAGCAAAAAATAATATTATATTAAATATACATATATAATTTTATATTTTAATAATATATAAATTATATATATTATGACTACACCAGTCACACACCAAACTCTAAACCATTAACTTAAAAGAAAATGACATAAAATAAAAAATAAGAAAAATAGAATGAAGGCTGCTATCAAATGAATAAGTTTAACATGGTTTGAATTTAAAAGCTTCCTTAAGCTTAAAAGTCTCCAAATTTCTTTTGATAAATAAACTAAATGATTTTAAAAGCAATAATCAACAATATATAACCACTTGAATTTGACAGAAATTATTTAGGAAACGGTTAATACAAAATGATTTTTTTGGTTAAGATTTTAAATTTAATTTACTTTCGTAAAGCCCATGTTTCTCAAAATATTGAAGAGTAGTAAGATTATAGGGTGAATCCAAAATTCCATTTTTTAGCAAATCAAGGAAAGTATTGTAATATATAAATTGAGTAAAGAAAAAAAAATACATACATGATTTTTAAATAAGGTATGGTTGCATAGATTTCTTATTTCTTTATTTTTAGAAATAAAAATAATAAGCCTCCCTTTTCTCTAACATTTTCTCGGATAGCCTCTTTTCATTTAAGCAAGGGTGATTTTTGTCGTCTTCACTTGAAATCACTCATCTACATATCTTTTCATATTTTTCTTTCTCAATAAAGTGGTTATTCTACACATAGTTACATTTTTATTTGTTTTTCGTGATTTAGTCATCACATTGGTTCTTGTGTGACTGTTGTCGCTTTCATGCGCATATGGTTGTTATCGTCTTGGTGCGATGGGTAGTGTGACATTTATTTGTGCTTGGCTATCCAGATGAGCAAAACATATACGATCAGAGACTAGAAATCCAATCAATGTCTGTCAATATGCATCAGAATTGAAGTCATATGTATTATAGTCACAATAGTAATATCAAATGTGAAGGCTCAACTATCAAATGTATAGGTTTTGAGCCGAATCATTGTGCTATTAACCTGAATATTGTTTCATTCTTTATGGTTTTTAGCGATTTTGATTCTATGTTTCTATCGATGTATTACTAGTTTAAATCAATGAACTTATTTTTCTCTTCAAAATAATAATAATAATAATAATAAAGTAAATAAAAAATACAAGATGTTTGTTTTAAGAATTATGCATTCATTTGTCAAAAAAAGAATCATGCATTCAAGACAAACAAATTTTTGTTTCCTCATATTTTGAAACAATATGGTAGCGGATATCTCTTATACATATCTACAACATTTTCTCACTGTCCCATGAAAGTCTTAACAGCTCTTGTTTCTGCCTCTCGACAACTTCCAATTAAATAGAACATGCATGATGTAACAAGCTCACTCCTCAGCAACAAATGAACAAGATATAGATGAATATTAATAGATTACAAAAGTACCATATATATAAATATATGATTGGCAATTTGATGCCATGCTTTGGATTTAGGGAGAAAAGCATACATTATTTAACACTCAATATTGTACATTAGAACATAGAAAAAGACTAACTTGAAGAAGACACAATAGAAAAGAAAAAAAAACAGAACAAAAGAAAATATTAAGAAAATATAAAAGAAAAAAAAATATTTAAATAAATAAAAATAAATTAGTTTCCCAGAAATCGTAGTGGCACACTCAAATTCACTTTATATTTTAACCATATATATATATATAGCTAAGGTGTGTTTGAATACATTTCTTCATTTATATTTCTAAAAATAAAAATTAATAGTATCTCCAACCTAAAAATGGAAAAACATTGATTTCTAAAATTATTCCCTTAAAATTTAAATTCATAAAGTAGTATAAAGAATAAAGTAATTTCTTTTATATAAAAAGATTTATATTTTCATCAATACAAGTTTTTATTTTTTTTAAAAAGAAAAAATATCAATACACACATGCACATGAGATTTGATGGGGATATAAAATTGGACCGAGTATCCCACTCGCCAGCCCGATAGAGCAATGGGGGCCGTGCCCCACCCATATCCCTCCATAGCAGCCCAAAAGGAGGTCCGGCTCATTAGGCCCAAACATGGGTTTGGAAAAATAGGGAGGCTCATATTCATCTAGTCAACCCAAATCCTTCCAATAACAGAAGATAGAATATTCCCTAAAAGATAATAACCTATTCGTCCAATCAAGTCCTATTATCGTGGGTTCAGAAAAAGTAATAGAAGCGATTATTGAGATCTCAATAAGAAGGAGGATTATCCCGAATAAACTCCCTTGACTAATCCGTTGCTAAATCTAAGGCTAGCAATATGAGAAACATATCCTCCAATGGGAGGGACTCTAGTCATCGGGACGATGTCCACTATAATGAGCCACCCACCCAGGTGAAGGTACGCTGATTCGGATGCGGTACTAATTCCTGCAAGAAGCATTCTCTGCTTTTTCTCGAGGAAGATGGGCTTTGATCGGGTGGCTCACGGGCTGGCCCTCGCCAGGCCCCCTGTGCCTCCTCGGTTTGTGCGAGAGAGAAGTACTTCATCGGGGCTGTGGGTGCGGTGCAGCGATCCTACCTCGGCCCGGACTATCCGAGCTGCATCGGCCCGCAAACAATCGGGTCCGGCCAGACCCAGCACAGCTCGGTAGTTAAGGTTGAAAAAAGCATCATCGATTTGGCGTAGTGCATGAGGCATTGTTCTTACAAACATAGCGATTTCGGGTACTGATGGTATCAACTAGGAACGCGGCGGAAACGCGCTAATCCTACAAGGATGCGGATCCACGGGAGATCTGAGCGGGCCGCGGGGGCGGCGAAGCGATCAGTAACGAAGCGAAGTGGGCGCTCGCCTCGTCAGCGGTAGCTTGGTAGGAGATAGAACAACTCACCCGGACAAATACAACACCGGAAGGCGGCGGACTCGGAAGGTCACAACGTGTTCCTCACGCGAGGCGACCGGCTATAGCATTCCCGGAATCAAGGCGGGATCCCTAGTCGAAACCCCGGGGCGGCTCTGGCCTTCCGTGGAAGGAAAGCCGAAGCGGTACGGAGGGCGTCGCGAGACGTGGAACCACAACATCCTCCACCCAATCACAAGAGGAAGCTGGTTTCATGAGGCAGGTTCGGGGACCTCCAATAGCCAGGCTAAGCCCTTGTAAAGGAGGTAGTTAAAGGCGCACCCGGACACCATGGGATACGCTGGTGCGGCAGCAGAATCACCTTTCACCACGGGTGCTAACTACCCGCTCTTGGCCAGAGTCGGGATGCCTCAAGTAGAAGCGTTCGATGGCGTCAAGATCAAGTGTTATCTCAATACCTATAAGAATCGAGATGGAGTTGCATGGGTATCCGGACCACATTGGTGCGGGCCTTACCACCTTAAAAGGCCGGCTATGGCACAGTTCAACAAAATCCCTCTTGCGATTTCCTGCGTTGAGGAGGGGTTATCAATCGCGTTCGTCTCCACTTCATTGGGGCTGGGACATCTGAGGAAGCCGAGTTACCATCATTAACCATCGGCGGAAACACGGAAAGTTTGAAGTCATATTTAACGGTTTAATCTTGAGTCCTTGAAGATAGATGTGCTTGGCCAGTTCGTTGTCACGGCCTTCATAGCGGGGTTGGAGATGTGGATCCAAAGGCACGATGTTCTCTATGCTCAAGAACCCTCCAGCTAACATGGCCGGGGTTCTTGCGAAAGCGAGAAAAAATGCATAAACGGAGGAGGCCCTCTGTGAAGAAGGAAAAGTTCTTCCGCTAGCAAGGACAAAAGACAACGAGAGAAGCGACGGGGGCGGGACCCTGAGAGGCAAGGAGACCGGAGAAAATCTCGGGCGAGCAAGGCAGTCCACAGAGGCGAGGAATCTTAGGGATCGCTGGGCGCGTCGCGGCCAGCGGCGGCGTTATTCACCTCGAACTTCACTCCCATACTTGGTACCGATGTATAAGTTCTGCACATGAAGTAGACGAGCAATTCCTAAGATGGCAGTCACGAGATGAAATCAAATCCAGCTACGGAGATGCTCAAATCTTGCGAGTTCCACGGGGGTATGGACCTTCGCACGAGACCAATGTGTCTGATTGAGAAAGGAGATAAGTATCGATCGGCGGGATATCTCTGGCGTTTTATATCTTCGGGGAACCAAAGCTCGAGGCGGACCAGGCAGAATCAGGCCGGCGCCGCCTGTCTACCGCTCTCGTCGACGGCGACCCGCATCCAGCAACCCTTGGGGAAATCCGCGTGATCTCGGGAGGATTTCTTGGAGGAGGAGAATACAGTTCGGCTCGGAAGGCCCACTTGCCTTGGCGTAAGATCGCGAGACATGGGGAGATCGAGTCGGTATCTAAAATGCAGCGAGTCGACACTTATCACATTCTGATTCGAGACTTGGAAGGGTGTCGGCACCCCATGTGACCATTAGTATCCGTATGATTGTAAGCGAATACAACGATTATGGTCACCAGTGAAGGCAGCGGGAGCTCGGACATCATTTTTGCATCGGCCTTCGACAAAATGGGAATTGGAAGAGAAAAGCTTTAAGAATTTTGTCAACACTCATCGGGGTTCTGGCGGGAGAAAGGTGTTCTGGATTGGGATCGATCAAGCGGGTGCTTGGCAGCAGGGGAGCCCCTTGCGGCCGACAGACGACCGGTAGGTTTCTCATAGTGGGCCGTCGACTGTAACATCTTTACTGGCGAGGCCCTCTCAACCTGATAAAAAAGCCGTCTCGGCATACCACACGATCAGGTTCCGGCGGTAGAAAGCGGCATTGGGGCCGGTTGAGGGGATCGTAGTGGCGCGAAGATGCTATCACGCCTCCTGAAACAAGCGGTCGACAATGTGAGCATGGGTGAGCTTGATGTATGCGTGATGAAGCGATCACTCGGCGGGAGGAGCCCTGCGAGAGGAGGCTGGGCCGAGTGGCATTGGATGACGACCGGAGCATCTTGCCTATATCGACAAAGTGGCGAAGGCCTCGAGCCCCCTCACAGTTCTAAGGCGAGCAGGGGACATCTTCGCATGGAAAGCGGTGACATGGTGGCATCAATTACATGCGATCATCACTCATAAGCTAAATACCGACCATCTCTCAAGCGGGTTAGCAAAAGCGCGAAGTTTCGCACGAGAGAGACAAAAAGGCCATCCGCGAGCAGGTCGGCAAGCTCCTCCCGGCGGGGGCAATCGGGGAGGTAGAATACCGGGAGTGGTTGGCGATCAGTGTCTTTCGTCAAGAAAGCAAATGGCAAATGGCGTCATATTGGAATTTCAACGATATAAGCCAAGCATGCGAAGACGCGGCTTTACCCGGGGATCAGAACGCCATGGTAGATGCCCGCAACCGACCGTGAGGCTCCGCTGGCTTCATGGATCGTTCCGGTTATAACGGATAAGCGCGGACCCGGGTGGCCGAGGAGAAGAGCGATAATTTCATCAGCGCACACGGGGGACCCTGTTGTCGGTGTCTTAGATTTGGGCTCAGAATGCGAGCTGACCTACCGGAGGTTAGTGAGCCGGATGTTTGAGCCGATCGGCTATGATAGGTATACGCAGGCGACATCTTTGGTAAAATCGTCTGTGGGTCTCCGCTCGCTCACTCACCAAAGAGGCGTTCAGATCAGAGTTATAACATGGCCCGAATCGTAGAAATGCGCCTTCGGCGTGTCGGCCGAAGGAAAAATTTACGGGCTTTGTAGTCAACCTGAGGGGTGAAGCAAATCCGGATAAAATAAAAGCATTGCTAGACGTACGTCTGCATCAGGGATAAAGTACAGCGACTATAGCAGGGAAGATCGCGACTCTAAAGTCGATTCGTGTCGAGGGCAAGTAATGATGCCAACCTTTCTTCCAAGTTCTGAAGAAAGCCTTTCAATGGGATAGCAGAAATGTGAAGCGTTTGTAACCTTGACATGCTTGGGCTCGCCACGTTCTATTTGTTAAGAAGGAGAGAAATCCCACTCACATTGTATTTGGCCCCGGTATCAAAATTTTCTAACTAGCGCGATTAACTCGTCCCGAAACAAGCGGAGTCTGACACCAGTCTATACTGCGGTCGAGCCACGAGGGGAGAAATGGAAAGGTATCAAAATGGAAAAGTAATACTCTATTGACCGCGACTCGAGAACCCGTCCTTATTTCCGAGCTCACACCATAGAAGTCCCATTGAATACCCATGGCAGGTGTTACATAAACCGAGAGGTCTGGGAGGTTGATGAAATGGGCCGTAGGCGTGGTCGACATTCGGTACAAGCCAAAGCAACCATAAAGGGCAGGATCTGGCGGTTGGTCATGGAATTCGCCCCGAGTGGGGCTTGCTGAGCCCGCTGATCAAGGGACGACACTCATTATGGAAGCTCTCTGTGGATGGGGCTCAGTGCGCAGGAAGCGGAGCAGGGTTAATCTGACCTCACACGAGGGTATAGACGTGGTATGCGCTCGGGTTTGGTTCACGCCTGCCAATACTTGAGGCCTGAGTGCGAGGCGTAATAGCCGGAGCCTCGATCTCGCTCATTGCTAGGTCGATCGGGTGCTGGGGATCTTGTGACTCCATGGGTGGTCGAGGCAGTTGAAGCCACAAGGCCAAAGTGAGAAAATGATTACATATCTTGAGAGATCGCGATTCCCATATTAAAAAGTTTGTATCGGTTAAGATCAAGAAATCGATACGAGCGGAGGAGAATTCCGTCTCTTGGCGGCTTTAGCGAGTATTCTGACCTTGCGGGGAAGACATTGGGGTATCCAACACCATCGAATACCTCGCGAGAGCCCTCGGATTGACCCTTACGGCATAGTAGTCGCCACAACGTCAGGTACAAGCTGGATGGACCTATTTGGGATTATATTAATGACGGAACCTTACCCGGACGACCCGAGGGGCGGCTAAGATGGAAGTGAGATCCTCGCAGGTTTACGATCACGAGGGCTCTCTCCTGGCTTGAGGATTCTTCACACCTTCTCAAATGCGCCAGCGGAGAAGACACTGAATACGTGCTAAGAGAAGTGCAGAGAGCATATCGGGAACCATATGTCGGGGCTCGAGCGTTGGCGGAAAGTTTTGAGGCGAGGGGATACTGCGGCCCACAATGCTCGAATGCGACCAACTTTGGTCAAAGATGCGAATCTGCGGGAACACGCTAAAATATCACGCTTCCTCAGTGAGGCTGGGCAAACAAATCATTGGCCCTTCCAGCAGTGGGGGTTGGACATATTGGGACCCTTGCCCATTGGCAAAGGCCAATGTAAATTTATAATCGTGGCGGTAGATTATTTCACCAAGTGAAGTGGTAGGAGCCGCCTTCCCGCGATCCACGGAGAGACGCGGAAGAATCACACTTAACCGTATGGCGAGCAATCATATCGATTTGGTGTCCCAAGGGGCAGTGCCGGATAACGGAAAAAAAACGATTCGATAAACGCAAAATTCGGGGACTTTTGTCTTGAGCTCGGAATTAAAGTACTATTCGTCGCCCATTTCTTGTAATCGAGGAATGGGGCGATAGAAGTCACCATCGGAACCTCAGACCGCCTACTGAAAACCAAGCTAGAAAGGCTGAAGGGAGGTGGGTCGAATACACTGCGATGCGCCCGGGCCTATGGGACGACCGCAATGATCGACAACTTGGGGAGACTCCATTTACCTAGCTTTTGGCCTTGAGAAGCGGTAGCCTGTTGAAGGTAGAGTAAAAGTCTCGAGAATCGAGGCTAGCCTCGGAGGGAACAAAACGATGAGGCCACTGGCGTGAACTTAAGAGCACCGGACGGCGTGGCGGGGTTCAACGTGTCTGGGAGGAGGAATCTTAGAAGGAAGACCGCTGGAGCACTACAACAAAGTCGGGCCGAAGTTACGTGCTTGGGGATTTAGTCTTAGAAAAAGCGCTACTACAGCGAGGAGAAAAATCCAGCACATGGGAAGCTAGGCCTAGTGGGAAGGCCCTTATATTGTATCTCGGTCGTCGGGCCCAGAGACAATTATAATGAGTCCCAGAAACGGGAGGGAAGGGAAAAGTCTTCTGACATACATGGAATCTGAGAGGAGGCATCTTAAGCGTTTTTATCAAATAGGCATCGGTTCGTAATAAGGCCTTGTATGATTCCTAGTGAGGCGAGCCTTTAGTTTGTGTCGGATGTCTCAAACGGTTGGGTATGTAAAAATATATATATATATAGATATATATATATACATACAATGGAAAATTCATGGAAATAAAAGTACATCTTTATTCAAGTCATGGTCGGATACAATCGATAAAGTTCTTGATTACATCATAAAAAGCATAAAGTACAAGCAATACCCTCTCACTACCACCTTGATGCAATGGTTCCCTCGGTGCACTCAGTACAAGCAATACCCTCAAAAAAAAAAGGGGGAAAGAGAGACAAAGGAGAAAGACAGAATGAAAGAGGAAACCGAAGGAGGAGAAGGAGAGAAAAAGGAATGAAAAAAAAAAAAGGAGAAGCGGATGAGAAGGCTGTGGGGGATAGAAGAGAAGGAAAGAAAAGAAAGAGGGGAGGAGGTATAGCGGAGAGAGAGGGAGAAAGGAGGCGAGGAGGAGGTGCAAGGGATGCACCATTCCCCCACCCTTAGGACGCATTCCTTAGCCAAGAGCTAGGGAATAACATAACTCCCATAAAGGGGAAACTAGGGAAAAACACAACTCCCACGGAGGGAGGTCGAAGCGAGTCCGAGGCGAAGAACTAGGAAGCCGACATCAAGCATCCGACTTCCACCTTCAGCCCGGCATGGCTTTGAGAAATATTTCGCGTAAGGCCTGAAGCGCAGAACCCTTGTTTATGGAAGCATGCAGAAGGCGGACAAGCCGCTCAAATTCTCCATGTCGACGCGTCGCGGTTCGCACCTTTCAGCCAGCGGACACCGCGAAGCGGCTCTCTAATAAAGCGCCTCTTCATACGAAGCACCTCTCCACAAAATGGATTCTCGCACGAAGCAGGTCCTCATGCAGATGCTCTTGTAGCGCGTATCATAAGCGACTGCTCATTCGACTGACTCTCCCTTGGCCTGGTGTGACTCCCACTATCTATCGGGGCGAGCCCCTTCTGCACCTCAAGCAGACGGGCTCCTCCCACAAATCTCGGTGGCGAGCTCTCGCCCCCGACACGGGCGGGGCAGGCTCCGCCATCTGCTCGGGACGAGCCTTCTCACCTCCAAACGGACGGGCTCCTCCCCGCAAATCTCATTGACGAGCTCTCCTTCAACTTACGGTGTGAGCTCCCACTATCTGTCGGGGCCAGGCCCTTCCTGCGCCTCGAAGCAGGACGGGCTCCTCCCATGAAATCTCATTGGCAGGCTCTGCTTCAGCACGAGGCGTGAGCTCCTACTATCTGTCATAGCCAGAGGCACTTCTCTGTACATCAAACTGACGGGCTCCACTCCTGATATCTCATTGGCAGGCTCTCCCTTCAACCGCAATGGGAGACGAGCTCCCGCCATCTATCGGGACGAGCCGCTGCGCCGACAGAACGGAGCTCTCCAGCAAAAATCATTGGCCAGGCTCTCCCGCCGGCACGAATGACGAGCTCCTACTACGTCGGGGCAGGCCACTTCTACGTACCACCAAGACGGAACGGGCTCCTCCCACAAATCTCATTGGCAGGCTCTCCCTTCAGCAGCACGGTGACGAGCTCCACTATCCTATCAAAGGCAGGAGGCGCCTGCACTCGAGCAGACGGGCTTCCTCCTATGAATCTCATTTGACAGAGCTCTCCGTAGCACAGTGACGAGCTCCCACTCTCATGTCGGGGCCAAGGGCCCCTTCTACTGCACCTCAAGCGAGATGGGCTCCTCCCCTAAATCGTGGCGAGCTCTCCCTTCAACCTGGTGACGAGCTCTACTATCTGTCGGGGCAGGCCGCTTCTGCCTCAGACGACAGGCTCCCTCCCTGCGAATCTCGTGGCGAGCTCTCCCTTGACACGGGCGGGACGAGGCTCACTATCTGTCGGGGCCCGAGGCCCTTCTGCGCACCTCGAATGAAGCGGGCTTCTCCCCACAATCTCATTGGCAGGCTCTCCCTTCAACACGAGGCGAGGGCGAGCTCCACTATCTCTGTCGGGACGAGGCCCGCACACGTACCTCAAAGCAGGACGGGCTCCTCCCATGAATCTCATTGACGAGCTCTTCAACACACGAAGGCGGAGTGAGCTCTACTATACGTGGGGCGAGCCCATGCGTACCTGAACGAGGGGCTGAGGCTCCTCCCCACAAATCTCATTGGCAGGCTCTCCCGCCCCCGGCACGAGCGGGCGAGCTCCCACTATCTGTCGGGGCCAGGCCCGCCTGCAGCGCCTGAAGCGGGGCGGGCTCCTCCCCACAAATCTCATTGACGAGCTGCGCCTTCAGCACGGGCGAGACGAGCTCTATATCTGTCCGGGACGGGGCACTTCTGCGTACCTCGAACGGGACCGGGCTCCTCCCCACGATCTCCATTGACCAGGCTCTCCGCCCCGGCAACGAGCGAGCGAGCTCACTATGTCGGGGGGCGAGCCCCTTCTGTACCTCAAGCGGGCGGGCTCCTCCCACAAATCTCATTGGCGAGCTCTCCGCTAACCACGACGAGGCGAGCTCCTACTGTGTTGATTAGAGATGAGCCCTTCTACGCACCTCCAACGAGGCGGGCTCTCCCTGCAATCCCGATGGCGAGTTCTTGCCCCAGGCACGACGAAGCGAGCTCCTGCACCGCGGGACCGAGGGCGCTGCTTCACCGTACTTTTGCACTAAGGCGACCTCTCCTTTACCCATTCTGTTGTGAGCTCTTGAGCGCCTCTCCCGCTTTGACATGTATAATGCGACTCCACAATCGACGCATACAACGGCAAACCACGCCTTGGCGCCCGAACTCTGAAGAATAGAGCACGTGAATGAAAGACGGTGTTGAGCACGCGGTCGGGCCGACGGGGGCCACGGTGAAACGACGAACACACGCCACACGCGCCTCACCTATCTGCACCTGCCTCCGCCTGCACCTTTTCCTTTCTGCACTTCACTGTTTGCCATCTGCACTAATCGCATAGCCGAAGCTGGCTAGGACGAGACGATCTGAGGTTGAAACGATCTGCAGGATTGATTCCACTGATCCTCGGCGGTTGCATGATTGAGAGAAGAGAGCAGAGCCTTGTAGATTCCAGGGAGCGAGAGTGTGTCATAAGAGAGGGTTAATACTCTGCTAATTAGTAGGCGAGATCTACTGGCAAGAAATAGCATAATGGTACCAGGTGCCGGAAATTGGGGCGCGAATGTCGAGTATCGAGACGAAGAAGAATGAGGAAGGGGCCTCGAAGCATGAGTACTGTTTACGGGGGTTCGTTTGTCTTTGAAGTTGCTGGCGTGACTGGGGAGGTCAAAGTCGAATCCGGATCGAGTGCGGGCGGCGGCTACGTTGCGAAAGGCGAAGCCATCCGACCTTTGAGGCACCGGCTGGTCGCGATTACTGTGACATAGTCACCTGCGAGCGTGCGACTATATCACCACCTTGAAGATAGAGATTCGATGCATGTCACGACACTCACCAAGCAGTATCTGATAAATCTGTCTTGGGAGGACTCATGTCGACGATCTCACGTATAGCGCCTCCCAAATCCACGGCGAGCCATTTCAAAGTTGTTTCATAAATTTAATTCGACCACGGTGGCGAGCGACTCGATTTACAAAATCTAGTTGTTACTTGGAGAGATGAGTTTCCTCACTTAGCAGTGAAGGCTAGCTCGCAGGCGGATTGCAGCCTCCACGAGCTGATCAAATCATCTTGCGAACTTTGGGGGACCCTCTCGGAACCTCGAAGCTCTCCTCTCGGCGGTCGTCAAAGGCCCACTCGGACGCCCGCCTTCCACACTCGGCAGATCACGAGGCGGAGTAAAGTATCTTGGATCAATGTAAGTCTTTCTATTTTCCTTGAATAAATCCGCATAGTCCACTGCGGCTCGTCACCTTTCAATCCAAAGTAGTGCTAGCCTTATAAATTAGGCTGATGCCCATGTTTTTCATTCGATTTGGCTTTTAGAATGAAGCCGCTGGAAATGGTGGCGACTGCCAGGCGAACACGAGAGTGGGAAAAGCTGGCCTGAGCCCGGCGGGAGGACCCAGCATAATTATAAACACGAATCAAATCTTTGAAAAGACAAGGCCAAGGCCTCATCAGCCGCAACTCCTTTGATCTGGTCATCAAAATCGTTGAGGATGGATGAAAGCGGCACGCGTAGAAAGTTCGGCATTGGATGGCAAAGTCTTTGACCTTATTGACCTTGATTTTGTTTTCTTTCTGCTGAGCTGGGCGCTTGAGGCGGCAGCGAGGTACGAAGGGCGTTCCCTATAGTTGGGGCAGAAGCGCCAGCATTTGATCCAGCCTTCTAGCTGAGGGATTGCCCTCTGGTGGGGCCCAGGGAAGCGGAAAAACAGAACCGGGATCTCACGGCCCGACGGGGACGGGGCCTTTCGAACCTTAGGATGAGGGGGACCGAAAGGTGCTTCTAATCTCCGAACTTTGTTGCGGACTGGCTGATCCCTCTTAAGGAGAATCTGTTTTCCCTCTCCCTTTGCACTCCGAGGTTTTCGAGATATCCCTTCCCGAGATGAGTGAATCTGGGGCGGGCGACCACGGTGTGGGCCGAAAAACTCCCGGAGTAGAAGAGTGAGAGGCCCTAAAGCGGAGATTTTGTGGACTTTAGGCCGGATGAGGCGGAGACATCAGGCCTTAATAACCTACTGTAGTGGAGCAGTGACGACCGGTCAGCAGGCGGCGGTATCTTCGTCGCTAAGCTGAGTCGAGCATCTGAAAAATATAAAGGGAACCTAAAGGTGAGCAACGACTTTAGGTGATGCAAACCAAGAGTAAGGATGATACTCACGAAGGTTATCGGGGTGCTCACGTTGCAGATGCGCTAGGGTGTCTTCACTGGCTAAGAGTTGTACTCCCGGTTGGAGCCAGCGAATAGAAGAAATATCGAACTTTCCATGTCCTATGAGAAGAAGGAAGGAATTAAGAGAATACGAAGAAAGGGGCTCCGGGCGTCTAGGAAAATAAATAAACCCCCTCGGTGGCAGTTAAAGATCACGGGAGCAAAGCCACATTGGGCCTTGAAGTCCACAATCTCTAAAAAGGCAGAGCAAACCACTAAAATACCCGACCATTAGGAGCCGGGTTGGAAGGGGCGGATATGAAAATCTTGAGAAGAGAACATTTGATGAAAGTGCGGTGAAGCGGAGGCCGTTTATCAAATGCGACCTCGAAAAACACACCGACCAGGGCGCGGAGGTAGCATAACGAGTCAAAAATCGGGGGACCATGCGAACACCGGGGAAGAGGGCGGTATCGTTCCAGCAAAATCGACTCATTATGAAGGGCCCGACCTTGCTCGGTCCCACTTTGCCCAACGCGGCTGACAGCGACTTTGAGGAAATCAGGCCCTTAGGATATTTGATGGGTTTATTTTCCTTTTGCCTTTACGAAAGGGAGGCGCCGCGAGAGCATGCGGGGATTGACGGCTGATCAAGCGGCGGGGGCTTCACAACTGAATCAGGGCTCGACATCAATAGGAGGAATGCCCAGCATGGATGCAGCGAAGATGAAGAGCGATTGAGCCATCGCAAGCGAGACGGTTTAAGCGAGAAACACCCGGCTAAGCCCGGGACCCAGGAATCGGGAGCGACGAGAAGCACAAAAACGCCAAATAAATAGAAGGGTTAGAGACAGGAGGAAGGCGGCGAAGAAATTTAGTCAAAACGAGGAAGAGACAGTAGCGAAACCCCCGAGGTCATTATTAATGTCGGAGCTAATGGCGCGACCGAGGGCTAATCGAATGGACAGCGGAAATGGCGGCGAGACGGGGAACAATTCTGACCCTTTGCCCGCGGTCAGTGCACAGGTGGGACGTGATGGGGATATAAATTGGACCGAGTGTCCCGCTCGCCGGCCCAGAGTAGACGATGGGGTAGGTGCCCGGCCACTTATCCCCTCCATAGCGGCCCGAATTAGGCTCATTAGGCTGACATGGGTTTGGAAAAATAGGGAGGCCCATATTAGGCTAGTCAACCCCGTCAGCACAATAACGAGAAGATAGAATATTCCCTAGGAATAATAACCTATTCGTCCCGATCAATTCCTATTATCGTGGGTTAGGAAAAAGTAATAGAGGCGGATTAAATGGGAATCCTCGATAAAGAAGGAGGATTATCCCCGAATAAACTCCCTTGACTAATCGGATTTGCTTTAAAGGTAAAAATTTATGATATGAGGAAACATATCCTCCAATGGGAGGACTCTAGTCATCGAGACGATCATCCACTATAAATACAAAGACACTAGAGTGAAAGGAATGCGATTCGGATGCGATCGCAATTCTCACAAACATTCTCTCTTTTCTCTCAAGGAAGAATCTGACTTTGGCATCGGAGCGGCTACGGGCAAAGCCCTCGTCGACCCCCTTTTTTCCTCGGTTTTTGCAGAGAAGTACTTCATCGGGGCTGCGGATCAACCAGTCTGCGGGTGATCCTACCTCCGGCCCGAGACTATCCGAGCACATCTGACCGCGAGCAATCAGGGTCCGGCCCGGCTGACCCTACTGCGCTCCTAGCCCAGTTCCGGTTGAAAAAAGCATCATCAAGATTAAATATAGAGAAAGAGATATTGGAACGGTTCAAAGGGTTAAAATCAAGAATTTTCATTTAACCACATCAAGGAAAGAATCACATTATGAGCATCGAATAAAGAAAAAAGACATACAAAGACAAATTAGTTCAAAGGGTTAAAATCAAGAATTTTCATTTCAACTACATCCAAGCAAGAATCACATTATGAGCATGGAATAAGAAAAAAGACATACAAGAAAAATTAGAAAAGCCAAAGTGCTTATTCTGATAATGGAACAAAGAAAAATAATACATTAAAGAAAAACAATTAAAAAAACCAAAGCGCTTATTCAAAAAGATAGACGAATAAATAAATTCCAAAAGCCAAAGTGATTGTTGTCTTTGTTATATTTATACTAACTTTTGGTCACCCAAAAGCATTTCCTTTCAACGGGCATCAGCGCAATTGTTTATATTCACACATGTGCGGTGGTGTGCCCCGAAGTTCTGATGTCCCACATCGGTTAGGAATGAAAGGCTTATGAGTATATAAGCCTAGACAACATCTAATTGATATGAGGCCTTTTGGGGGAGATGCCCAAAAACAAAACAAGAAAAATATGAATATACTTTGTATGACACCAACACACAGATAGATCTTTCAACTATTATTGCATTTAAACCAATAAAACAAGAAAAATATGAATATGCTTCATACTAGACTTCCTAATGCATTTGTAGTGTAGTGGATCTACTGGACAGGACAATCAGGTACCATGAGAACGTGTTGTCTCATCTCTATGAGCAACAATTGCTGAAGTTGCAACCCCAAGGAATACAGAAACAATAAGAAGAAATAACAACAGTGGTTGAGGCGAGATCAGTACGAGACTTCCGTTTCCACTCTTTGAAGGGGAAGACATCGAGAGTACATGATCTATCCCATCTCACGATTTGGCGCAAAGTCTAGACTGGCCCCAAATTCGAAGGCCCCGAAGTTTTGGAGCCTCACCTACGGGAGACCAATCTGTTTGGTGAGGCCCGAAGACCTTGCTTTTGAGGGGAAGGTGTGAGGCGGGGTCTTCCACACCTTTGCCATCATACCCGAAGGGTTGCCACCCGATGATCATCCGATTAATGCGAACATAGGCGTGAGAAAAGCGGGGTTCAAGCATTGCCTCGGACCTGCATCTTGCAGGATCCCGACTTTTAAATGGGAGAAGTAGGAGGTGTAAGTACCTTAGTCGTTGAACCTCGGGCATCGGCCGGTCTACGACGTGATCCTGCCGAAAGGTGATCGAGGCGTTATACCGGCTCCTGCTTCCAGATGATTAAGTCAACAAAAGATGAAGCAAAGAGTTCATGTAGTTCAGAATTGTCTTGCCTCGGGGGAGATCTCTCCGATTTATAAGGAATGGTTCGTCAATCTTCCTTTAATTTTAGGAATAAAATCTCTTAATTTTAGGGATAAAATATGTTTTTCCCTATCAAGGATTAATTTTTCGAGAAATAAGAGATTTGGAAACTGGAAAACCCGCTAATAAATATCTCTTTTGCGTATTTTCCGCTTTAATATGCTTATCCATAACGAACTTCTCATACACGGTAGGATGGCCAACTGGGGGACTTGAAACCTTAGACTGGCCGCCATGAAGTGAGTCTTTAACAAAACACCCTGTCTTTCTCCGATGGCCTTTAAGACTCCTGTTTGGTTAGTTCCTGCCTGCTTTTAATACGGTAAGTGGGCTTGGGCTATTTCATGATGTGGGCCAAGCGAGCCTTGGGCCCGTCGAGTAGTGGGTCTAGGTCTGGCTCACGTTACTCCTGATACCCCTCTTTTCCTCGGTGAAGGTTTGTCTTCTTGATGAGGAAAATAAATTGCCTCTAAACCTTAGTGTGGAAAGTTGAAGGACTAGGAGAATTAATGTGCATTAGCCAGATGCGTTGTAAGGTGAAGTGTATTTGGATATAAAGTGAGTGGGCGGCGCTGTTTCCAACATGTCTCTGACGCATGATGCGGCACATTTAATGCGCTCATTGATGTTTGCCATATATAGGGGTTGGGCTGAGGTTTTCCTTTACAATTTAGTAAAGCTCTTTACTGTGCGAATTCTTTTCTTCTTTGTTTTTGCAAACTGTTCTTTGAAAGGAATTATCGAAGGTCCCTTCACACTTTCCAATTTTACGGTGGAGTTTTCTCACTTTTTAAACTAGTTTTGGGTTTTATCTCCTTTTGTGCGTTTTTTTTTGTGCCTCTGTTTCCCTAGAGCATTCTTAGAAAGCTTTGTTTCTTTCTAAGATTACGAACATCGACCATGATGGGGTTATAGTGATGATATCGTGGTGGGTATAGGTTGTTCCCAGGTTTAGAGTCATCCCATTAGGTCCTGCGAAGGTTCCTGGTTCGAGGTTCTTAGGTTCTATTGCTAGCAGATCGTCAAATCTCTAGAGGGAGGTTTTTTTTTTGTTTTTTGAGGGTTTTTAAGATGATCCCCCTTTTTCTGTTTGTTTTCCTATAGAATGGCGAGAGGTCACGGAGAGAGCTCACCGGTCATTTGAGCATAAAGGGGACTCCACTGACGCCCATGGTAAGCAGCCTAGTTACAATTTACGCTGTATCATGCATAGAGGAGTTGAGATCCGCAGGACAAGTTCACTGCCATCAGATTAGAAGGTGTCAAGCCGGCACGCGGCTACCAACCATGGGAGGGCAAATGCGCCATTTGTTATTTTACCTGGGAGTAGTTTGCTGCTGGACTTTGCTTCCCCATCCCTTCTTTGGTGAAGCAGTTCCTACACTTTACCTGGGCACCTCCTCCACTTATTCATCCGAACGTCTTTCGGATTCTGATGGGTTGTAGTGTGCTAAATTTTCTCTACCAGTTGGATATTTCGATGTTAGAGATTTGTTTTATTTACACTTTGAAGCTAAGGATTAGAGATTAGCCTATCTGTCTTATTGATCCTCGGTTGCAATTTATGTCGGGCTCCTATACTCCCCGCCAGGCCCCGAAGCAAAAGGGGTTGTTTGCTCGAGGTTCGTGGTCTGCAAGGCGTCGGGCTCTCGGAGCTTCCATTTGATATGAACGATCTCTCTCGTTCTAGGTTTGTTTTCAGCTTGAGTGGGGCTTGTATTCCCTAGATGTCTAGCGTGTTTTGATATGCCCATCTTTTCTAAAATTTTATGTGTTTTTGACATGCCCTTCCTTTACGAGAAATTTTTGCCGAATATAGGGCGCGGGGCGGCGACGGTCGGTTGGTTTAGATCCAAGATAGAAGAGGCTTGAAGAGTCGACGTGAGTACATGGACTCTCGAGGCTTGAGCCTGATGCCACCGCCAGCTTTGGAGGGGGCTGCCTAGGATCCTTCCAATGAGGCTTGTGCATCATTGGAGGATGGGGCCCTAGTCGGAGGACCTCTTGATGAGTGCAAAACACATCTATGTTTTGAGTTCATTTCAAATGCTATTTTGCGCATTTTATATCCATATTCATGTAAAACTCATAACATTTCCTCTAAACTTGGTTTTGTAGGATTATTGATGGAAATCAAGTGATTTGGCAAGAAATGAGCAATATATTTTGAAAAGAAGAGTCAACCGGGAGTCTCATAGCACGCCACTGGGAAGATAAATTTTTCTGTACCATCTGGAAAATCAGATGGTTCAAATTCTATCATGGTTGCATTCTACATTCAAAGAGCTTTCCAACAACACCTCACACGCCCAAATCCGAGTCAAAACGAAGAAGTTATGACCCCGACAAGTTGGATAATAAAAACAAGCAACTGTCCAAAAACTGTGTCGCGACCAAGCAAGCTGTGGCACGACCAAGAAACTGTGAAAAATAAAAATAAAAAGGCCGAAAATTGATATTTTGGCCTGTTTTCAAGCCCATTTCACCCTAGGAATATATATATATATACTCGTTTTTTAGGTAAAGAGGGCAACATGAAGGGGGGAGAACACCTCTCATGGGGTTTCTCTCTAAACTGCCATTTTTTCAGTTTTTTTCTGCAGATTTTGATTTTTTAGTAGATCTTAGAGTACTTTTTTAGCAGATTTTCTTTGTATCGAAGGGATTTCACAGTTGTACATCAGAGATTTAGATTTCATTATCACTCGACAAAGATTGAAGCAAAATCGGATTTTTCTCACTCCGTCTCTTGATTTCTTTCTTCATTTTCTTACTTTTTGTTGATTGGTGATGATTGGAATCCAGTAATGGAACACAACACCCCAGGGTTGGGGATTAATTGTTGAACATTCGTGATTTGAAAATTCCTCTGCATTTTGTGGCTCACATCGAATTTATATAATTGGTACTGTTCATATAATTAACTGTTCAGAATATTAGTAGCTTATACCAAGAAAAGAGCTGTATCTTTACTTTGATTTTCAGGAGGCCCTCTGAGTGACATAGAGATAGAGATCCCTGAGAGTAAAGATCAGTAACTTGGGGGTATGTTAGACTAATATTATGGAACTAATGAACTCTAAAAAAAAATTACTTTGATCGATCACTAATTTACTAATGGTGTGAGGATTAATTAGATGATGTATCAATTTAATGTTTAGAGGTTTCACCTTAGTCTGATGAAAAGATCTTGATCCCATGTTAGCAAAGATCTAATCAAGGAGATAGCAAATTTTATTAGATTTGAAGGACGAGATACCAATTAGATTAGAGAAGGCTTGCATAAACTCAGTTTACTGGGGCACAATTTTTTTTAAATTCTAAGAAATGATTGTGAAGTATTGGAAAAGAAAAACAAATCTTAAAGAGGGTCAGATTTTACAAGTAGTTATTTAGACCCATTTGTCTGAAAGGAACATGAATCTCTAATTAATGAAATGTATGGTGTATGGAGAAATCCAAGCTATACTACATTGCTCTTGGACAAATCCAACATTCAACTCACAAATGTTGCACTTTCAAGGAAAAGCAAACCGTTTGTAAATAATTATCCCCATCCCTAGTGCCTCTCTTCATACATTTAGAATTAAGTAGTTGTGTGTTTGGTAGATTTTATGATTAGTTTTAAATCAGTTTTTATTTCAATTAAATTGATTTTATTCGACATCCCATTTGGTCGCCAAATAAAGGAAGGAGCCCTTGTAATCAAGTGATCAAATTCCAATTAGAGAGAACCTCCTAACTTTGGGTACGAGTATCCGACTTTTAGAGTCCACTTTATTACTCAGATGACCCATGCACTCAAGGGAAAGGTCAAAAGGTAATACTTTCATTGCAGTTTTTAGCATACTTACTTGTTCTTCAATTCGCTTTTGTATTTACCTCATTCACTCCCTTGGCCATATTTTCATATATATCATTCGGTCTTTACAAGTTTTTGGCACCGTTGCTGAGGATTGGCACGGTTTACTTTCTCTCATTGGAAGTTGACATTTTGAAGAACGGGTGATTTGCTAATTTAGGCAATTTTTATTTTTATTTTTGGTTGTGAGTTGTTTCTTAGGTAATTTTTATTTTTATTTTTACTATTAGTGTATTTTTGTACTTTATTTTCTTTTGTTTTTCTTCTTATTTGTAGGTACTATGGAGGAATATTCAAGGTGAAGATGGAATCATCTTACAGAAGCCAAGCTTGACTTTCTTATTCATCATTCGAATCAAAGAATCTGTGAATCTAATTACCATGGAACAAAGAGTATTGCCTTATCAAGGAGTTCAACCTCCACATTTCAAAAAAGAAGAGTCGCTTCTCAAGGAGCATAATTTTACTGACATGGATGAGAACAAGAAGCACGAGGTCTTCAAGGAGCGTAAATTCGCATTTAGATACCTTCCAAGTCAACACTAGTGATATATTGAAAAATAGAAGCTTAAATTGACACTTAGTCCAAGCATCTGCATCAATTTTCTAGGACCTCTCCTAGTAATATCAAAATCCCATTGAATGCAATGATGCTCTTGAATAATGTGTGCGTAACTTTCCTATCAATAAGTCCGTGGGAAGCATATGAAATGAGCTGAAATTGAAAACAAGGCACTTCTAAACAAATTTAGATGATGAAGAGTCATTATTGATAAACTGAAATTTGAAGAAGTAAGTCAAGTAATGGCTATTGAACATTTTGGTGAAGATTGACATTTACCTTCCCATGGATTTTGTGACTGGGGCATTGGAAGGATCTACAAAATTCTCATATACTAAGAAGACTACTTTTCCTCAAGCCAAGCATGGATTGACATCAACAATGGGGAGCCTACCTTGCTTATGGGTGAGAAAGCAAAGTTCAATCTTTCACTCAACCATTACCTTTGACAAGAGCAAGAAAGAGTCAATAAAGTAAAACTCGCAGCTTGCTTCAATCAAAATGGCACATGTTTGAACAGTCCCCCTTAAGCGTAAATGTGTTTACATCTACATCACATAGAGGGGACTGTTTTGAAGAAATTGTGGCTAAACCACCAGCCATAATTAAAGGGGATTTTGAGTTTCTTTCCCCTCTTCAAAATCTGGAAGAAATCATTCTTGATCTGAATGGTTATGAAAAGAAAGTGTTGTCCAAGATGAATGAATGGTCAATCGGAAGCACTAGTACTTTTCCAATGAGTCTAGCTGGACTCTAAAAACGGAACAACTTCTTGGGAGGCAACCCGAGCTAAGAAATAAAGATTCTATCCACTCATTTCTCTTTTCTTTGTCTATTTTCAATTACTTGATTTGTTGCTATTTTTTTACCGCTATTGGGATGAAAATTCAAGAGTGTTTTAACTGTTTGCTAATGCTTTTTAATAAAGTAGGCTCTTGAAGCTCAACATGTTGTCATGACAAGTTTGCAAGAACAAAGGCAACGAGTTGGAAAGTGGTTGATATACTTATAGTGCTTGAAGTGTGAAAATTATGGAGTCGAGATGTTGAGCAAATTTGATGTTTTAGAGATGGAATGAACCAAATTGATTTGAAATATATTTGGAAGGTTCATGATCATGCTTGACAAGAATTGAAGACAAGAAGTGAGTTTTGCCATGAATGAAAACATTGCAGTTGCTATTGAGGAATTTTTGAGAGAGAATATATAAGCATGAAGGACTTATGAAGGATAGCAAGTGACATGGGCAAGAGAAAAGGCGAGAACCTAATGAGTCAAGAAATCATCACACTGGACAGCATTGGAAATTATGATTTTTCTGTATTGATTAAGGCTCCAAATGGTTCACTTCAGCCCATGAGCACATTCTAAATTCAAAGAACTTTCCAACGAGTCCTTACACATCCAATTCTGAGCTAAAATGAAGGAGATATGAGTATAACAAGTTGGAGGAAGATCAGGTGCCGAAAGCAGACTGTCATGACTCAAGACTACAACTACGAAAACAGAGGCTCCAAAACTCCTTAAAACCCATTTTTCTTCTTCCTACTTTACACTCTATCCTTTCCCTTCAACCATTGCAACTTCTAACCACTTTTAAATGCATCTCTCATCCATTCAAATCCTCAATCACATCACTTCCTAGTCCATCTCCATCATCTCTAAGCTTCAAAACCCATCACAAACCCACAAACTTATTTTGTCAACCTCAATTTTCTATCCATCGTTCCAAGCATCAAAGAAGAGTTACAATGAAAAAAAAAATTGTGCTTTGTTGTTTGTTTTTGGGTTCTTTGTGGATCATTATTGATTGTGGAGTGATTTGCATGTATTGAAGGAGGTTTTGAAGAATCAAACTCAATTACTCGAGGTGAAGGAAGTCAAGCACACCAAGTGTTCGAGAAAAAATGCCAAAGCAACTTTCATGGTTCCAAAGAAGCAAAAGAGTGTAGAAAGGGTAGTACACCAAATGTCAAGGTCTAAAATTCTCAAGTTTCCTATTCAAAGGCGAGACTAAAGGAGTTCACTTTTCCAACTCTCTATTGCCCTTTACTTTATTGCTTCCTTTTGCTCATTGCTAGACGTTTAGGACAATGTTCATCCTAAAGTTTGGGGGTGTTTGATTTGGTTGGTTTATCATGTCACACCCCACATGTTGCACATGATAACTTTGAGGATGAAATTTTTTGGTGTTTTTATGGATAATGACTTTGTTTGATGCTTCTAACTACATCTTACTTTGGTTTATTTTGTTAGTTAGATTTTTTTTTTAGTTAATTAACTTTTGTTCGAGTAGTCATGGATGTCAATGAAGATCATAATTGAACCCTTGAGATGGACAATATTCAAGATAATAGGACTTGATGCTTAATGAGGTATCTCTCTAATAGGCTATTTAGTCATTGGTTTCTCAAAATCCATACACTTGGTCACTAAGTAAATTTTGAAAACAAGCTTTTGCTTGGGTTAGAGAAGGTTTATGAGAATCCATCTAATTTTGATCTCCATAGGTTCTAGAACTTATTCTATTATTGCTTGAGGTGAAATCCCAGGCAACACAACAATTGAGAAATGATATAGGTCATCCTTGGAAAGATTGTGCCTTTCAAGCTAACCCTATTAATATGCATATGCATATTCCTCTAGTACCAAAATGTTGAGCCTTAAAGAGCCAAAATTCTGTTTATAAGAACCAAGTTTGAAGCCAAGAACCTTCTTATACATCACTATCCCTCAGTAAAGAACCAAACTCACCCATAACATGAGGATTTGAACATAATTGAGAAATGTGGTGAGGAGCAAGTTTGGGGGAGTTATTTTTTCATAGGAAAAATAACTCCAAATTGGTTGAAATGAGTTAAGTTGAAAATCAAAAGAGGTTGGTAAAAAGGAAGGAGAAAAATAAAAGAAAAAAAAAACAGAAAAATATCAAGTGTAAAAGAAGCAAAAATACAATAAAAAGTCAAGGAGGAGTGAGTCTAGCCTCGTAGCCTTCCTTCCCTAGAGCAAGTAAATCCTAAGGGGTGTCTCAACACCTAGTATCCTGGCGGCTAATCGTCCGAGCTATTGATTTAAAGATCGCTAAGGGTTGGTAGAAAGCTTTAGGGGGTTTTGACATTGCACCACTCTAATAACCTTGTCTTAAAGATAAAGGCTTCTTGGTGTTTGCTGAAAGAATGCAGAATTTTTTCAGAAAGGTGATATGAGGAGTATGGAATGATTCACCTAAACAGATTTCGGTGCTCAGAGTGTCATTGTGTTTCGATGGTAAGAATCAGATGGAGTAGGAGCTGTCAATGTGAGAAAATATGTAAGCCTGGGGTAAGTTTTAGCCTAAAATGACAATTAACTACCCCTACCCAAGCCTTACATTATGTTTATAAAGACCTACTTGATCTTGAGAGAGTTGTATGTGCCTACATTAGTGGAGGATAAGAACAACAAGCCTATGCAACCTAAATAAATTATCTTAGAAGATCCGCGTACTTATCTCAATTCTCATAAACACATCTAGCTTGCAATTGTTTGGATAAGGGAAGACCACACACACACACACTAGTGAGAACCATGATCTAAATTTGCCTATTATGAGATTAATTCACTATTAAAATGAATAAATTATCTTGATCATATTCTCTATATTCCTTGTAAGGGTAATTCTTAAGACACATATCACATACCCCTTGGAAAGCTTGATTACTCAGTTTTGGTTAAATAAAAAGGGTGAAATTAACTCTTCTCTTTCATTTGCTTGGGGACAAGCAACTTCTTTCTTTTCTTTGCTCGAGGACAAGCAAAACTTTAAGTTTGGGGTTGTTTGATGAGTACAAAACTTATCCATGTTTTGAGTTCATATCACATGCTATTTTGCGCATTTTATATCAATATTCATGTAAAACTCATAACATTTCCTCCAAACTTGGTTTTGTAGGATTAACTAAGGATGCATTGAACCCTATAAATCTTAATACCACACCTAATCTCACTTATATCTCTATCTCATGATAATTAGATGGTAAATCATTCATGGTCTAATTTTAATTCTCACTTCTCGCATTTTGAATCAAACCACAATTCATGCAAATATTAGCCAAATATTCAAGCATTAAGATCTAAATGAACACTCAACATAAATATGAAATAAAACATCAATCAATATAAATTGGGAGAGATTCATACAAACATGTCTTTGGCTACATCTAAACCCTAAGAAAACTAACTAAAACATAAGGGGAAAAGTAAATACAACCATCAAGAGAAAGAAAACCGGAAAAGGAAAGAGAGAAAACAAATTTCGTTGAAGCTCCTTTTCCTCCATTATCTTCTTCTTCCTCAAGTGTTCTTCCTCTTCCAAGAACAAACCCTAGAAATCTCTCCAAGAACAAGCCCTAGGTGTTTCCACCCAAAAGGAGCTTGTTCTCCCTCAAAAAGGGCCAAAAAATCGTTCCAAATCGTCCTCCCTTCGATCCCTACGGTTTGAGCTTTAAAACCCTCCATTATGGGCTCAAAATGGGCTAACAATCCACCCAAAACCAACCCCGAACGTCGCTGAATGCCAGCAGCAACGTCGCGACGTCAGCTTCGCATTTTCGCAACGCCGCTGACGTTGGTTCTCACGTCGCGACGTTGCTGCAGTCCCCTGTTTTTGCTCCAACTCGTAAGGCCATAACTTTGCCATCCGAACTCCGATTTGGGTGTTCTTGGTACCGCTTGAAAGCTCTTTGAAGTGGGGAAGAATCTATCCATATATGAATTGATGCACATGAGCTCATATGATTTATGAAAACGTCAAAATACAGTAGCCTCTCCTGCTGAAGGTGCTGCAATGTTTGCTGGATTTTCTTCAAGTTTTGGAACTTGCATAACTTTGTTCGAACTCCACTCTTGGTGTTCTTGGTATCCCTAGAAAGCTCTTGAAGTGTAGAATCCGTACATATATGGATTGATGCAATAGGAGCTCATATGATGTCTGAAAATGTCAAATTTCAGTAGCCTCTCCTGTTGCTTTTGTAGCAGTTTTCCACCAATTTTGCACAATTCCACCAAAATGGATCAGACCTGATCATAGGAGTGAACTTTAGAGCATAGGCACTTATTTAACATAAAAACACTAGAAAAACTAATTCAAAGATAGGATAAAATGAGTATTTAAGATACTCATCACACCTCTAACTTAAATTTTGCTTGTCCCTACAAGAGACCAACTCAAAACAAAACAAAATTGAAAATGACATGAACTAAAAAAATAATGAGATGAGTATGATAACATGATTCCAAATGGAAGAATCAATATGAACACAATTTAGCAACATTAGCTCTTTTCAACCAAAATTTAGGATCCTAAACTTTTAAACCTTCTAAGGAACATGGCAAAGCAAAGCATGGTAAAGGTGAGCAAATCAACTCCTAAGTCCGTAGTGACCTTCCCAAGGAAACTATGTAGGTGATACTGATCTTCAGTGTATAGCAAGGTCGTAGCACCCCCAAACTTAAGCTCAACTCACCTATTTGGAAGAAGCTAACTAAGAAAGGATAAGAACGCACCCTTTTTATTCATATCAAAATACCTAAAAAAAATTTCTAAATACCTAAAAAGTGAAGGAGAACTAGTGCCAAGAAGTTTTAGAAGAGTGTTCCCAGAAAGGGATCCATCGTGACTCCCCACCGCTGGTTAAGGGCACACACCCTTCAACGCGGTGTATAAATGAATGCCTAAATGCGCATGCACACAGAGTCTCAAGTAATATAGTACTTAAAGTACCTGATATCGATCCACAGGAAAGGTAAATCACTACAGAGGGTTCTCGCTCGCATAAATATCCTAAGAATGACTTTATGAGAATTCAATTATAAAAACTAACTGAACTCGTTAGATTTAATTAAAGTGTTGCTTTTTAAAGCCTAGGTTCTATCTCCCCTCAATGCTCAATGGATTGTTTTTCTAAAGAGATTGTTATTCAATACATTTATAATCCGCCTATGGTGAGGATCTTTGCCTACGGATATCTCTCGAGGTATATCCGCCTTATCTCAAGCAAATAGAATCGAGTATATCTCTCATCCTCGAATTTCATTCCTAAATGCTTAAATGTTCCTAAATTCTAGGATACTCACCCCTTCAGTCCGGAATATCTCTATTGACCGAATCACCGCGCTACTCTACCCAGATTCTGAATAATTTCATCTCGAATCTCTTGACTTCCAAGGCGGCATGCTTAATGCTGGCCAAACATTATCATATAATTTAAATATTGCATAGAGTAGATCTGACAATTTATAAACAATCGAATAACATAAAAGATCAACTTAATCCATATCGTATGACGTATTTGATGTAACCCTAGAAAGAGGTCTAACATAATGGAAGAAAATATAAAAGTGTTTAATAAGGAAAACATTGTTCTAGAACTAAAATATACGAAAAATGAAAATCGTTACACTCCCGGCACTTCCTCAAAGTCGGTTGTCACTCGCTTCGAAATCTGCGTGCTCCGTCCCTCGTACGCTCCGATCTCTTGATTTATGAGCCCACTCTGCTTTTAATGAGGAGAGCAGATAGCCGACGTCAGCGACGCGGTGACGCCGCTGATGCGGTGACGCCACGACGCGGGGGACGTCAAGCGCGATGCAGGACGCTTCACGACGCGGGGGATCGCCAAGACGGTAACGCCACGACGTAGACGCTGCGACGCGATTGCGTACTTCATCGCCTTGTTCCCATTTGCTCCAAAATCGCTTTCCTCTGATGCTCTTCACCTCAATGCCCCGCATTCACAAAAGGCATCTACTCAATATTCTATCGTTAAAACTATAAAATTACTCTTAAAATAAACAATAAAATGTAGGATCGACAAGGAAAGTATAATATGAGTGTTTAAGGCACTCATCACACCCCCAAACTTAGTTTCTTGCTTGTCCTCAAGCAAGAACCGACTCTAGACAGGACACACACCCAACACCATGCAACTAACACTAAGGCGGTGGTGCACATGCTGAAAGTAGGGATCACCTGGACCGACTCACATTCACTGTTTTGCTCTATGCCTGTCAAAGACATACAGATATTTGACTTTCGGTAAATTCGATTGAGATAGGTGAAACTGACTAGTGCATCAAACCCCATGGTGTTCAATAGCCTTTCCCAAAATCCCTACTTATGTGTTTATAAAGTGAATGACCTCAGATATGCCCAGTCCCGATACCCCAAACTTAAGCTCAACCCACCTATTAGGAAGAAGCGAACTAGACAAGGATAGGAACACACCCATTATTTATGTTCACATACCTAGAAATGTCCTGTGTACCAAAAACAAAAATGGAAGAAGACCTAGTGCCAAGAAGTTTTGTAGCCGAGTATGTCTCGTAGCGGATCCATTGGTGACTCTACCCGCTGGTTAAGGGCACTAGCATTCAATTCCTTCAAACTTCACCCTGAACACTCAACCAAACTCAACGGCCCTAGTCATGCGGAATGATCCACTCTCGTCCCATATAGCTGGCAAGAAGTCAATGACTCTGGCCGCGTGGCCTGGGGTGGCACAGGCCTTGATAGGCCCTCGCACTGCGTCCCGGATTCCATTGTGGAGGATCCCGCTTTATTCCTATGCATATACCTATTTTTGTCATATTTCTTTTCTTTTTCTTTTCTATTGTTTTGTATTTTCTTTCGTCGGGGCTCAATGGCAATCCTCTTTGATTAGGTGTCCTATCACTCAAATGGTTCGAATCCCTAGGTTGATCGAACTTTTTTAGTAGTTGGTTCGCATGCATACTCAAAGTCACGGTGTGAGTGCCGATATTTGGTGGAGAATCGGTTTCGACTACCCGATCGATTCACTAACCCTTTCTAAACTATTCACCCACTACTCGAGCATCAAGCAAATGTATGCATTTGAACAAGTTTATAGTGAACTGTCCAAAATTGATCCTCACTTTCAACATGGCAATGTATGCAAATTACTACATAAAATGTCCCAAAATATAATCAAACAAATTAATAAATGACCATAAACATGAATGTGCGATAAAATAAACTAAAACAAAACACACTAATATACGAAATCAATAACAAAAACACAATAAAAATGATACACTACTAAAGTTCAAAACTTAATAAACAAAACACAAAACATGATACCCAATCATCACACCCCTCCCCTAAACAAAATATCCAAAGGTCCCCACCGCAAGATAAAACGATAGG
The DNA here is from genome assembly GCA_016808115.1 of Tetrastigma voinierianum. Taxonomy (NCBI): domain Eukaryota; kingdom Viridiplantae; phylum Streptophyta; class Magnoliopsida; order Vitales; family Vitaceae; genus Tetrastigma; species Tetrastigma voinierianum. Next base: position 125,501 of record JAEQBH010001138.1, read on the forward strand.
TAAGGAACTCCCCAATATCATCGCGGTATGTGGTGGTGGCTGGTGAAAAGCTAAGAGCTGGGCGAGCTGGGCCTGCATAGACTGGGCCGCCAGAGAATGATGGCCTCGGGCTAACGGTCCGCATATCGCTGACGCAACGCCTCCATGTCTCGTAACGAGGACTCTGCTCTGGGTCCCATCCTGCATAGCGCCAAACGCCAAGAGCGCGGCGAGCACCGTCCTCAAGATCTGGTGAAGGACTAGGAGGAGTGGCCGCATGTGGCTGTTGGGTAGGTGGTGGAGCCGGCCGGGATAGGATGGAGGTGGCCGACAAAGTGCGGAGGCGGCCGACTAGATCACAAGGTCTCCCCTTGATCGCTCTGTGGATCCATAACGAGCCCGATACTCATAAAGCTCGTCTCGCCCCGAGGGCTCGTGACCAATCATAGGTCCTCAAAGTCATGTGGACACCGTGTGTGTCCTGCTTGACAGATATGGCTTTATTGGTGATTTCGCGTCGTGTCGTCCAGCACCCCGCTTGCCTGCACAAGCCAACATCGTAAAAAGGGTGCCCGCGATCTACTCGTGATCTCGGTTGTGGAGGATCGCATCCTCTATAACTTGCCCTACATCGAATGGTATGTCCTCGATAATGTGGGCGGTTAAGGTGGAACGCCGGGTCGAATACCTCACACACATCTCGCTGGCCGCTTCGATAAGACGCCGGTTACAAACGGTGCCAAACTCGGGAATGTAGCCAGCCGTTACTTGAAATTGACCGCATGGCCCGACTATTGATCCCCTCCACCACCCCCGCCTCGGGTCAATACGCCAATGACTCTCATGGTAGTCGGATGCTCAAGCAGTCGAACAAAAAGGACCCGGTGGGACATGTTCTAGAAGCATAGAGGCTACTGACTACCCGTGACCGGTCGACCAATACACCCTCGCACCTCGACCTTTTGAGGACATGGAGGCCAGGCTGGCGTAAAATTTGCGACTACGCTCATCGCCGGACGAGGGGGCTGCATAAAGACGCCATCCCTTATTCGCACTGTCTGATTTAAGAAATCGTCAAGCCATGAAACCCCTTTTCTCGATGAAGGAATCCATTTTTGCAAATGGTGCCAAACCGATCATAAAATCTCCGAGATTTACAAACCTCGAGGCATCGAATGTGGGAGTGCCTGTCCCACTTACGACTGGGCTTTCTGGCAGCAATTCTTCCTCTTGGTCGATGATACATTAACTTTAGGGCAAAATTAAGCACCTAATGTGTACCACAACCAATCAACTAATACTACCTAAGGATTCAAAAACACCTAAATGAGACTCAAAACCCTAATGGAACCTAGCTAACCCAAAACAGTGCCTCCACTGCCCCAAACTAGAATCCTAGTCTCATAATGCCAAACAACCCAACCCTGTGACTACCTGCACCCAAGCTGCACCCACACAAGGGCAGGATGCCACCATGACCCACACAACTAGCTGCAGACTTACAAAGGTCGGCGAAAGGTTGGGAGGTCTCCCCGACCTGTGATGAGAGCCCAAATGTGTCCTAATGTGGGATGCAGGGGCTCTAGGCTCGCAGTAGAGAGTCACACTGAACGTGGAGCGAACCATCTGGCTGAAAACATAGTCACGTCGCACGTGGCGTGAGGCCGCGACGCGGACAGAGTATAACCACGCGACGTCAGCGACAGAATGCACGCCGCGCTTTTGACAGAGAGAGATGAATCCACGTCGCGACGCGGAAATTTCACGACGTGACAGAGGGCTTTACAATTTGACGTCGCGACGTGAGAATACACGCTGCGAATGCGATTAGGCGTGTTAAACAGACGTCACACGGAGAACCACATCGCCACGCGGGCAAGAGAGATGAAATTTTGACGTCAGCGACGTATAAATCCACGCGTCGCCGAATGCGGATGTGTGGAGCTTCAAAATGACGTCGCAACGTGAAATCTCACATCGCGACGTGGCAGAGAGCTTAAAAAAATGACGTCGCGACGTAAAATCTCACGTCGCGACGTGGCAGAGAAGGTCTCCCAAGAGATTTAATATACGAACACCCCAATTTTCCGAGAACTCTCCACTTGTAAACTTCCCTTCCTGGAACTCAGCTCACCTCCAATATGCTCCGTATTCACTCTTCCTACTAAATTAACCAACAAACAAACATCACCGGGAGCAATGATACAAATGAAACGAAGAATCTGCTGAAAACAACAATAGAACTGAGTGATAGGAAAACAAAATATTAGAACACTGGGGTTGCCTCCCAAGAAGCGCTATGTTTAATGTCAGCATTTGATGACCCCGTCCACGTGTTCAGAAACCACAAACGCACGCGATCGCTGATTACACTTCACCGCAGCCAGTCAAAGTGATGATCGCCTGTCACAGGAAACTCGCCTCCATAGTACGGCTTCAAACGTTGTGTGGCGACTGTGAATGTACCTTTCTCAGGATGTGAAACTTCTGCCCCACCATATGAAAAGACCTTGTTACCGCCAAACTGGCCCATCGAGACAATTTCAAAAGCTTTAAGCGAATTGAATAGAAGGACTTGTTAACCGTCGTGAACTCTTCTAGTGATGTGTTTGGTCGTGCTGCTTTAGTCTTTTCCTTTATAGATGCGCGGCTGCCATATGCTTCGCTTCAACTCATCTAGCTTCACCGAGTTGAGTAGCCGCTTTCACCAGCCTAACGTGATCGTCTATGTTTAGGTCGTCGAGCGGTCCACAGCTCATGCTCCAATTCCACCGGAAGATGACAGCTTTACCATACACGAGTCCAACGGACATGCCCAAAGGAGTTTTAATTAAGTATGGTGCCCGTGAGCGCATCGCCTATTTTAGACCAATCTTTCCCGGAACTCGTTGAGCGCTTTTCGAGAATGTACTTGATTTCGCGATCGATACCTCCGTCAGCTCGCTTCATCAGAGGTGATATGCAAGAGATGTACGATGCATGTGCACTCCCATACTTTTGCAACACCTTATCGATACCTTATCATAAATGGGTACCATTATCCGTGATTAAAGCTCGAGGAGTTCCAAACGCCACATAATATATTAGCTTGCGGAATCAGCCACCACCTGCATCATCGTGTAGAATTGCTTCCACCCACTTTCGAGACATAATCTATCGCCAAACAAATGTGTTGTTGTAACATGCGTGCAGTTTATCTCCATGAAATCGATCCCATAAATCAAAACAACTCTACTTCAAGATTGGATGCATAGGTGGTTCATTCTTTCTAGAGATGTTCCCTCATTCGCTGACATTCGTCGCAAGTGGAAACGACCGTGAGAGCATCTTTAAATAGGGAAGGCGCCACAAAAACCGCTGATCAGAGAACCTTGGCCGTTGTTCTCTCGCCACCAAAGTCCACTACACGGTAGAGGACAATGGTTCACACTATGCATTTCATCTTCGCACACATTCCTTATCACCCGGACAGCACAGTTGTCTGCAGAGAATCGCTCTTCCCAATAGTAGTGTTTAAGGTGTGTTAAAACTCTTCTTTTCTCGATAGTTAAACTCAAATCACTCACCAAATAGTTCATAACTGCAAAACCAGAACCGCCCTTGTCCTCACAATAGCAAAAGCCTCGTCTGAAATTGGCCATTCATCGAACATCATCTCGGCCCCTTCCAACGCGAAAGGTTCGCTTACTAAATTTCAAGGTTCTTATCCTTGATTTCACGTCGAACTCTTGCAATTAAGGACCCACCAATCAATCCGGGTTTTACGCCTTCTGGTCATCAAGTACTTAACGGCCGAATGATCATGTGTCACCACTTTGTTGCCAATCAAATATGGCCTGAATTTAGAAAAGCAAAGACAATGGCCAATAGCTCTTTCGCAGTGGCATAATCATTGAGCGGCCATTCAAAGTCCGCTTGCATAGTAAATCCACCAAAGATTTTCTCTCTCGCTTTCGCCCCATCGCCCACCGTATAGTCGCTTGCATCACACATCACCAATGAAAGACCAACTGAGCTACAACAATAGAGCCTGAGATCAACTTATCTTTAATACAAGAAAAGCAGCTGTACGCATCGGGAGTCAAATCAATGAACTCTCGACTAGCAAATTAGACAATGGTTTCAACTGCGGAGAAATCCTCGATAAACCGCCTATAGAATCCAAAGATACTGTTTCTGATCCTTTCACTGTTACAGGAGGTAACTTCACCTTCATTGTCAATCTTCGCCTATCTACCTCTATCTCCTCTCACGAGATCCGATGTCCAAGGACACAATTCCTCTGTACCTATGAAATGCACTTTTCCCAATCGAGTAATTAAAATCGTCTCTTCACATCTCACAAGGTGCAGCGCTCTCAAATTTCCATAGACACTGTCAAATGAATTTCCCATTACCGAAATCGGGTCCATGAAAATCTCAATCGCCTTTTCTACCAGATAGAGAATATGGCCATCATGCATCGCTTTAAAAGGCACTCTATGTTTACATAGTCCAAAGGCATCCATTAAAGCGAATGCACTATTGTGGACAAGTGAATGTTATCTCTCCGATCTTCGTGCTCTATGGCGATTTAAGGTAACCAGAATATCCATCCAAAAAAGCAATAATATTCATAATTCGGGCTGAACGACGAAAGATCCGATCTAGAAATGGCAAAGTGGAAAGGATCTTCCGAGTGGCCTTGTTCACCTTCTTCTATAGTCAATGCAATCTCCACCTACCACCGTCTGATGGCAAGAGAAGATATTGTTTTCAGTCTTGATAACGCTTATCCCCCCCTTTCTTTCTTTAGACTACCCGAACAGTGGCTACTGTCATACCAGTTCGAAATGGGATAAATCACCCCAAAAGATTCAGCCATTTTAGAACTTCTTTCCGAACTACCTCCTTCATTGGTTTGATTCAACCCCTCCTCTCAAAGGTTTACCGAGGGCTTGTGACCATCTTCTAATAAAATACGGTGCATACACATAGAAGGGCGGGATCCCTTTAGGTCGCCTAGAGACCATCCCGAGTGCTTGTTTGTGATCGCAAGAAACCTCAATAACTCTCTTCCTCCATTTCAAGAGAAGTAGGATGATGAGATAATTACGAGTAGCGTAGGATCTCTACCCCCTGTGCATGCAGCATTTCAAATGGCTAGGTAGAGGTTTTTGTTCCATCTTGGGTGGTTGCTCAATTGATGGAACCTACTGCTTTAGCCTCCCTTCGCTAGCGATTCAAGTATTTCCTTCCTATTGTGCCCAAAAGAATCCATCCACTTAACGTATTCTTCGCCTCACTGTGCACTCGATGCATTTGCCACTAGGCTAGTCTCCAAAGCGGTCAAGAGACCACTTTGGCTAGACACTATACTTACTATATCAATCATTAAGCATCGATTACTTTTCTGGGTGTCTCACCGCTCGAATACATTGAATTTTACTTCTTCTTCTTGTACTCTTAGTTTCGCCTCGCCCTCCGCACATCAATCATTACCCCGCAAATAAGAAAAGGTCTTCCAAGATAATCGGTATTTCTTTATCTTCTTCCATGTCTAAAACTATGAAATCTGCTGGAAAGATAAACTTGTCGACCTTTACTAAGACATCTTCTATTATCCCTCTCGGGTGCTTCAAAGATCTGTCTGCAAGTTGCAGAGTGACTGTAGTCTGACTCGCTCCTAATCCCAAACGCTTAAAGATTGATAAGGGCATAAGATTAATACTGGCACCCAAATCACACAGCGCTCTCTCAAAAATCGCATTTCCAATTGTGCACGGGATAGTGAAACTGCCTGGGTCTTTGAGCTTCTGCGGTAGCTTCCTCTGAAGGATGGCAATCGACCTCTGCTGTTGTCATTCTAAGTCCGCTAATCTTCTCCCTTCAGACAAAATGTCTTCATGAATCTTTACATAACTGCATTCGTCTAGGCATCAGCAAATGGGATGTTTATATGCCTTTGAAAAACATCCATGAACCCCGTGAATTGCTTGTCCGGGCCTTATGCTTGAGACGCTAGGGCAAGGGACCTGTAGATGTCAGCCTTTGCTTCACTAGAGGTCTCTCGCGACTGCTTTTTCCTGTGGATCGTTGACCAGAGATCATCTTTCTCTGCTCGCCTGGGTGATCTCCTTAGTCTCTAACTCGCTCTTACGAAAGTGGGGTGGTACTTGTGATTCCAATTCTCTCCCACTTCTCGTGACTCCGCTTTAACGGTTCATTCCCATCTCTTCTCGTTTACCTCCGAATTGCCTCAGAGAGAACCAGGTTGCCTTCAGAAGTAAGCCCGCCATTCGGGCCCATTCCAGGCCTCCAAACCCTTAGCCGTGGCCGCTTGATCGTTTAACTCGGGTTGTTTGTCAGCCTGTGATGTCTCGCCTTAGTCTCATTCATAAACGCCGGAATGAGAAGTTAACATCCGTGCCAGAGCTTGCTCTAAATTCAAATTTTCAGGGGTGGTTCATTAGCTCCTGGCTCGATCACAGATTGCTCGATCAGTTCCGCCATCCATACCCTCGTCGCTTTTGATTATTCCGGCCTGGATTACATGCCTATCCTCACCCCGATTCCGACTGAGAAGCTGTTACCCCATACGGTCCTTGCCGCGTGATCGATTCCGATTACACCCCGATGACCGGCTTGTCTACTGTGTGCCTCGACCGACATTTACACTACTATGCCGTCCCTCCACAGACCACAACTCCCACTGAGCGGTCCCCAGATAAAGACGTGGGCTGTTCCTCACGTCTATTTAGTCATGAATACCGAGCCACATGATTTACCTGTGTGATTGTTGAGGACTTGTCTCAGGCACCCAATCGTGTTTCATCGTGTAGCCTCTGTGCCACCGATTAGTGTTGTCAAGATCTTCCACATTCTATACGCCCCAGTCTGTGGTTTTCTTCATCAATGATCCTCCAAACAGGCATCTATCATTGCTCAGTCAGATTGCATCATTGTAAAGGTGTGGACTTGCATCCATCTCAGTTAGTCTAGTGGTGAGGACATTTCCACAATAGTTCATGGAACCTAGCCCCATGCCTCCGCCAAAGTTCCTCCCCTCTAATTGACCGAACGATGATCTCGCATGTTGTGCAATCTTCGAAGGTGGAAAAAGAATTTCATTCAAACTTTCAGACCAACTCGCTCCAATGAGTAACGGAGTCTGGTGGCTTCACCGGTTAGCCAATGCTTGGCTCTATCCCCCGAGTGAGAGCGAATAACCGCAACCCAGTAGCTTCTTCAAAGGACCCCGTTGTATTTGATGGTATCGCAAACTCGAGGAAGTTACCAAATGTGTATGTTCTGCTCTGAGTACTCCATACAATATGTTCTTAAACATTCAGATCGTGGATCACTTCAATTCAAAATTGTTTGCTTGAATTACGCCGCCCGACGCCCAATAACTGCTGAGGTAGAACGAATCATCTAATAGCATGTACGGACGGGTCCTACTGTATTTAACGCTCAGCTTTGATTTCTGGCCGGCTTCCTTCATGGTTCATTGCTCCACGCCAAAATCTGTTTCTTCGTTTTCCATGACTATCATGCTCTACTCCTCGCTCTATTTTTCCCCTGCTCTCTGCGCATCCGTAGAAGTCTGCTGCTTCAGATCACACAAGTGTTGATTTATTCGATTTTGTTGTCGCATACCATCAAACTCCGCATCAGAATAACACACAAACCAACAAACCCACCACAAGACTTCCTTGTAAATGTCATATAACAAAAGTAAAGAAAATTAATATTATTCATGCTCACTTTCTATATCAATTTAAATCTCAAGAATCGCGCTGAAAATTTGACAGCCGAAAACGGTGTATAAAATGAATGCCTAAATGCGGCTTTTCGCACGCAGAATTCTAAGTAATATAAGGTACTTAAAGTACCTGGAGATCGATCCACAAAGGGAAGGTAACGATCACAGAGGTTCCGCTTCGTATTAACATTCATCCAAGAATGACTTTAAGAGGAATTCAATTATGTAAAAAACTAACCGAATCGTTGATTTAATTAAAGTGTCATTTAAAGCCTGTGGTCTCTATCTCCGTCACGCTCAATGGATTGTTTTTCAAAGAGATCATATTCAATACATTTATAATCAGCCTACGGGCAGAGGTGTGATCTGCCTACTCTGGATATCCTCGAGGTATATCCATACTATCGCAAATAAATTCAGTATATCTCTATATCTCGGCTTCGGTATTCGAAATGCTTAAATGTTCTACCCCTAGATACCTTCAGGTCCGAATATCTCTATTGACCGAATGGTGAAAGAGCTACTCTGAATCCTGGAGCTCACCCTCATCTCCGAATCTCGGATCTTGGTGCGGCTATGCTATCTTTGGCCAAACATTATCATATAATTTAAAAATACGGGTATAGAGTAGATTCGACAATTTATAAACAATTGAATAACATAAAAGATCAATCCTTAATCCATATCGTATGGCGGGGTTTGATGTAACACTAGAAGGAGTCTAGAACATGTGGAAGAAAATATAAAAAGTGTTTAATAAGGAAAACATTGTTCTAGAATCCGAAAATATACGAAAAAATGAAAATCGTTACAATTCCCGGGCACTTCCTCAAAGTCAGTGTCACTCTGCTCTCGAAATCTGTGCCTCCGTCCGTATGTCTCCGATCTCTTGATTTCTGAGCCCTAATTTGCTTTTAATGAGGAGAGCAGATTTTCGAGCTGACGTCGCGACGTGGTGACGTCCGACGTGGGGACGTCACGACGTGGGGACGTCGCTGGCGATGGGGATAATCACGGCGATGGGGGCGTGCGGCGTGGCCAGTACTTCGCTCGCGCTTGTTCCCATTTGCTCCAAAATGTTGCTTCGTTCTTTGCTCTTTTACCTCAATGCTCTTTGCATTCACAAAAAGAGCATCTACTCCAATATTCTAGTCACAAAAACTATAAAATTACTCTAAAATAAACAATAAAATGTATACTGACGCGAGTATAATATGAGTGTTTAAGGCACTCATCACTATACCATCTTCCCTTCATCAGAAGGTGAAGTTCATACATGAGGGGCGCATTATCACGTCTGATATGATAAGAGATGTTGTACTTCCTACGAACCCGGTCTCTGAGATCAGCCATAGTGGTTGACCACCACATTTGGCCGGGTTTACATTCGATGAAGTTCGGGTTGTTAGCTGGGAAGGCAGCGGGGACATGGGTACCCATGTCATTCGACTAGTACAGTAGCACTTTGGTGCTTAGCATGATGAGAGGCATGTCTTATATGCTTAGTTTGGGATTAGTCGCTAGCCGGCGGGGAGCGCGGCGGTTTACTAATACAGTTGATCATGACATATCTTATGGGTTGGAGTTACATCAGCGGATGATCTGTGATACGTAGCACGGCTAGCGTAAGAAGAGAGTGAGCTCGCATATGCGGCATTCCATTCGATTATCCCTTAGCCCGCTACACTTTTGATTGGTTGGCTATTTTACCGGAGGATCGAGTACGCACCCGCCGCAGAGGAGTTGACCATGTTCAAAGATAAAATTTGAGATTGGGGCATTCGACGCCAGGGCCAGTTTGTTTAGTGCAGGAACCACCAAGCCACTTGAGGTCTTGACAGTTACACCCCCATCACCGGATAGAGCCAGTGTTTTTTCCATGTGCTTTCCTGAGGAGATCCCTGACTATGATCTACCTATGGATTTGGGGATGAGCGAGTGGGCGACTTCTTCTGATACCTATGGGCGAGATGGACATGATCGGCCTTTGGCCGTTCCGGTGTCTGACCCCGCGAGGAATCCATTCACTTTTGACATGTTTGGGTTTCTATGATTGATTCGATCTTTGTGACACTTTGGCGCTTGCGACGCAATGGACATGATGGCACTGGCCGTCTGGATGTTTCCCCACCCGGGCCTCGATTCTCTTGATGTGTTTGGAATTTCTATGCTTGAGTTTGATGATGATGAACATTTGCTGCGATATTACTCATGATCTTTCATTTACGGTGAGGGAAGCGTCAGACTCTGTGGACCCACCTCTTTCTTTTGACATATCATCCGGGTTTGCGTCACCCTCTTTGATGACATTTAAGTGGTAATAATGACATGAGTATTTTGAGTATTCGCTTGTGTCACAAACATTTCCTTTGATTGCACCCACCAGCCCCCACAGCACATGTATTGTCGATGTTAATGATACGGAGACACGTATGACCCACTGTGTGGTCAAATAGAATCCAATTATGATGCAGGATAGGAAAGTTACACTCGCTTCGATACAGTGGATAGATTTTGTACCGGGACACCGTAGAGATTAGGATTTGCTCTTCCCTATTTCCCGATGAGAAGAGTAAATTGATTGACATGCTCAGGTCATACTTGAATGTATTTGCATGGTCGTATGAGGACATGCCAGGCCTTGACCCCACTATAGTTCAACATCACCTGCCTATTTTGCCACATGCTAGGCCGCTTGCTGCACCGAGGAGGCTACACCTCGACGGAGTCCGCAGTGTGTTAAGGAAGAAATTCGTATAACTTCGTGTCGGGCTGTCAAAGGGTCGAGTATCCTGAGTGGCTGGCTAATGTTGTCCCTGTTCCCAAAAAGGATGGCAAGGTTAGAGTTTGTGTTGACTTTCGAGATTTGAATAAGGCTAGCCCTAAAGATGATTTTCCCCTCCCACACATTGATATGTTAGTTGACAAAGACGAGGGCACCCTATGTCATTCTTCATGATGGGTTTTCTGGGTATAATCAGATTTTGATGGCTCCAGAGGATGTGGAGAAGACTTCCTTCATCACTGAATGGGGTACTTACTGCTACCTAGGTTATGCCATTCGGGTTGAAAATGCAGGGCCACCTTATCAAAGAGTTGCTACTACCATTCCATGATAAGGATGCATAAAGATGTCGAGGTATACGTGGATGACATGATGTTGAAATCCCGGCGTGGCATCACTTAGCACTTTACGTAGATTCTCGAGAGGATCAGACAACAGATGAGATTGAATCCCCAAGAAGTGCACCTTGGGGTAACTCAGGAAATTGTTAGGTCACATTGTTAAGGAGCGCTGTGATAGAGGTCGATCCAGAAAGACCAAGGCCATACTTGATACATGCCAGTTCAAGATCGAGAAAGAGATCATAGGCTTTTTAGGTAGACTACAATACATCAATCGTTTCATTGCTAGACTAACCGACATATGCGAGCCTATTTTTCGTCTTCCGAGGAAGAACCAGCCTACGGCTTAATGATGATTTCCAAATAAGTGTTCTTTGAGAAGATTAAGAGTGTTTACTTTCTCCCTGGGGCTTTAGTGCTCTCCCACACCGGGCGGCCTCGGTCTATATTTGTCGGCTTCGTGATATAGCTTTGGGATGCATGTTAGCTCAAATGATGATTCAGAAAGGAGCGAGCCATTTGGCTGTCTAAGTAAGAGGATGATGGAATACGAAAATACTCTTATGATTGAGCGCCTCTGTTTAGCGTTGGTTCGGGGCCACCAGAGACTTAGGCACTATGCACGCAGTATTCCATACTTTTGGTCTCAACATCGATCCATTGAGATATTTGTTCGACCACCGCTTTTGACCGGTAGGCTCATGAGATGGCTGGTTCTATTGACAGAGCTTGACATTCGCATGTATTACAAAAATCGGTAAAGTGGAAGCATTGTTGCATCATTTCGCTTCTTTTTCCAAGATTCATGATAGGATCACTTGACGATGATTTTCCTGATGAGCAATTTGTTTCAATGACCAACATTATAGGATGGCAGTTGTACTTCGATGGTGCCGCTAATCAGTCGGGGTTTGGTATTGGTATCTTATTGATATCACCACAGGGTGATCACATTCCCAGATCAGTTCGATTAGTATTTTCTGATCATCAACGGTTGACAAATAATATAGCCAGTATGAGGCTTGCATTATGAACCTAGAGACTGCGCTGGATCTTGGCATTAGACAGTTGGAGATCCATGGGGATTCCAATTTAGTTATACAGCAGACCCAAGGTATCTGGAGGACTCGAGATGAGAAGTTGAAGCCCTACCATGCTTACTTAGACCTACTGGTTGCCAGATTTGATGAGTTAAGATATATACATTTAGGGCAGAGAATCAATGTCGATGCATTAGCCACCTTAGCTTCAGGGTTGAGATTCCCGCTGAGTGACTATGCGACCATTGATGATCGAGACCAGGTTCGCACCCGCCATCGTTGTTTGATCGAGATATTGAGAATCAGGATGAGCTACCATGGTATCATGATATTTATCAGTTTCTGTCATGTGGTGTCTACCCTAAAACAGCCACACCCAAGGATAAGAGAGCATTAAGACATTTGGCCAGCAGATTTGTTATTTGTGGGGATGCCCTTTATAGGAGATCACCCGATGGCCTGTTATTATTAAGTCTGGAGCCTCTACAAATCGAGTAATGAGAGGAGGTCTACGCCAGTCCTGTGGTCTGCACATTTAGAGGCCATGCTAGCCAAGCAAGATCATGAGGATTGGTTACTTTTGCTGACTATGGAGATAGATTGCTGCTGCCACGTAGATGTGTCTTTGTGTCAAATGCACCGAGACTTGATACACGTGCCACCTTCTGAAGTTGCATGCACTTACATCCCCCGGGGTCGTGCTTTCGCACGGGGTATTGATATTGACAGAAGATCTCACCCAAGCCCTAAAGGGACATGAGCACATCCCGGTGGCTATCGATTATTCTACTCAAGGGTAGCTACTTATGCCGGATTGACAAATGTCAGGGCCAAATTCATCATATCGCACATTAACATACTGGGTCCCTCATAGTCGATCTCGATAGAGGAGCGCATTTCGCAGGCGAAGTGATACATTGGTTCAAGAGTATGGATCTCAGCATCATCGATCATCCGTACATAGGCCACGTAATTAATGGGGCGCTTGAGGCCGCAAATAAGAATATCAAGAGATTTTGAGAAAGATGGCTGAGATTCCAAGGATTGGTCGAGAAGCTCCCTTTCTCGCTGGTGGGCTTATCGTACATCTTTTCGTACCTCAACCGGGCTACACCTACTCTTTTGGTATATACGGCATGGGAGGCGTGTCACCGCTGAAATTGGAGATAAGATCCTGAGAGTAGCATTAGAGCATCGAGCATCTGAGACTGAATGGCTCACCCCGCTATGATCGCCTCACTTTTAGATGAGAGAGGGTATTGAGGCAGATCATGTTCAGGCCTATCGTAGGAAAATGACTGCATTTAGAAAAAAAGGTCAGCCTAGGGAAGTTTAAAAGGTGACCGGTCTTTGAAGGTCCTTCGGGATTGACGACCCTAGAGGTAAGTTTAGACCGACCGAGCTGGCCTTGCGTCGTCCGAGATCCGACTAAGAGGAGCACTGCTGACAGATCAGACGGGAAATCGATCACGCAGCTGCTGAATGGATCAGCTGAAGAGGTTTTACGCTTGAGATCATGGTTAGAGGATGGGTGGCCATCATTTTGAGTAGCCATATTCCTTATTGATTCGTGCCACAGTAGGCTGAGCTAAAATCAACAAAATTTATATACACCTAAGTTCCTACTAATGCCGTAGTCAAGCTACTGCAGTATAGTGGTCTAGGGTCGAACACGGGATGGGTTTTCATCCTAAAAATGGCTTGCATCGCTGCATGAAGTTGCAAGGCTTTCTATTTGGACTCTTTTGATTTGTGTTTAAAAACAAAGTGGGAAATGGCTTGAAAACTAATAATTGTAAAACCTGAATTTAAGTGTGAAAAAGTTAACTTTGAAGATTTAGGTTACTAACTTGGCAAGTTAGGCAAACAAGTGTCCTCAAGTTTTATCTCGTTATGACATGCAAACATATAGTCCATGGCATAACCTAGATCTATATTTAACTAGCAAACCTCACCCATGAAACATCTCCTATTCGAAATAATACAGTAGTGACAAGCTATGGCCCCTTTTAGTTTAAAACCTCAATATTCAATTATCATTTCCCAGAGGCTCGTAAAGACCATCTAAAGAACAATACAGATCTCTCACCCGGGCACCGATCCTAAAGCATGGAGAGTATTGGGCCAAAACACAATGTAAGAAATGTTATTTAACCCTAATTAAGAACTCCTAACATGTAAATATTATCTCGCAGGCTCGTAAAGACCATCTAAAGAATCACAAAGGCTTCTCTCAATTCGAATATACACCGATCCTAAAGCATGAGAGTATTGGCCAAATCAATAACATTCAATGTTATGCAAACCATGCCTTGAGAATATAAGGCCATAATTACAATACCCAAATACTTTTAACACGTGAGACAACAGACATGCCCCACCACCAAGCTAGCTTCCTTCCTCTTCAAAGAAAGGAGGTTTTAGGCTAAGCATCTCTTGGGAGCTGTCATCCCCAAGAGGGGTGTTTGGCAGCCAGAAAGGAGAGAAAGAAGAGAGAGAAGAGAGAAAAGAAATAAAAGCAAAACCTAAAATAAAAGACTTTATTTACAAAAATAAAAACTTACAAAAAATCCTTCTCCACAGATTGTTGCTCCAATTGTTACTTAGGTTACAAAACAAGAGGGGCTTATATAGGCCACCTCAAGGTATGAAAATACCAAAAAACCTATCAACCTGGCTAAGTTAAAGGATAATAGAGTAATACACCAAGTTCGGGAGCCTCGCTTCGCATTAATTACACATCAGGCATCACTCTCGAATGATGAATCTGCCACCTACTGTAAACTCACCGTATATGGTAAAGAGGAAAATTCTCGCTAAAGCCCGGCAATTACATAGCGCAAATTTCGCACGAATAAATTTTTCGTGTGAGTACGAAACATGAATTTTCGCTTACATCAAAGACATTTCGCTAGCTACGAAAAATTCAGAGTAGCGAAATGCAAAATTTCGCTAGAATGGTGCATTTCGCTAGCTTAGCCGAAAATTCCAGTTTCTCCCCATGCCACTGCCCATTGGCCAACGTTTCCCGGGCCGCTTCTTCCCATTTCCTTCCCGCTTCATTTTTCTCCACTTTCTTCTTCTTTCCTTCTAGTCTCGATATATGATGTTGAGCTTGACTTGAATTCTTCATGTTTGGATCGACTCAACAATGTAGGCATGATTAGCTCGCAAAAATCGCAAAATTTGCCAAAATGCGATCATTAGAATAATAGGACCTTAATGTGTAAATTTGTTAATTATAACAATTAGTACACAAAAAGCGCTCAAAACCTATTAAAAATAGGGTTCAAAATAGCACTTTTTGGGCACTAATCACTTATTGCACACCCATACATTGATATATCCTATTGCTAGCCCTTTGAGCCTCACGCGGTTTATTATGGCCTATTCTTTCATTCAGCCTTGCATACTTTTTTTGACCTAGGTTGGGGGCCTGCCCCTGTGCGCTTTTAATTTATTAATTGGATATGTGAGCATTATGAGCATTGTGACATTCTTCGTTTGTTCTTTCTCGCATCATTGCTTGTTTATTTTCTTCTCTATTTGGCATCTTCATACCATCTATCTTTGAGTCTAGTTTATATCATATCTATTCATTTCACTTTATTTCTTGAGGATGATGATGTGCTCTCATCCTGCAGGCTACCAAATGTGCCTCTTTGTCATGCCCTCTTATTCCACATATAGTTTTGATCCTGGGATTCTTAGGTCGAGGGGACCATTTGGTCAGAGGTTTGAGGTACTTCTTTCTATTGAATTGTGCTAGTGTGGGATTCACTTATTTGGTTGTTCTATCACGCAAAAACAAAAACAAAAACAAAAACAAAAAATGAAAATAAACAAAATAAAACAAAAAAAAAAAAATTATGTGTTTTGTTTCATATTCAAGTACCATTTAGGTTCGAGAGATTTATTATTCTCCGAGGCTGAGTGAAAGCATCAGCGATCTTTCCACGGATTCGGCAATACATCGGGTAATGAGAACAGTCATTTGCACTAGGTCCTCGATCATTACCCGTGATCACCACTCCCATCTTATAGTGACTTGCTTGACTGAATGCTCCTTGGGACGAGTTGTTCACAATATCACATTGCCACATTTGTATCCCAAATTGTTTCTTCATTTTTCTCGCTTTATCCATTCATCATTTTCTTATCACTTTCGCCTTCTACCTTATCGATCATCGTCTTCACTTAAGCGACGTGTCCTTTCGTGCACTTCATCTGTCATTTCACATTGTTCATTCCGATGTTGTTGAGCCACTGTTCACATGATCCTTGATATTTGACATCGAAGCGCATGTAAAGCGGTTTCCAAAAGATTTATCAGTATTTGGGCCTTTGCTTCATCATGTCATTCACCTTTTCACCCCGCCTACATTACAAACCGAGTCGTAAGACCACTCCCGAGACCAAGAGATTCTCGCGGTTTACTTCAAGCATTTTATATGGGACGTGTTCTATCCATCGATTGAGTACAGATGTCGATGTGTCTGCTTCGGGAAGTACTTCCAGGGTCACATATTGCTTCTCCATTTAGCTTGCTCGCCTCAGTCCATGATCGATATAGATGATATAGAGAGTCTGACTATGGATAGCCCATTACCTGATGCTTGACACGCTCACACTGGGGTGGGCATACCCCTCAGCCTTCATGCTGGGCATCGCCCGCACGCATGTACACTGGCAGCCCATTTCTCCTACAGATGTTTTGGCATCAAAGTTTGAGTATGCTCCACATACAGCTGGGTTTCTTCATACAGCAAAGTGCTTCTAAAGGCTAGCCTAGGGTAAGATTCGCTCATACTCGTCAACTCAATAGGGGTGCACACTGGCGCACACCCCATATGTTGTCTTGTTCGCTTGTTCAGACAATTGGTTCTTCATAAATTTATTTCAGAGGTTTTTTTCATCAAGGCACTTGCATATCAAATGTGCACACTGGGGCATACCCTATATTAGTTTTATGGAATGAAATGGATGATTTTTTTATGAATGAGTGATTGTGATGTTTTCAAACCCGACTTCACTCGCATGTGCGCTATGAGATTTTGACATGGCGTTGATATCTAGACGAGGCATAACCCTTTTCTTTCACCCTTGATCACATTTGTGATTGTCCCACAGGCATACTTCTCATTTTCGTCTTGTTATTAAGTTCTTGGTTTCTCGCTATCATTCAGGGTACTTTCTTCGACATCACACTGGGCATACCTTGTCATCAAGGTCGCATCTCAACTACATCCCAAGTTTCCCCATTATGCTCTAGGTTTCTGCTTAGGTCATCCCTATCTCGCTTAGTTCGTCTGTGAGTCTTATTTTGCATCCCCATTTCGGTACTCGCCCGGATCCTACCTTTCCTGACCACCCCATTTTACCTTCCTCCGACACTCGTCGATCCCACCTTCCTAGCATCACCGGATTTTACCTTCCTCCCAATACTCTTGATTCACCTTTCTCCGATACTTTGCTCCTTCTGATCCCCATTACTCGCCGATCCTACCTTCCTAAGACTCACCGGATTTTACCTTCCCTGCATTTCAGATCTTACCTTCCCTCCGAATTCGCTGATCCCATTTTCTAGACTCTCCGATTTTACCTCCGACACTCCGCCTGATCCCACATCTCCTAAGACTAACTGACTACTCTTCTCCGACACTCGCCCTGATCCCACATTCCCAGACTCGCCGGATCCCACATCTCTAGATCACCAGATCCCACCTTCATCTAGATCGCCTGATCCCCATTCTGACACCACTCTGATCCCACCTTTCCTGCACTCCGCCCTGATTTTACCTTCTCGTGCACTCGCCCAGATCCCGACACTCCTGGGTGATCGCCCAGATCCCCCATTCGACACTCGGATCCCACCTTCGGCACTCGCCCTGGGATTTTACCTTCCCGATACTCTCCTGATCCTACCTTTTCCGTACTCACCCGGGATTTTACCTCCTGTGCACTCACCCGATTTTACCTCTCCGATACTGATCCCACCTTTCCAAAGACTCAACCGGATTTCCACCTCCTGCACTCACCCTGATTTTACCCTCCAACACTGCCTGATCCCACCTTCCCAGACTCACCCTGATTTTACCTTCCTCGTGCACTAACTGATTTTACCTTTCCTAAGATTTCTCAATTTGATTTTAGCCCTCTCTCGCACTCGCCCAGATCCCATTCTAAGATCACCCTGATCCCCATTTCCGATACTGGCCGATCCTACCTTCCTAAGGCTTCGTCCTGATTTTACCTTCTCCGACATCACTCTGATCCACATTTCCAGACTCCTCCTCAGATCCCACATTTCCGTGATCGCCCAGATCCCCATTTCCGACACTGGCCGGATCTCACCTTTCTCCAGATCACCGGATTTACTTTCCCAATACTCTCCCGGATCCCACATTCTCAGACCACCTGAATCCCACACATTTCCCAAGACTTCGCCCATCCCATTCTGAGACTTCCTATCCCCACCTTTCCTGAATCTGATTTTCCCTCCGCATCACCCTGATTTTACCTTTCCTCCAACACTCGCCCGGATCCCATTTTCGACACTCGCCGGATCCTACCTCCTTTCCTAAGATCGCCTATTTTACCTTTCCCAGACTGGTCTGATCCCCATTTTCAGACTAATCCTACCTTTTCTGCAGAATCACCGGATTTTCTCCTTCCTAGATCACCCTGATTTTACCTTCTCCGATACTCGCCTAGATCCCCCATTTCTAAGATTTCCGTCAGATCCTACCTTTCCAAGAGGTCACCAGATTTTACCTTCTGTGACTACTAAGATCCCACATTCCTGTGATCGCCATCCCACATTTTCTGCATCACCTCGGGTCCCCATTTCCAGACTCTCCCGATCCTACCTTTTCTAATCACCGATTTTCCCTTCCTCGGTACTCACCCGATTTTACCTTTCCCAGATTTCACCCCGATTACCCTTCTTCTAAGATCGCCTGATTCCACCTTTTCTGTGACTCCATTGGGATCGATCTTTTCCTGCACTCACTTCTGATTCAACCTTTCTGCTCGTCCTGACCTTTCTCTCTATAGTTTGCTCTGATTTCTCATCTTCTCCCAAGATCTTCCTGATTATTATCTTTTTCCGGATTATGCCCTGATCACTCATCTTCCTGCATCATGCCTAGTTTTTAAGTCCTTCAATTGGAGTGACTCGCTCCATTAGTTCCTGTATCAAGTAAGGGGACAAAATTGTTGGTCAATTCTTGGTTCTTCACTAGGAGTTCATTTCACTCTCAAGATCGCTTGCACTTCGCACCCACGATTCACTCGCTGCTCATTCACTCTCTAACAAGAGGCATATTTGTAGACTCAATTTCGTCTCAACACTTGTATTTATCCTATGGGTGTCAAGCACTCACCCATCGCTCTCATAACACCATTAGGCCCTTAGGCTTAGTCTCCGTCTCCAGCCTCTGTGGGCTTGTATGTGATCCGTTGAGTGCGTATGTAGTTCACTTTAGAGTGTCATCATGGCTTATTTTTTTGGTTATTGGCATCGTGCTATAAGAAGCAAGTGGGGCCCCCTCGAGGTTTTAGTTCAATCAAAGTTTATTAGAGTATGTCAAATTCGGAGCACTTGAACTTGTTTCGATCATATCTCCCTTGTCCGAACTCAGAATTATTCACTGTTTGTTTTTTTTTTTGGATTCCTTATTTGCCGAGGTTTTTGCTGTACTCACTGTGTCAACCGCTTGGAACGGTTTGACTGGTTCATCGCGGCAATACATATATAAACACAATGTTTCGACGATTTTGGTGAGCACTCCTCCTTGTTTCGACTACATTCCTCATCCGAACTTGGAATGGTGCAATCGCTTTTTTTTTTTTGTTGGTCTCCTGGCCTTCAGTGAAAGCGTACCCTCTATAATTTTCTCAACCGGGATGGACTGGCCGCACCGTTCAACCGGTTAGTCGGGCCAGCTTGTGTGGAGCGCTGTTTTTTGTGATTTTGGAGCCCAAAACCTTATTTGGTTCGGGGCCCATAAGCTCCAGCTCGACCTTAGCAGTATTGTGGGTCCATTTTGGCCTGGTCTGAAAGTTACATGCAGCTCACCATGAACTATGGATACTTGAGTGTGAAACAAGCTGAAAACTTAAGATATTCAGCTTGCATGGAAAATGAGGAGAAGAGTTAATGGGGAAGCTATTTCCGAGACTAATTGGGGCTCTTTACAAAGCTTGAAGGTGGAAAAAACCAGGGAGGCTCAGAGGCTGAGGTGGGAACAGGACTACAAAGGAGAGAAAGACCAAAGTGGAAGGAACCTTTAAGGACACTTTTCCGGCCGAAACGTATCGCTACTTGATCGCATCGATGCTTAGTTTGTTTCTTTCATGCTTTGTGGAAGAGGTAAGAAATAGACCATCCACTCTATTCTTTAAGATACATTCTGATCAAATTTGAGGTTTCTCCTCAACCATTTGAGCTGGTTTTCACGCTCATACGTGAAAGCCGGTTCAACAGTTTCTGCTGGGCAGTTTGGGTAGTTTGGTTTATTTTGGTTGGTTCTCACTATCCAGCTGAGACCATCACCGCTTGTTTTTTTGCATTCCTAATATTTTAGGAAGGTTCTGGAAAATTTCGAGAGCCTCTCAACGATATGGACTGCTAGGAAAATCAGATCATTCGGCCCATTTAGGTTAGGCTCAGAGGAAAAGCGGCAGTTTCAGCTAGTTTAGTTGGTTTTGGTTGGTTCTCACTCATCCGAGCTGAGAATCGATCACTGTTTATTTTGTTAGATTCCTGAATCTTTTAGGAAGGTTCTGGAAAATTTTGAGAGCCTCTCTCAACGATATGGACTGGTTAGAAAACCAGATCATTCGGTTCATTTAGGTTAGGTTTGCAGGAAAGGCAGTTTGCATAGTTTGGTTGGTTTTGGGTTGTTTAGTTGGTTCTCACTAACTGAGCTGAGAATCGATCGCTTGTTTTTAGATTCCTGGATTTCTTTTAGGAAAGCTCGAAATTTTGAGAGTTCTCAATGATATGGACTAGTTAGAAAACCATATCATTCTGTTCATTTAGGTTAGGTTTGCAGGAAAGGCAGTTATAGTTTGCTGTTTGGTTAAGTCCTCACTCATCCGAGCTGAGAATCAATCACCGTTTGTTTTGTTAGATTTATGACTCTTTTATAAAGGTTCTGGAAAATTTTTAGAGTCTCTATCAACGATATGGACTGGTTTGAAAACCAGATCATTCGGTTCATTCAGATTAGGTTTTCAGGAAAGGCAGTTTGCCTAGTTTTTTTTGTTTTGGTTGGTTCTCACTCATCCGAGATGAGAATCAATCACCGTTTGTTTTAGGATTCCTAACTCCTTAGAAGGTTCTGACAAATTTTAGAGCCCCCAACCGGCTGAACTAGTTGATAAACCAGATTAGCCGGTTCACTGAATTCAGTTTGCTGAAACAGCAGTTCGGGTCTTAGGCGCCGTTTGTATCAGTTCTCAGTCATTCAGAGTTGGTTTTCTACTTGGTTTGTTTTGTTGTTTTTCTGACTCCTTGAGGAAGGTTATTAAAAATTTTTAGAGTTTCAAATCGCTGAACTGGCGATAAGCTGACAATGGTTCACTGAATTCAGTTTGCTGAAATAGCAGTTTGGGTCTTTGGCGCCGTTTGTGTCGGTTCTCAGTCATTCGGAGTTGGTTTTCTACTTGGTTTGTTTTATTGATTTATGAATCTTTGAGGAATGGTCTGAAAATTTTGAGAGTTCTTCTTCAACCGTCTGAACTGGTTGAGAACCAGATTAGCCGGTTCATTGAATTTAGTTTGTTGAAATGTGATAGCCGGGTAGTTTGCTTCGCTTTGTGTTGTTCTTGGTCATTCGAGTCGGAATTGTACTGCTTATCTGGGATTCCTGATTTTCTAAGGTTCTGAAATTTTTGGAAATCTTTCTCACCATTCGACTGATTGGTAAAACCAAACCAGCTTCTGCTCATTCGGGTTAGGTTTTCCCAACAAAGAATGAGTACTTTTGCTTTGTTTGTATTGGTTCTTGGTCATTCGGAGTCGGAATTGCACTCTGTTTATTTTATTAGATTCCTGAGTCTGTGAGGGATTTTCTGAAAAAGTTTCAGAATTTTTCTCAATCGTTTTGACTTGTTGAAAACCAATTCAACCGGTTGTGCAAGACAGC
This sequence comes from Tetrastigma voinierianum, assembly GCA_016808115.1. NCBI lineage: Eukaryota > Viridiplantae > Streptophyta > Magnoliopsida > Vitales > Vitaceae > Tetrastigma > Tetrastigma voinierianum. The sequence goes on from JAEQBH010001138.1 coordinate 147,544, forward strand.
TCATGGGCAGCCCCCTATTTAAGCATGTTTCAGTCCCGAATCTATTATGGTGTGCTCTTAGTTGCCCTAAGAAACCTGTAGGCAGACTTTAGGGTCTGAGTTCAGTTTTGCTTGATCAAAGGGTATAAATGTGGGATTGTGGCATGGTTTGATTTAGGGATTTTAAAGGAATGTAAAAGTAAAGTAAGCAATTCACTTACCTCCTTTCAAATTTCGCTCCTTCTTTCGTAATGATCCAATATTTGATTTTAAATGCATGATGTATGATGTATTATTTCTAATTCTCACTCTATTCCCATTGCATGGCTAGGGACCTCGTACATGCTGAAGCAGTATTTGTATTCAGCATGCGCATATGGTGTTTGACTTTGACATTTAGATGCATTTGTGCTTTTTCTAATCGACTCTTATGTGTACACAATGGGGTGGACCATTGTGCATGTACTTTAATGTTGAGTAATGAATTTCATGGATGCTGCAGCTAAAGTGTCAGTGCATGCTTGCTATGTTTGCCGCCAATCTCATGTACACAAGGGCTGCACCACAGTGTACACGCTTATCGCCCTTTGGTCGAAAGTATTTACATGCTAGATAAATGCCAATTAGGTCGGTCCGATCTAAGTCAGATGGTTTCTTAGCCTGGGGAGACCTGTCTCCGATATGTGACCCATATGCTCCTACATACCCAATTCACTATTAGAGACCGAGTTCCGCCTGTAGGTGCTACAATTTCATATGAGTTACCTCCCGATAGGTAACTGATCCTGACCCGTGAATCTACTGTAGACGCTTTTTCCATACCGAGTTATCAGGTTTTTTTCTCTACTTGGTTTTCCCCACTTAAAAATAAAAAATAAAAGTAAGTGGCGACTCCAAAGCAAAACCGTTCCTCCTTGGGGACGGATTTTCCAAAACTCGAAAATCAACCCACATTTTCTTTTCACATTTTCCTTCCATTTAAAAGCGAGTCGCGCCGGCCCGTGGATCTGGTAATGGTCCACAGCTAGCCATAGTTTTTGCTGTTGAGAAATTCAGGCCATACATTTTGGGATCCCATATTATCATTCACACTGACCATGCAGCAATCAAATATCTAATGTCGAAAAAGGAAGCCAAACCAAGACTGATAAGGTGGTAAGTTACAAGAGTTTGATCCCAATTAAAGATAAGAAGGCCAAAGGAGCAATGTGATAAATGATCACTTGTTCGTAGAAAGAAACAAAAGTAAAAAGAGGAGGAGGTAGGGACTAATGCAGAACTTCCCAGATGAGTAATTGTTTCACTAACATTCCAACTCCCACGGTATGCTGATATTGTGAATTACTTGGTTATGGAGTAATTCCTCCTAATTCAAATACCAAATGTAAAAGAAAGCTCAGACTCCACAAAGAGTAATTACATCCGGGATGACCCACTACTATTTAAAAGAGGTGCCATGATTGCAAGAAGATAAAGGTAGAGTGAACAATGCAAGATTGTGAATGAATGCCATGCATCACCATATGGGGACATTTTTCCGAGAAAGAACAGCTCAAGATACTCCAATCGGGATTTTATCGTCTACTATCTTCGTAGACCGGGTTTAATGGGTCACCAGGCATAGATGCCAAAGATTGGAAGACAAGAAGAGAATGAAATGCCCCTTACGAGGCATTGGTGGTGCAAATTTTTGATGGCCGGGGATAGATTTTATGGGACTCCTTTTCCCACCATCATTTGGAAATCGCATATCGCTAGCGTGCCGATTATGTTTCAAATGAGTGGAAGCAATAGTCATTCAAGGAATGACGCTAAATACGCTTGTGAGTTTCTTGCAAAGAACATTTTGAGCGTATCTGTAACACCCAGATCAATATCGCGATCTGGGAAGCCACTTTTGCAAACAAAATATTTGGCAAAGCTCATGAGCAGTAATGGATCAAACATGGCAACGAGCCCAACAGACACCCTTACTAACGGATACATAAATTTCCAATAGGGAGATTAAAAGGATCCCGGAAAAAGATCAGAAATTCAAGCAGAAAGATTTGTCTTCCAAACTCATATGATGCACTTAAGTATAGGATCGTATCTCAAAACTCCTATCGATGTTCCATATGTAGTGGTCTTGAAAACTACGCCAGCCTCTCGAATCGGATTACAAAGCCATGTGGCTACCAAGAAGCTGAACTGATTTCCAAATCGGGTAAAGCAGAGAGATTGCTCCAATCAATGAACTAGAGGAACCGTAGGAAACGGTTTGGTGATAATGCTAGAATATACAAGGACAAGACAAAGAAATGGCATGATCAAAGGATTCTGAGGAAAGAGTTCAGAGCAGGGGATCAGGTTCTGCTATTTAACTCCATATTAAGATTATTTCCAGGGAAGTTGAAATCAAAATGGAGTGGACCATATACAAGGAAGTTGGCACTACCTTGAGCAAGAATACTGTGGATCGATGTCGGGGAAGAATTCAAAGTTAATGGTCAAAGATCAAGCACCATCTCAACAAAGGGAGTAAAGAAAAGGAAGAACTTCAACCGTGAATCGAGAGAATGTTTAAACAATTTCCAGTCCGGGGCTAAGGACTCAAAATGAAAGCAAATTTACGTGGAGGCAACCCATATAGATTTTTGCTTTCTTTATAAAGACTTTGAAAAAAATTTTTAATTACTTTTGAATTTTTTTTTTTTACTTCTAGTCATGATTCGCTAGGAATCATAGTTAGTATTTGATCAATTTAATCTTTTTTTGAAATCGGTTACAAAGATGCCGATGCAAGACCGAATGGCCTGTGTGAGAAGGAACAAACCTGTGACTCCGCTCCGCAAAGACGCCAGAAAGACCGACTCGAAAAGGAAGTACTCTTTCCCTACATAAATTCAGTGAAAATCAATAGAATACATGATCGAATTGTCAGGAATGATTTAATGGATGTTAAGAATGCAAATTAATAAGGATGAAAAGTCAATTGATCATCAATCTTAGTAAGTAATGCACTCGGCATCGACTAGATTTTGCGTCACGTAAATCGAGAGGTCGCGAACTTGCGTAATCAAGGAAGAATGCGGCACGTGTCACGATCAGGTGTTGTGTCGCGACGTAAATCGAGGGTCGCACTAACTCAACTATGTCATGAAATTACTTGTCAATTCAAAAGGGGGTAAAATGCTAAATGTCGCAACTGGATGATAAATTATTCTCAAGATTAAACTTACTCTACGCTACAACAAACAACATTAAGTCACATAAGAGAAAAGGTACACCAAGTAACTTTTTTAAATTTGGTTCTAAATTTAATTACAACACAATAATTGCGTACTGAATTTAAGTCACATGTTTAATTAAATGAAGAACAAGAGCCCACAATAATGATTGAATAGCAAAGTCGAGAAATTCTCCACCACCATCTCCTTTCCTCACACATAACTCTTCATCTTCGCCACTCTCTCGGTTTTTCAATTTACAAACCCTAGATCCAAAATTCTTCCTAAACCGTCCGACAAATGGTCGAACCTTCACCATCCCAAACTGAGCGAAATCATGAAGAGTATATCATCAAATAAAGGGTTCGTTAGGAAACCAACAATAAGGAGAACTCGCGTCTGAATAAACTTAAGTTCAACCAGCTTCTGTTAAATGAGAAAAGCGGAAAAGACAAGCAAGAAGAAGTGAGAGGAAGATGAATCAGATCGTATTGTGCTTTCTCCATCCGAAAGAAGTATCAGGCCGTAAGGGGTTTGCTGAGGGAAAAGAGGTTTCAAAGAAACCCATATCCCCTTTCAAGGAACTAATAGGAACAAAGAGGTTGGGAAAATCAAGCATCAAAAGTCCGATACGCAGCTAGCAGTTCGAGAATTCCTACTCCAACCGGGTGGGGAGTAAAGGATAACCTCTGTTATGTCGAGGAGTTCGGGGTGCCGTAGGAGTGCAAAACCATCAATGAAATGTACTTAATGGAGGGGCACATGGATCCAAATACAAGAAGATAGTAGACAACCTAACCGTGAGAAGGCTTAAAAGAAAGTTTGATGACCAGAAGAAATGGGTCAAGGGGAAGGAGAGCATAAGACTATAAACAAGGAGATTTGGATGTGAAGAGGCAAAGGTATGGCTTATTTCCAGATCTGTTGAGTGTCTCACCAAGCATGTCCAGACGGTACTAGAACAAGAAGCACCATTCTATGCCATGCTGAAGGGGTATGTTTAATGGCTGAGTATCATTGAAAACTCAATAATGAGATACCATGAGGGGAATAGTGTGGGTTTGATCCCTCACCCAAGAACTATCACAAGGCTATGCTCGAGGGCCGTGAAGTGGAACTCGGGAAGAAGAAGAAGAGTGCCCAAGGTTTCACCACTAACTGACGGGAGTAAGCAAGTGGGTCTAGAACTCAAAAAAGAAAAGGGGTTATAATAGAAGGATTCAAGAGAAGAAAATGAGAATGCAAGACAAGAAGAGGACACCCTTCTGGTTACAGATAAAGAAGAAGAAGATCCAGAAGCACATCCAGAAGGGAACACCTTTATGTTTGCAGAGGACAGAGAACAAGATGATAGAAGCCTTATAAAATTCTCAACCCCACTGGCCAGCTCTCCCTATCGTGAATGTAGATTTCAGAGAACTGGTGAAAAGCTCTATGGGAGCCTCGGGGAATAATCAAATAATGGAGATGCTCAGCCCATGCGTAAGAGGAATGGAAGAAAGAGAAAGGAATGGAACATCCAACAAAAAATTCAGAGAGGAAGTGTATGAATTAGAATTGAAAAGAAGAGATCAAAGAATGGGAAGAAGAAATGAACAAGGGAAGAGTAATGGCTGAGATCCCCAGAGCATCAAGAGGAAAAATTCAAGAAGGAAATGGAGGAAAGAGATCACGATCTACTAAAGAAGTTGAAGCTGAGCCATGAGTCATTTTACAACAATCAGTATGATCGTGATTCTCAACTCCTAACACTCATAAAGGAAAGGGACTCAGACTGGTGGTGCCCAAAACCAAGGATGACCAGGATTCAAATTCTATACATGTCAATGTTCAAGGACTCTGAGAAAGGACGGCGAAAGAGATCAAGAGCTTGATGACAAAGATGCTTCGTAAGAAAAACCGGCTTGAAAATTTGGATTTTATCAACAATAATCTTTTCCAAATTTTTAGAAGTCATGACTGAAATGGAGAAACACAATGAACACATTTGGGAAAGACAGATGATTCAACAAAAGGTCGATCTCACCCAACGCAATCGATCCTCAAGAACAGACAGAGAGGGAAATGACAAGAAGAAGAAGAGAACTAAAATGAAGTTTCCCATATTCAACCCTAATTTGGCTACCCTTGATCTGGATCCTCCCAACATCTTTGCTCCTCCCCCAAAAAGAAAAAAATAGATCTTCCCATTGATTTATCCATCTCTTCCTCACTTCCAACCTGTTATTCTCAACTTTTTCACAATCTCATGAATAAAATAAGAAAATTTGTTTGATTGTTGTTTAGTTAGATTTTGTTGTTACTTTTTGCTTAATTGTTAGAAGAATAACAAGATTTAGCTCAGAAATGAAAAATGCTGACATATCATAATCCGAGCCAGTTGAAGTAGTTTGATTAGAAGATAGTAAGGGTATCAAGGGCGTAATAAGGGCAAAATGACATATAATTAATCTGAAACACAAATTGCATAATTGACTTGAATTTAGTGCCCTAATATCCAAGAGAAAGGAAAGTTATACAATTGAAGGAGCAAAATATATTTTTGAGTTTGAAGTATAAACAGTAAGCCAAAGAACCTGGTGAACCTTAGATCATGTAACTCCTCATCAACTGAAGTGAGTCAAGGACATCCTTAGGGTTAGTCACAGTTAATCAAATAGAATTCTAGAACTTGTTAGATTATTGATCAAGGCGAAATCCTAGGTGATACAACTAACAAGAAATGATGGTGCCATCCTTATGCCTTGAGCATTCTACCACCCTTATTTATATGCTTCAAGATACACCCTAGTTCCCTAATTTGATTTAAACAATTCTTATCTTAAAAACAAGCCATTGGAAATCCCAAGCCATCCTAGATAATTAATCCTCCAGTAAAGAACCTCTGATTATCCAAAAATTCAAAGAAGGAGGAAGAGATAAAGTTTGGGGGAGTATTTTTTTTTTTTTGAGAACTAAAGGAGAAATACAAAAAAAGGTGAAGAGAGAAATATTTAAAGCAAGAGGATACAACAGAAAAGAAAGCTTAAAGGAAGAAGTTTTGTCTTGTGGCCTAACTCTCTTGAACAATTAAGTTCTTAGGGGTGTTTCAACACCTAAATCCAATGCAACTGGTATGGGAGCTACTAACCCAAAGTTCGCTAAGAGTGTTAGAAAGCCTAAAAAGACAAAACATTGCATTATTCCTGAAGGGTGACTGAGAAGTACAAATGAGAAATGGGAACGAACAATTTTAAACAGAAGAAATCAAGAAGATACCCCAAGGATGAAGTTGGGGGAATCAATTAAAGAAGTTGCAAGGAAAAGAAGGGCAGCGGTTAATTAAAAAAGGAGAAAGAGTCTGGGTAATCTTAACCTAAAAAGTTCCATCCATCCTACCCATGACCCAAGCCTGACATTACAAGCCTAAAAGACCTAATTGATCTTGAATGTTGGAATTACCTACATTAGTGGAGATCAATATGAACAACAAGCATATGGAATTTGAAAAATCTTGAAAGGATCAAATCGTGAAGGACTTCGCAGGGTCAGACCACTACCAAGAAAAGACAAGCAAGACCAACCTATTTTTCATGTTAGGATCAACTCGGGTTATACTGCTTATAAAACAAATTCAACAATTTAGTTTTGTACACCTATCAGAGTAGTGACTCAACCTTCATCCGGACTTGAAGCTAGATATAGAAAAGAATGCAATTCTAGTCTTTCAATTAAATTATCAGAATCGCAAACAATTTAAAAATGTCCTTTGTTTAAGGACAAACAAATCTTTTCTTTTTCTTTGCTCGGGACAAGCAAAATTTGCTTAGGGAGTTTGATGAGCTTAAAAGTCATCCATTTTCAGTCCATTTTTCTAATTGATTTCTATCTAAAAAAGACTGATTTATAAATGTTGAATAACTCACCAAACTGCTATGCAGCAGGAAATTCAAGAGAAAGAGGATATTGCAGTAAAAGGAGCAGAAACTGGCTGAGTAGGAATGACACGACTGGCTGAATGATGTTGCAACAGGAGAAATGCACGAGGAAGAAAGGACCTGTTGTAGCGACGCCTTGACAGTGATGAAGAATCACATCAAGGTCGCAACCACAAAACTCCAGTCGCGACATAAGGGCAACTGAAGGCAGAACGAGCAGGTCGCAACAGAAACTCCAAGTCAGGCAACCATAAATTAATGAAGAACAAGATATGATTTCACAACACAATTTCAAGGTCGGATGTAATTGAAGGCCGAGCAAAGAGATTAAGGAGGTCAGACAATCGAATAGAAGTCACAACAGAGATTTTCAAGAGATCGAATACGAGGTCGCCACATCTGGGTAAGAGGTCGCGACATCAACAATCGAACTCGGCGAGGTTCGCCACATCACAAAGGGTCGCGACATCGCTTGCAAAGAACTAAGGTCGCGACGCCGGTTCAGCTGGTCGCTGGCATCGCTGCAAGGAATTAAGGTCGCATGTCATTCCGCGGGTCGCGGACATCACCGCAAGGAATTGGCGCCACGCACGCCATTTTAAAGAGGTCACTTGTATTATCGCTGTAAGGAATTAAGGTCATGACGTCATTCAGCGGTTGCGACATCAGTTGCAAGGAATTAAGGTCGCGACGTCATTCAGTGGTCACGACATCAGTTGCAAAGAACTAAGGTCGTGACGTCATTCAGCGGTCGCGACATCAGTTGCAAGGAATTAAGGTCGCGACGTCATTCGCTGGTCGCCGATATCAACAAGAACTAAGGTCGCGACCGCCATTCAAACGGCCATGACATCGTGCAAGTGAATTAAGGTCGCGACGCCATTCAATGGCGCGCATCACAGCACCATAGTCGCGACGTTGATATCCACTGGTCGCGATATCGCCAGGTAAGGAACTAAGGTCAACACGTCATCCGTGAGGTCGCGACATCATTTGAATGGCCGCGACATCACAAATCCAAGGGATGCTAAAGGCAAGTCGCGACCAAATAAAAGCTTCGGCGACGTAGGCTGAGATTGAACTGAGGTCGCGACAAAGAATCGAGGTCGCGACATTAACAACCAAATGGGCCATGATCCAAATCCACAAGGAGGTGCATCGGTTAGGGGCCCAACCGTAACCCTATAAATACGCAGCCGCCATCATGACAGCTCGCGCTCAAAGAGAGATCGCAGTCATGCCTAAGAGCCAATTTTCTTTTTATTTGGCTTTTATTTTAGATTAGTTTGTTATTTTGTTCAAATTTGATCCGAAGTTACGTTAGGCAGAATAATGCGCACTCTATTTCTTTCAAATTACTCACCGATCGGGTTCAATTCCACAAATTTTGACCCGGATTTGGGGCCCATATTATTGAAGTTGGTGTTTTGATCAGCACGCCATTGTAGGTGTAATCTATGATTTAGAAATCCATCTTCCATTGAATAGACTCGTTGTCGAATTATCTTCTCGCATAAATCATCAAAAGCTACTGAATCCATCGCTTGTAAATCTACTATTACTTATATTCAGAATGGATCCCATTGTGTTTATTTTATACCTGCTACCAGATTATCTCATTGCTCTGATTTCTAGATACCTCTATGACACACGTAAGGCAAACTGAGTGATGAACAATTTTGAAGGAAGAATATGATAATGGTGACTGAATGAGTTTTTGTGAATATAACCGATAAATCCTTCTCACTTGAAATCGAGAATGAACTGAATGACTATCCATTTAAACAAGCAGAGAGTTCACTCGATTCGAACAAGACACTAATCCCGTGTTAGCAAGGATCTAAATCAAGGAAAGGATGAACTGCCCACCTGGAGGAAGAGAAACCAGTAAAGTGTAAACCCATGCTATGACTATGTATTAAGAGATAAGGTTTACAGTCCATGTTCTGGGTATTAAGTATTGCAAAAGAAAAATACCCAGAAAGAAGGCAACCCAGATTAAAAGTAGTTATCTAATCCTCTCGCTCTTGAAAGAATCAGAAGCATTAGATGATGAATGTTAGTTATGGAGAGATCCAACTGCACTATCATATTCCTTGGACAGGTTTTAAACTGCGGGTTTATAAAGCAAAGTTTTAGTAATCTGCAGAATTGATGTCTACATTTAGCAGCTTTTTTCTTAATGCTCCCTTTAAAAGATAACCGCGCCTAAATTTGTTATTTTTAAATTTTCGCTTTAATTCATTTTGTTATTAATTCATATATCTTAGGCTTCTTTACATTTCCAATATTTCAAAGCTGATTCCAATTGCCTATCGGGAACCAAATAAGAGTAGAGTTTGAGCAGTCGGTAGTTGATCGTAGCTCCCGAGATCTTTGTGGATTGGATATCTCGGACTTAAATCCAATTTATCACTTATTCTGAATTGGTTAATTTGCAAAAGATCCCCGGATCAAAACTAGAAAGAAACATTTAGCTCTAAGAAAACCACTTTAATCGCATAATAGATATGAACCTAACAAACAAGTTTCATGGCATTATTGCTGGGGATTAGATAATAAATCTTCGCATAACATCACAAATATGTATAGGTGTTTTGATCCATCATCATCATCACAGAAAGAGGTGAACAGTATAAAATGGGCCGACTTTGTGAGCCTATCATCAATCACCCAAATAGAGTCATGTTTTCATGTGTGAGGAAACCCGATTACTGAAAATCCGACAAGATCCGACCCGATACCTCCTCAGATTCCCTGTGGTCCTCAGCTTCTAGTGAAGTCCCACTCCAGACAATCCTGGGAACATCCAATGGAACCCCACTTTAAGAAGTAAACACATGCATTAATATAATACCTCAAATATATAAAAAGATCCACAAATAACTCAAATCCACAACCGATCTATCTTAATATTTAGTTATAACCTACAACACACGTAATAAAGACTCATTTGAGTTCAATATCAAGATCGAGCATTTTAAGAGTGTCACAATCTTAGTACAGCTGAAAAATACATAAGTCCACAAAATAAAGTATAAATAGATAAGGTTGAATAATGATCCGCCGTAGAAGAGGATGTAGAGCCGGGCGCGAGGTAAGTCCTTTGCTTAACTGCTGGGACTTGTGGAACAGATAAACAATAAACGTGAGATAATAAATCTCAGTGAGTGACACAATTTATAAGGAAAATAATATTTTTATTTTCGAACATTCCTTCTCTCAAGACCTCACTTCCACTTTTTTGCAAGGTTCCCTATTTAGAAATCATTTCACAAAACCCAAACTTATACCCAAGTCAACAATATGAAATTCATGCTCAAAAATTTAACCGACATCTTTATCAAGAACCTTATAACCTGGATTTATTCACAACATAAAAATTGAGCATAAGATATATATAACCATCATGTCATGAAAATAATCATTATGAAAAATACAATAACTATAAATAGTTGAAATATTATACCTTAATTAGAAACCAACACAAATCATCATATACTCATAGTAAACCATTGGGTAAACCTAACCTCACAACACCGTGGCAACTAATAAACCTTCGGGTAAACCCGACATCACGTGGCAACTAATAAACCTTTCCAATGATACCGCATTATAATCATTTCACAAAGTCTCAAAATCCATTTCTCAATTCAATAACTTTTCAAATGGTTAAAACCCCAATCCATGTACCAAAATGTTTAAATTCCAAATTTACCCATGAACTCGCAAAGTTTCCAACATTTAAAATGTCGACAAAATCCATGAAATGATTAACTTTGTTGTACATAAAAGATACTTTATATTTATGCATAACCAACCATCCGATCAAATAATGTATATATGAATATAATACCACTATTTTATACTCATAATAATACCCCCCCAATGCATTTTAAAGCATATAAACCACTTCACACTGCGTATGCTCGGGCCCCTCGCTTCTCTCATAGATCGCTCTGTGTTCAGCGTGAGCACTGCTATATAATAAAAATACCATTAAAGTTCCATGACCAAGCCAAAGACATCAGACGCCCCAAATGTGTCTTGCAGATAATTTTTAACTATGAAACTATCCCTATCGACTCGACAAGTCCAATTATAGTGTGCCCTAAAGACCCTAAGAACCAAAATTGGAGTTTTTACCCGAGGCCAATTTTTCTAAATTGAACCTCCAATAAATCATAAAATATCCTATTTCACTAATCCATCTTTCAATTTTGTTTAATTTAATAGTGGTGCCTAATTTCACCAAACCTTTCGATAATTACCCAAAACAGACCTTAAAATGAAAAAACTAACCAAATGACGTCCAAAATTTACAAACTTTATATCAACTGAAAAGCCCAAGAGACCAGGAACACAGAAGGGCCTACTCTTGGTCCAACAAACTTGTCGGTGGCTAAAAACTGATCCAACCGTCACCAAACTTGCTGTTGTATCTTTCAAACTATGAGGAATTCAGCGAAAAGGACCACTGAATGAGTTCGTAGGGTCCAAAAATGGGGAGAGGGAGGTATGGTCGGTTGAAATGGTCGAATGACTAAAATCCGGCCGACCCACTTCGCGGTCGCCGCTCGCCCCGCCCTCGATCCGCGCCGTCCGACACGATCGCCATGAAATTTTTACCTGCGATGGTCAGCCCGGGTGGTGGCGTCCTCTCCTGGTCGGGCGCGTAGCAAGGTGGTGGCCGGTGTCGCCTCCCAAGGCCAAAAAACCCGCTTCGTTTAAAATCGGGCCAAGCGACCCAGCCTCTGTTCACTGGCCTGGGAGTTTTCTCTAGTGGCTTTGGAGCTCAAAATGAGCCGTGGTCAGGGGCTAGTGTCTCTATTTTGGCGAAAAACTAGGTTTATATAGAGCCTAGGTCGCTTTCGTGTAAAAAAACCCTAGACCCGATGGACCCCGCTAAGACATTGTTTGTTTGAACTCCCTGTGGTCGTAACTTTATCCCTAAGCCTGATTTTTAACGCTCAACCCGTCTATGAACTCATCGACGAGGCCTACGAAATGGTGTCTTAGTCAACCCAAAAAATTCTTCATCCTCGAAAAGTCAACTTCAAACACATACTAATTGTTATCAAACTTGGTCAACGCTTTAAAAACTTGTATTATTTGGTACGTCGCTACAAAATCAAATCCATGGTAATATTATCCCACTTCCATCGAGGAATCGGAAGGATTTAACAAACCTATCGCACTCGTGTTCAACTTTGACTTGTCGACACGTGATTTGCTTTTGCAAAGTAGGTATACCGTATCCAACAAAATTTATATCCTAATTTAACGCCGTAGCAAAGCCATCGCAAAGATAGCCGCTCTAGGGTCGAATCACGTGGATGGCTTTCTCGCATAAATGATTTCATGTAAAGGAGGTTTAAAATGGTGAATTTCAATTTAGATATCAGGGTTTGATAAAAATAGGGGGGTTTTAATGGTGAAAACTGGAAACAAACTGAGGTAAAATAAGAAAAATAATAAAAGAGATCTCCTTGAAGTATCAGGATACTGGGCTTAGGATCCTACTCAACCGAGGGCTCTGTGGTCATTTCTTCGCTATTGGGAGGATGACCTATAGTCATCTCCCGAACCGGATCTTCATGTAGCTATAAAAACTAACCCTTATTAAATTTTTCTGAAAATGGCATCCACTAGCCGTTAATGTTCTCAGTCAGTTCAAATGAGTCTCCTTGAATCACATTACAATGGGTAATAAATGATAACTAATGAACATCACGAGATCTAGTAATAAGCATCAAGTGAGTACTAAAAGATTACTATGGCACCGACCATTCAACATGAATAGAAGGGATCTAAACCAAGCAGCAAAAGGAGAACACAGACGACAAAGGAATACTCCCGTGTGAAAACATGGAACCTAGTGGCCTTCTCGATCCTTCAGACCTAATAACCTTCCACTTCAAGAAGGTAAGGGTTTTAGCCGCTCATCCTCCGAGGGTGTTTGGCTGCCCAGAAAATGGAAAGAAAATGAGGGAAATAGAGAGAAAATGGAAAGGAGCGGGAAAAAGGGAAAGCTGAAAGCCTCCCGTCAATTTTATTGATTGATGGATTGACTCGCTTTATCTGAGCTTGGCGGGAAAGCTTATATGCTGAATAAGGGAAATTACAAAAAAAACCAAAACCAGCCACAGGTTAAATTTGGAAGAAACAAAAAATTGCAAAAACATCAAGCGTCATGAGTGAGCGATTAGGCTGCGGGATGAAGCGTTAATTTGTTTGGAGGCATGAGCGTGCTCGCCCAGATGCAAATTGCGCCACATATTTTTTCTTTGCTCCATTTTCTTTGTATTTTCTGCTCTTCTTTCCTTCTGGTCTCTAATATGAAATGTTGAGTTTGACTCTAATTCTTCGTGCTTGGATCGACTCAATAATTTAGGCATAAATAGCTTGCAAAAACTAATAAATTAGCCACATAATGCGATCAGTAGAATAGTAGGGACCTTAATGTGCAAATTGGGTTAATTATGCTGATTAGTACATAAAAAATGTTCAAAACCTTAAATAAACAGGGTTCAAAATAGCACTTTTTGAGCACTAATCAACACATCAAACACTTAGACACATACTCAGTCACATCTCTTTTCATTCCTTTCCACCAATAAAACTGTTTCAAGTCCTGGTACATTTTATTACCTCCAGGATGCATGGTAAATACCGTATTATGAGCCTCGAATAGAAACTTTTCCTTTAGCTCTTTATCATCTGCACATAATCTATTATGAAATCTGAGCCTGACTTCTTTCTCTAAAAACTTCGGTCTTGTCAAAGCGCAACTTATTCTATAATTTGTTCATCGTTTTAACGCATCATAATCATTTTCTTTTAAAAGCGAGTTCTCTTGACTGCTAGTTGAGCTTACATGCTCCATCATACATGAGTCTCAATCCTTTGTATTTGTGTAGTGGCATTGCTACCCGCGTCTTTCGGCTTAAAGCATCGACTAATACATTAGCCTTTAGGGTTGATGTCCTTGATGGAGTCATAACCCTTGAATAACTACAACCACCTCTGCTTGTCTCAGTGCTCTTTAGTTGCAATACTTGAACTCTCTTATGATCGGTGTAAATTCTACACTTTTCCTGTATCGTAATTGTCACCATATTTTCAAAGCAAACCTTTACCCTCGACCCAGCTCTAGGTCACTTGAGTGGGATAATTACGTTCGTGGCTTATTTATGCGGGCGCATAAGCATTTACTCCCATCTTGCATTAACACGCATCAAAACTTAATGCACGAGCTTGTCGTATACAAGGTATCACTCACTTTTCCAGTAAGTTTGCGTTATCACAGTGTAATAACATCCCTTTATTATTTAAAACTATTCTGACATTTGTCTGTCCACTCAAACTTTATTCCTTTCCTAAGTAACTTGGTAAGCGGAGAAGCTATGATAGAAAAACCTCTCACAAATCTTCTATAATAATCGGCTAGGCCCAAGAAACTTCTCACCTCGGTTATATTTCAAGGTGGTTTCCAATTCACAATGGCCTCAATCTTTATAGAATTGACTCTTATACTATCGGCATAATATGGCACAGAAGGAAGCTTCCTTTAGCCACGAAAATCACATTCTGGAGCTTGGCATATAACTTCTTTCTCTTGGCATCACATGCAGGACTATTTGTTGCTCGTTCTGCCATCCTTAGAATACACCATGATGTCATCAATAAAGACCACTTATAAACTAATCCACATAGGAATTGGAATATCGCTATTCGTAAATCCGCAGATCTTTCTGGTGCATTAGTCAACCCAGATGGCATTACCAAAACTCATAATGGCCATATCGAGTTCTAAATGCAGTCTTCGGCACATCCACTTCCTTTACTCTCAACTGATAATATCCAGATCACTGTCGATCTTGGAGCACCCGCTCCTGTTACAGATCGAAAAGATCTTCGATTCTCGATAATGACTTGTTTTTCACTATCACCTTATTGATCTGCTGATAATCGATGCACATCCGTAGAGTGCTATCTTTCTTTTTCACAAATAAAACAGGTGCACCTTAGGGAGAAACACTGGGTCGAATAAATCCTTTATCCAAAAGCTCTTGTAATTGACTCTTTAACTCTTTGACTCACGTTTGGAACCATCTATCACGATGCCTGAACATAAGGACTATTCTTGGTACAATTTCACATGGTTAAGTCCACCTCCCTCTTGAGTGGAATGCACAGTAACTCTTCGGGGAATACATGCGGGAATTCCTAACTGTGGAATCTTTTTCACCATCAACTTGATACTCTACTTGGAGGTTAAGTATCACAACCAAAAATGTCTCATATCCCTTTCTTATAAATCTCCTAGCTTGCATAGCGGAGATCACATTGAATGTGCACTTGATCAATACTGCAATATGATCACCTAAGGCGATCGGAGCATCTCAACATAATGTCTTTTGTCTACAATCAATGATGACTCGGTTTTTAGTCAACCAATCCATTCCCATAATCAAAAATCGAACTCTGGAATGGTAGGTGTATCAAATCGGCGAAACTCTCTTACTTGTATAACAATGGGGCTATTTCTATATACACTATTACCCTAGCATTGTGCCTTTGACAGGACTAGTCACATCAACATCATATGCTAATTTCTCCATCATGTGTACTTTGTTAAATACGTGCTCCATGCACACATATGAATGAGTAGATCTAGGATCAATCAATGCATGCATCTCAATATCATATAAAGAAAATATATCAGCTATAACCTCAGGAGCATCCTGATCCTCACGAGCCTTCATAGCATGTATGCTCGTGCTGGTGCTATAGGCATGGGACGATCATTTACGAAACTATGCCTTCTTGTCCTACATCTTGAGATGGGCCACTATGACCCAGCCTCGTCGCGAGTAGTAAAGTGATCTTCCTGCGCCACTTCCTTGTTGACTTCTATTATCCCCTAACTCTCGGGGACACTGTGCTATCAAATGCTCAAGGCTTCCACATCGGAAACACCCTCACATCGATGCTTATGAACACACCAGATATGGTCTATGGCAATGAGTGCACTCCAATTTCCTCCCTCTCAGCCCAGAAGCCTCACTTTTAATCTTTGTGTGCCTCACGTGTTCACCTCTTGTGGCAGACCACTGTGACTTGGCTTGAACATCTACAGCTCTTTTACCCCGGAAGGAGGCTCCATACGAGACTTTTCTTCATCTTTCAGCGGTTTCTAGTCTCTCCACTTTCATTTAAACTGAACCATTGATAAAAGTTCACCGAAGGCGTCATAGGTGCTAAGTACCTCTTGATGGAATCATGTAGTCCGTCTTCCATTACTACACCCGAAATGCCCTCGGTGAGGGCGCCGACATAGCTGCTCGGATAGGTGAACTCTTTCGTGCCAGCTACGGATAAGTTCCTTTTGCTTCATATCTAGAGCACATTTCCATAGACTTTCACTATGCATGTCGGTAACACTTTGCCTGAACTCTTAGATAAGAGATTCATGTCACGGGTTTGGAATCCTTGGACTTTTGAGCACCGATTTCCACAAAATCATTTTTCCTCACTACAACCATGAGACACATGATGCTCTCGATCGGGAGGGCATCTAACCTGCTCAAATACCACTTTCTAGCTTTTAAGCCCAAAATTAGGCTTTGACTCTTCCATGCTTGACCATGGAATTCCTCTTGCTCCATGTCTTCTCGCTGTATCTATTGGAGCTTTAGGAGGCGAATCAATCTATCAAATATCGAGCCATGTCTGCAATATTCTCGTGGAAACACGTGGGCTCATTAGGTACATTACTTTAAATCTTTCGAAGGCGATAATCACTACTCCCTTGGGTTAACACTCTCGTGAAACTTCTCTGAATGATCCATCTATACAAAACGAGGATATTCACATTAGAGTCAACACATTACTTAACATATGCATGTTTATCTTATAGTCTATCTAGAAGGTTTAAAGCTTATCGAGAGAAACACTAAACCTAGGCTCACATTACCATAGCGTAGCTCCCTTCTTCGATCAGGCAGGAGTTGGTGAATTGCAGATAAAATCAGGGATGCTCGATGCAACTAAAGCATGGCGGCTCCCGACCAGGCACGATGTAGACGAGGCGTCATATTTTTTTATTTTTTTATTTTATAAACGTTAAGCTTGTTCATTCATATAATGTTCAACATTTGCTTACATATTATATTCTATAACGGATTACAAAATATATACAAACTCCATAAGTGGAAATGTTCAACATTTCTAACCTTACATTGTTTACAAAAAGCAATACATATCCGTTAGACCAAAAGGTCTTCCAGTAGGCACCCAGTGATGTGGCCTTTGACTGGCGATCTGGATTGTCTGTCCTTTGGTTTCCTCTTACGCTACGAATGAAACACCCATGCTGGCTTTACGCTTAGTGAATAAACTCAAATAGGCGACCCTAATAAGGGGATCATCTCATTTATACACATACATATATTTATGACAAATACACAACTTACATATATTTTCCATTTATCATATCTACTTTTTCATAACATGTTTCATTCTTATCATATTTCCTATACTTTTCTTATCATCTTTCACTTTAATTCTTGTTCTTGTCACAGTATACTTCTCATTGCATAGTGGTGCTATGCTTCTCTTATCATATCATATTGTTTTTTTTATTATGTTTCGTACACATAAACATTACGAAGTGAATAAAAGGAACTATAAGGGCGGCGGTGTACTCAATATCTGAGTAGTGGTCACATAAGGGCCGTATTGTGTCATTGTGCAAGACAATGACCATCTATAAGAGCCCAAAGAAGATTTGTTATCATTGTGCTGAGACAATGACCATCTATAAGAACCTAGAAGATGCTGCTTCAATGACTGAAGCCGGGGCAGATCGATATGTTGCGAGACTTGTTTTCCCACTAATAGGCATGCCTATCTATCCTACACCGGGTTCTAAGCGGACAATCCATGTGTATTTTATGTTGATTACATATCTCATATTCAGAATCATTATGGTCATCTAGTAATCATATGCGATGTAATGCGATCATTTTAATTCGAATCTTTTGCATTTTCATATCTCATTATATGCATAAATAAATATGATTTGCAAACGAGAAGCCCTCCATTTTCACGATTTCTAGACTTCTTGCGGGTTCCAATTTTAGAAAGCTATATATAGATGGATTCTTGGCTCAATGGGCTTTCCATAGAGTCCAAGAACACCCGGAACGAAGTTCGAACAAAGAAGTTATGACCTTCTAAAGTTGGAGGTCTCACGCAGGTAGCCGACCCTCTCGGTAGCCTACGAACTGTGCGGCCAGGCTGACTTCTTGGGCCATCTCCGGTACCCACTGCCCTCCCGCACGGTTACGCTGGCTGGAATCTTGACTTAATGGGATTTCCATAGAGTCAAGGGCTTGAATGGAGTTCGGACCCGAAGAAGTTACGACCTTAGAAGTTGGAGGTCTCATGAGTAGCCGATACCCTTTCGGTGGCCTCTGACTGTCACGACCCGACACTGCCCTTACGGCTTGACGTTTTACGCGCCTCATAGGCACGCGCGGCTAGAGTCTTGACTCAATGGGCTTTGGGGTCGAGAACACTTCGAAGCGGAGTTGGACCGAAAGAAGTTATGACCTTGAGTTGGAGGTCATATAGAGTGGTGAATCAAACCGACCCAGTGACGACTGGCCGGGTGACCTAACGTAGAGATGACCTAATTTAGGTACAGTGACTGATCACGCGAAGTGACCTGACTAGTGGTAACGGTTGGCGAGGCTGACTTGACTTTTCTTCGATTAGGCGTTTGAGGCCCGAAGCAGACCATAGCTTGGTCTCTGAAATCCAGTTGAGAGATTAAAAGCTGGCATCGAGATTGATGTATTAATTTACGAAGGACTTGCAGAAAGAACCCACCTCTTACCATTACAACTGACCAGTCTAAGTCAGAAATTGTGCATGCGATAAGGAGGAAAAACAGGGTATTTCCCTTAGTTCAAATTGCAACTAGACATTTCCCTTATTGAAAAACACCACCCCACAACCCTTAAATGAAAAGGAACCCAAGTAGGAGAAACCTCTACACAATTAATGGGTTAGATGAGTTTCCTAAGTCTAAAAAATTTGGGGAATCCTTACTTAGTTTCCATCGACCCCCAAAATCAACTACAAAACCAACCCAAACACATATATAGGAGTTTTAGAGTTCTTCTCAACTCAACCACAACAAGAAATGAGTTTGCGAGTTTCCAAGCCCTGACTCCCGTACCACAAATAGGGTTCCAGGCAGCATATCTATACTTTCTATACCAAAACTAGACAAATTCCATACAAAAACACTAGACTTCTATACCTTTGATCTTCTTTTCTTCTTCCTTCTTCCTTCATCTCTTTTCTTCTTCTTCTCCTTCTCTTCTCTTCTCCCTTATCTGTTTTTGCTCTCTCCTCCAAAGACCAAAAAATGAGATATTTCTTTTGGTCTTATCCATTTGATTTTTAAATCTTTAACTTTTGCATTTTATTTTTGACTCCTTTATGTTTTGCCTTTACACTTATCTGGAGATTCCTACTTTGGCATGAACTTCTTGGGTTATGACTCTTAGTTCTAAATTGGTAAAATTATTAATTTACCCTTAAACTTCGTATTAATTAGGGTTTTCTTATTTTATTTTAGCATTATTTTATTCTGAAAAAATATAAATTTACTTTTATTATACCCAAAACATGTTATAAAACTGTGAGGGTATAATTTGGGGTGTTACAGGGAGTGGGTCCATGGTGTCATGTAGTCACCATGTTGACACTTTACGATCCTTTTAACATCGTTTGACTACTTTAATGGTCTTAGTCACGGCATGTGCTAATTTGGGTTACGAGAGCAAACTACAGGGGCTTATTTTGATGAAAAAAAGTTTGAGGTGTAAATGAGATATTTGGGAAAATTCAGAGAGAGTTTTTGCACCTTGACCCATAGATAGTATTACTTATACTAAGTTCTTAATATTTTTTAATATACAAAAGAAAGAGGAGAAAACTCAATAATAAAAAAAAAAGAGTTATTATAAGACCTGTAGGGTTACCTCCTACATGTGTAACATACAACATCATATAGATTTGATTCAAGGTCCTTTTCTTCCTAATTTGCCTCATTATACAATGAGTCCAAGGGAGAATGAAATTTTAAGGGAGAAGAGAAAAGAGTTGCTAAGCAAGGGAGATATTCAAGCTAACATGAGCTCATCTGTAGTTCCAACTTTGTTGATCCTAAAAAATATGGAAGTTGGCGGATGTGTGTTGAGAGTAGTGTGATCAATAAAATTACCATTGGATATAGATTTCCGGATGATTTGCTTGATTAGTTGAGTGGAGCAATTGTATTAAGGAAGATTGACATGAGGAGTGGCTATCATCATATTAGAATCTGTCTAGGTGATGAGTGGAAGACAACATTCAAGACAAGGAATGACCATAGCAAACTTCAACAAAGAAAGTATGGACCGTACCAGATTGTTAAGAAGATCAACAATAATGTTTATGTGGTTGACTTGCCAATTTGGATGAGGATTTCAAAGACCTTCAATGTTATTGATCTTACCTTGTTTCAACCACATATGAGTCTTGGATATCCAAAAAGTGACTCGAGGACAAATTCTTCATAATTGGAGGTGACTGATGCAGGGCATTAGATCAAGATCAACCAAAATCCTTATTTTGGTTGTTTTGAGATATTATTTTATTTCTCCTCATTGTTTGGGATATTATATTTATTTTCTATTATGCCCACATTATGTCTAGGATATAAATGAATGTTTTAGGGTTTGTTTGAGGACTTTTATCACTTTATCAATTTATTAATCAAAATTAAAACTTTTGCTATGCACATTTCTCGGGTTAAAAATTTGGTCTCTCCTAGATTGAGGCGTGTTCATTTTGTTGGTGTTCAATAATGTGTTGATCGTCAGCTAAAAGGCTGGCATCCCGGTGGAGGAGTGACCACCCTCTCGGTTCGATGATTACCCTTGAAACATCCTATACTATCAGCAACTAACTGCTTCCCTTAGCCCTAAAGCTTTCGCCTCAATGGGAGAACATGTACCATTCATGGGTTTACTTCTACAACTTATGACCGAGCCATTTTCATCCCGAAGGGTCATCCTCACTCCGGTGATTCTTCTAATTGTCTTATCTATGGCTGCATCAACGTTGCACTTGAGCATCATTCGAGGTGGTTTTCTCCAATGGGTATAAAAAGACCTAGATTTTGCTCTTGTGTGATCTTTACATTCACTCCACAGCTTTTTTGCCAACATTAAGAAAGATAAACTTGCTTGTAGTAGATGTTCAGCGTTCCATTCTAAGTTATTCCAAAGTTTGGAGTTTAGCTTATTCAAATACCACAACAGAATGCGTACCCAGCTTGGCTAGATTAGTGATCACCACTATTTGTTTATGACCATTCATTGAAAGCCCTCCCATTTGTTATTGACCACCCCAGCAGTGAGTCCCGAACTCCTAAACCGAAGGGACAATGAAGGAATAGATACAATGTATCCTCAATTGGGTGCTCTCACCTGATACACGGAGTTTTAAGCGCAAAGCAAACCTCTAGTACGTAGGGATGTTCTTGTTGGCAAACAACCTTTTCATGTTCACCATAGAAATGTCTGATTTTCAGGGTGGATAGGCAATCCCTAAAGCTTGTTCCAGGTAGTGTGTTTGAGTAGAAGATTTCCTTGCACATTGATGTGCCTCATGCACCCATAACCTAATTTAACGAAGTAGCACTTGATATCACAGTGTCATATCAAGGTGTCCTCTTGAGCCATGGCTGAGGGAATGTTGGCTATAGCTTGGTTATCCTAGTTTTTAGCTCTTCCAAAAGTTCAATGTCTCATTCTCTCATTCCATGGATCCGTAGATTAAACAAAATTTCTAGATTGTGCAAGGCCTTGAGTGAATTTGGGGTGGTGTAAATAAACTTCGTGTCACGAACCCAAGGATCTTCCCAAATTTGATACACTAGCCGCCTCCAATTCTCCATCGACATCCCATCTCTAGTATAGGTTTTGCACTCCATATCCCTCTCCAAACATAGCTTGGATTGTGACCCATAGTTGATGTAAAGAAACTTCCAGTGTAAAAATATATGGCTTTGAAAATTCCGACTACTAGAGACCGTGGCTTGGAGAGGAAATTTCACCCTTGCTTGCTAGCATGGCAGGTTAAACCAAATTCCTGAAACCTCCTCCCTTTATCTTTGGCTAAATTATCCTCGCGAGCAGTTCATCCTCTTTCCTTCATTATCTTTTAATCCCCACCAAAAGGAATTCAACATTCATTGAAGCTCCTGCAGAAGGGTGACGGAAGGAAAATGAACTCACTCTGATATGAAAGGATGTATTTTCTTTTATAAGGATTCCTTACACCTTGAGATAGTAGCTTTCTCTGCCATCCTTGAAGGCGTTTCCTTAATTTGTCACGCAAAAAACCAAATATTTTCCTTTTGATTCTTCCTATTAGTTACGAGAGGCCCAAATATCTACCAGTATTTAAAGTTGCTGACTGGCACAATCTAGTTGCAATATGGTCCTAGATCCCTAGGGTGATATTCTTGTTGAACATAATACTAGACTTTTGGAAGTTTATGCCTTGACCTGACTTGCGCTCATATTGGGACAAAATGCTTTGCATGGTTTTGGCTTCCCTGGGATTCACACGAAAGAATATAAAGTTGTCATCTGCAAATAGGAGATGTGAAACAATTGTGCCTCTGCTTATCTGCACCCTTGGATGTCACCACATCTGCGGGAAATAAGATTAGAGAGACCATCTGCACATAAAATAAGTATGGGGATAATAGGTCACCTTGCCTCAACCCTCACTTTTGTTTGATGGGGCCCACAAGCTCGCCATTAACAAAGACATAGGAGGTAACTATTGAAATACACATGATGATCCAATCAACCCACTTTGGTGCGAAGCCCATTTTTAACATGATGGATTTTAGATAGTCCCAACAAAGTTTGTCATAGGCCTTGCTTATGTCAATCTTCAAAACTACCTGTCCAACGTTCCTTCATTCTTTTGCCTCGTGTAGTGTATTATCTCAAAAGCTATCAGTATTATTAGTGATGGATCTGCCAGGGATAAAAGAAACGTTGTGAGCTTCATTTTGATGGGAATTAGGGTTCAGTTGATATACAGGAGCTTTCCATAAGTTTGCAAGGACATTTTGTGCGATAGGTCTTAGGTCCCTCATTGTTGTGGGTGAGGCAGTTTTCGGGATCAAGACAATGGTCGTCTCATTTAGCTCTGGTGGGAATGCCATGGAATTCAGCCAAGTTTGAAAAGTTAAGAAAAGTTAAGGAATTCTGGTAGATACCTGGATTGAATCCATCGGGACCTGGCGACTTGTTCAGATGCATTTGTTTGATGGCTTCAATAAATTCGTCAAAGGAGAAAGGAGAAAGGAGTAAGTAAGGCAGCATTCTGGCTTTTAGTTACTATACACTCAATATAGTACAAAGATGGGGGTTATCATTTTCTCCTTTGTAAAAAATCTACTGGAAATATTCAAGGGCTACTCCTCATATGTTTGTTTGCTGCTCCCACTAGACCCCACTCTCATCTTGAATCCTGTTGATCTTATTTGTCCGTCTCCTTGAACTGGCTGCTGTGTGAAAAAATCTGGTATTCGTATCTCCATCTTTCAGCCAGCTCCGGTTAGTTTTTCCCTGCATGAGGTATGCATGAGATCACTTTTGTGGGTCTTGAGTGCTTGGATGGCCTCTGGGTCTTCTCTCCTTAGTGTATATCAACTTGCCAGGAGTATTTGCGAGAGAGTGGAGTTTGTTTATTGGAGTTGGATGCAATAGGTGAGTGTCATGAAGATTGAGCCAGCATATCTATTTATCTTCCTTCTGCCAGTTTTGTCCTAGAATAATACATTTTTAAAAAAATAAAATACCAATCTATCGTTTTTTTGAAAATAGCGTTTAATAGTGCTTAAACCATAGTTGTAATTAAGGTTTTAACAAAAATTTAAAATCGTAGTCATCAACTACAGTCTTGATGAGAACGTACTAGTTTGAACTCTTTTTTTGAACCTATACTAAATTGGTATTTTTTTAATTTTAACAATACTATTTGGGACAGAACTCTCCTTCAGCCAACTGTTCTCAAAAGGAAACCTTCGTATAGGAAGTTCAGCCTTTTACTTCTATGCACGGCTCTATGGGAGTATGGTCTGGAACCAGGGCAAGAAGGTTAATTAAATTGGCATTGGGGAGAGTATTAAACCAAGCTAGATTCACCATGGCTCTATCCAACCGTTCCTCGACCTAAAGATCACTACCCCTCCTTCTTTCCCATGTAAACGGATACCCACAGAGGTAAATCTTGGAGGTGACTATGAGAAACAGCTTCACAAAAACCTCGGATCAAATTTGGGGGTGAGGAACGGAGCATTTTTTTTTTCTCTTCTTGGAGATGATATCATTGAAGTCTCCAATACTACAGCACCATGGCAGGTCGGAGGTTGAGCTTAAAATTAGCTAAAATCTGTGTAAATTTTAATTGAACATAGGAAAGAATTCTTCACTTCTTAAAATTGTTTATTATTCATTATAAGAAAATTTCTTGCCGATAAAAATAATGCTCTTAATCCATTTTCATATATAAGAAACAACCAAGCAATATTGAAGAGAAGAAAGAGCTGTACTCCTGAATTATCAAACAAGCATCATGGTCATCAAATCTATACGAGAAACAATGTCGATCATCCTTGGATTAACGGGCATATCATCATCTTACTTACCAAGCCAACATGTTATAGATCTATTAACGCATTACCATATATTTACGAAGGAAAAACACCGCAGCCCGAAGCATGGATAACAATATGATTAAACATCTTATTTGTATCTAAAATTCAATATTAAATAAAATTACCTATGTAGATTTGAATCAGTCAACTAGACTTCTAGATCGACCACCAACCCGACAATCTACTGTCGGATCTCTGACAACGACCAAACCAGCGATCTACACGTCAATCTGAGATCGACAATGCGCATAGTTCGATCTTCGGATCTGTCACCGGGGTGGTATGGATGTGTGTGGGCACAATGAATCGAGACGTAGAGGCGAATCTTAGAACACTTAGAAAAAAAAAAACCAAGAATAGAAAATTCTTTCTTTTCTCTTGTTACAGCATTCTCAAAAAAATGTATGAAAAAACTGAAAGCGCCCAGCGTTCTGTGAACTAGCGTTCGTATAATAAGTCTATATTGCATAAATAACCGTTCATATAATAAATTATATTTGTGCAAAACTAGTTCATATAATAAATTATATTTATTATAAATTTATAATTTATACATATATTTGAGAATACTAAGTAGGACCAGAAATTTTATAATTGCTAACAATCTCAACTTGCTCTTGAGTACAAACTTGAGCATAAGCCCCGAAACCATGTAACTCAACTTTTGTGTTCTATAGTTCCATTCTTACGATATGAGTCTCCATGCTTTCCTGACTAGCACAGGGATCAACGGCTATTATTAATTAAAACCATATAATTGAAAAGCAATTATCAGCTCCCAGGTGCCACTCCGCTCAAAGGCCTTGCGAGTTGAACTCCAAAATTAATAATATTGATATATATATTAATTTCCTCCATTGTAAAATATCGATAATTAGTGATTATATTTTACGTCATCGATTAATTGAATCTCTTGATTTAAGCAGTTTCTCTAATGGATCAAATGCGCGACATTGGCTTCATTACATCCAAGTGCAGGAAACATGCTCCGAGAGGATATTTCATACAATTTCATTTTTGTTTTTATTTCATAATGCGGTAATTAAACAATCGTTCCCAAATCATCTAGACATTGGCCGTCAAAATAGGCCTCACATATTGACAATTCAAGACGATAATTATTCGATTACCTATTTAAATAAACTTCGAGGATTGAGAAATAATAATCAAATATCACTTGAGATTTAATTCCTTTCCACAAATTTAACTTTAATCAAATCTTTCTTTGATCCTATCAATGCAAACATAATACGCACCCGATATTTTATAATAACCAAGGCAGTTATTTCATAAAATATTGCGGAGTCCTAATGGCGTCGACTTTGTTGATATTTGTGATCTTATTCATTAATTATGAGAACTTATGATCATGTCTTCCATGGACGTATCCCTTATGACCATATCTTGCATAATTAATGCGGACCTTAACTGAAAAATACTAGTGTGCACAAGGTGAAATTAATACCTCATTGAAATTTTATTAACACGGGAAAAATACAATAATTTTTATTTGTCTTGCTCTGGCAAAAATAAAAAAACTCCCACTAGTCCCTAAAATAAGTACGGTAATCTCCTAGCACCCATAGAATCTACATGTCTTTCAAAAAACGAGCAGGTAGGGCCTTTGTGAATGGGTCCGTAGGTTTTCCTCGGCGCTATTTTGGTAACTCTTGTCTCATTCCGATGTCTGGGATCCAAGTGGTACTTCCTCTCAATGTGTTTTTGTTTCTTGTGATACCTTGGTTCTTTGGGCATTGCTACGGCCCCACTTTATTTGTCACAGTGGGGTAATGGGCCGACTTGCCTTTGGGTATCACTGAAGATCCATAATGAACTATTTAGCCACCACGGCTTCCTTAGGCGCACCGAGCGACATATTCGACCTGTGGTGGAATGCGCTACACCGCGTGCATTTATGCTCCTCAATGAGCGGCTCCACCATGGATAGTGTAAACACATAACCCCGAGGTAGATTTCTTAGGTCATATCCCCTTGGAAGTGCGTGCATTGAGCCAATGGTTTCGCTCCCGGAATATACTAGCATATAATCTTGTTCTCCTTAGATACTTTAAGTACTGCCTTTCTTGCAATCCGGTGTTCTTAAGGATCAGTTAAATACCGGCTTACAACTCCAGCACTGCTTGGATATCGGCACGGTACATAACATGGCATACATGAGGACAGCTACCTACGGCCAGAGGCATAAGGTATCCTGCTCGTACGTTCTTTTAACTCGGGAGTTTGGTGGTCTTCCTTAGAAGAATGAATTCCGTAATACAAGGGTAAGGATCACACTGGAATTTTCCATGTTAAACGACAAGAATTTTATCAATATAAGAGGCTTGAGATAGTGCCAACATTAGCCTGGTCTCGTATAAGTTTGATTCCCGAAATATAGTTGGCCTCCGAGTCTTTTCGTATCATTGTTTATGCAACCCGATCTTTTACACTGACGACACTTGTTTGTCGTTTCAGGTCAACAATATGTCATCTCACGTGAAAGAGTGAAAAACTACCTTACGACTAGCGGATTCTTTTGTAAACTAAGGTTCATCGGGGCTTTTCTCAAACCAAAAGAAGTAATGGCGTCGAGCGATGTTCCATGATCTGGATACTTGCTTAAATTATAAATGGACCTTTGCAACTTACGCCACCCGTGTGTTCTTTGCCTTTAGCTTTGAACCCTTCACGGATTCTTTGCATGTGAATGTCCCTCCTTTTAAATTGCCATTTAAAAAGCTGTTTTGACATCCATCTTGCAAATCTGCGTGTCGAGACTAGCGACTCTGACTAAAGAATCAGGATGAATTTAAGCATGATCCACGGCGAAAAAGGTTTCTTCATAATCTATCCCTCTCTTTTGGTCATAGCCTTTTTGCCTGATCTAGCTTTGAGAGGTTTCCACCTTCCCATCGATCCTCTTTTCTCTTGTAAATCCCACTTACACCTATTGGTTTGCCTTTGGGTGCCTACTGAGACAGCGAGTGGAATACATAGATTCCATTTCACGGTCAGTGGCTTTTGCCACTCTGTACATCCACATCTTCGGTCTTCTTTGTAATTGATGGATCATCTTCTATCGATAGCAAATAGCAGCAAGACTTCGCCTAGCAAGACATATCCATGATCGCCTTACTCTATCACTCGTGAAGCTCGATTTGTGGTTCGTTGTTACGAGCACATCAAAAGTGCAGTTCCTCTTGTCTTTAGCTCTTAGTTCACAGTTCCACATGTATTGGATCTTGTTCCCAGCTGGATTCACGCGCAGTGCTTGTTCACCTTCGGGTACAATTACCCCTCTTTGAACATGCATGCAGAATCGGTGGTATTAGAGCAGACACTGAGTAGTTCGGTTGTTCTTGGTAGGTGGAAGAGCTCCTCGGGAGTATTTTACTCTTGGGTTTGAAATTGCTTATATAGTCTTTACCACTCCAAAAAAGTTGCGTGAGTACTCACAATAACCTTTTTATCCAGAAGGACTATAAAATAGTCCACCCTCTCGTTCCTTTGGGTAGCCAACAAACATGCAAACCTGCATGCAGCGATTCCAACTTATTTGGATCCTTTCTTAAGACAGCATGCGGGGAGCACCCACCCCCGTATTCGGATATGGTAGAGCTGGGCTGCGCCTTTCCCACGGTCTGTGGGTGTCTTAGGAACCGTTTTAGAAGGAACTAAATTCAGAAGATACATTGCAGTTTCTATGGCATATCCCAAAACGATATAGGTAGAGATGAATAACTAAGCATTGACCTCACCATATCACGAGAAGGTTAACACAGCTATTTACCTTGACTCGTTTCTTTGGGGTGTTTCCAGTCTTGTGGATGTGAAACTATCCTCTTGGAAGTCAAGTAAGACTTAAAGCTCTCGGATAGGTATTCGTGCCTGCGGTCGGACCCGAAGCTCTTTTGATATGAGGTCTAATTTAGCACGCTGCGCCTCGACCTTATATAAATTTGGTAGAAAGTTTCAGACTTTTGGCGCGACTGGGTAAATATATCCGTATCTTGGTAGTCATCTGTAAAGGTGACAAAATACTCATACCACTCCTCCCAGCTTGGACATTTATTGGTCGCACACATCGGTATGCACAATTCGTGGTTTTGATTGCGCGATATCCTTGGCTTTAAAGGGCCTTTTGGTCATTTACCTTCCAAACAGATTCACATACTGAGTATGAGTTCAAAGTCTAGGAAGTTAAGATCCACTTTTTACCAAACCATGAATCCTATTAGGATTAATATGAGCCTAATCGCAAATGCCAAAGGTATACGTTTCATTTGAAACTTTCTTTTCTTGGCTAGGTGATCATGCTTATCAACAATTTCAGTAATTGAAACATCATAGGACATAGGACTTAAATAATAAAGACCATCTATCAAATCATAGGTCTGAATAGCGAAGTTGAACTTCTTATTGTAATAAAGGAATTAAAATTCCTTGGTAAACCTTGTTCAAATAAACCTTCTTGAAATTAAATTCCTTTTTAAAATCGATACATATAAGCAGTCTACTAAACATAAAATCTATCATTATTGAAAAATAATTCTACTTGTCCTAATGCTTTGCGAGGACATGTTCTCCGTTTCGAGCCTCGAAAACCTACATTCTGTCGACCAAATAGTTTATCACGAACCCTTGCAAGAGTAGAACGTAGTTGGTAATACGAATCAATGATCCATTTATCATTATAATTCTCCACTAAACAAGCTTCAACCACATTTAAATTACCATTACCTTGCTTTTTTGGCAATCGAGGCGATCTGCTTCCAGTGACCCATACATTCGCGCCGAAGCACTTGCGCTCGGCTTCTTTCATAGCGGTGGTTTTGATGGCGGTACCTGACCCATACGCTTGTTCTTATTCTTTTTCCCACCCTTAGGTTTCTTTGGGCTTGAAGTAGAACCCTCGGTCATATGAACAGCGACTTCAGAAAGCCCTTTCGGCGCACCAGTTCATGCATCAACTCTGCCAGAGAGTTAGATCC
Source organism: Tetrastigma voinierianum (assembly GCA_016808115.1). Lineage (NCBI taxonomy): Eukaryota > Viridiplantae > Streptophyta > Magnoliopsida > Vitales > Vitaceae > Tetrastigma > Tetrastigma voinierianum. Next base: position 177,446 of record JAEQBH010001138.1, read on the forward strand.
ATCTTGTTCATATTATAATTAACTTTAAGCGAGAGTAAGCTTGATCAGGTAAGGATTCAAATATGAAATCAATTTGGGACCTTTGCTCCATCCATCGACGCCCGACTTGATTGAGATGTGACATCATTTTAGAGACGATGATCCCTCACACTTCCCCAAGTCATTAGTGTTCATTATAGCCCTAACTGCGGCGCCTTAAAGACATTGATTGTCTGAACATCTTATCGAGAGTCGGATCATTTCTTGCTCCACTCTCGAATGAGATACTCTGTCCTTTCAAATGACCTAGCAACAGCGGCAGGAAATATAGCGTGACCGATACTCCCACGCGTCGATTCTGCTAGTCTTTGTGACTTGAGTCGAGATGCATTTCTTTATGACTCATTGGGCTGGGTGTGGTTAGGACAAACTTGGAGTTTTTCAAAATCGAACAATGTACGAGGTTGGTTTTCCGTTCACTATAATTATTTCCATCCAAGAGCTTTTGACTCAAAAATCATTGCAAAATTAGGTTAAATGATGCCATTTTAAAAAACTTTACACTAGTATTAAACGTAATATCTTACAATAAACATAATCTTAAAATTTAGTTAATCCCGAAAACTATTTTACGTTTATTGTAAGCAATTATTGGTTTCATTATAAACACTTCGTTAGAGCGAATATTTATAACAAACTAAATTTGATCATGAAATGATTAGTAATATCCTACTAAGTTGGTTCGGGGAAAGATGGGAGTCCTGGCAATTTGTAATCCCTTCTTAGACAGAACTTTCCTAGATAATATAATCATTTCACTTTCCTAATTGTTTCAAACTTTGGGTACTTAATAAAAATATCACCAGCCTCGTTGGGAGGGTAATAATTAAATTAAGTTTGAATGTTTTTTAACCATTGTTTTAATTTCAAAATTATCTTTAATATCGGGTAGGCGTTGGGCCGATCAATCTTATTAAAATTTTGAAACTTAGTGAGTCTAATCAGTAAAATCGACCATGTTTATCAGTTGGGGCATCACATGATCATTTATTATTAGACCCGCAATGGAAACCCTTGAGTTTTAAAATTAATTAAATTAATTAAAACTAACATGAATTACGATATTTTAAATAATAGGGATTTTCAAAATTATTTCAAAAAAATAAAATAATTTTTCCATAATAATTATTAAACTAGATAATAGAATCATAATAATTATTATGCACATGTAATTATCATTGATGCAAATTTATATGGCACCACCTATTCTATATGGCATGTTATCACATAAAACATGTTATAAGCATATAATTTAAACCATTCACAAAACGATGAATTAAATAACCCTAATCCATGGTTTTCTAAAAAATTAAAATTGGGCCTATTACAAAATATCTAAGGTTCTTGGGCCCAGTATTTTATTACAAAGGCATAAAAATTTGAGGCTTAAAATAAATTAAATACAAAACTTTAATGTTCTAATTTTGAAGGAGTAGTAGGTCCGCGAATCCACGAATCAAGACCCGGGAAGAACCACCCTTTGCACGGCAGGCAGTAGCCGAGGAGTAGCTACCAAAGCGACTCGCCGCGCCCCTACGGCGCCCCGAGGCTATCGTGAGGACGCGAAACTCACCGCAGCGTGTAGGCGCGTGACGGCGTTCTCGAACGCCGCCCGTCCGTCAGGCAGCGTCTCCTCCTCCTCTAACGTTTCCACGGTGGTCACGTTACGAGATGGTGTCGAGATCTTCAAAGCTTTCCAAATAATGGAAAGTTATGCGATTTCTGAGTTTGAAATTTAAAATTACAACTATTTTAATTAAAAAAATGTAAATAATAAATAAAACAGGAAAGGAAACCTGATCTTACTTATTGACCTCCTGTTTACAAACCCGAAAAATTAATACAATCAAAAATCTACCATGGATCTGAAATGGCTCATTAAAATAATACATCCATTCATGAACAAAAATCATAAAATTACCAGATCTAATCATGCGATCTAACAACAAATAGAACCTAGGTGCCATATACTAAATCGACATCAAATTACATGCATTATTGAATGCACAGATACACATATCTAATCATAGCATGCTCGATACCAATTGAAGGAAAAACACCACGTATTGGAAGCATGGATGTATGATATGATTAAACATGCAAGCGTATCTAAAATTCAATATTAAATAAAATTACCTATGTAGATTTGCGAATCCGTCTGACTAGACCACAGATCGACCACCGACGATCTACCGCAGAGTGGATCGGCAATGAAAGCCTGCTTGACGGCGAGTCTACGCGAGTCCGATCTATAGATCGTGTCGCGGATTGATCTTCCCGGTCACATCTGGGGTGGTATGGATGTGTGTGGAGGCAATGAATGGGGGCGTAGGCGAATCTTAGAACACTTAGAAAAAACCAAGAATGAAAAATTCTTTCTTTTTCTCTTGATACGTATTCTCAAATGTGAAAAAAAACTGAAGAAAACCTTAAAACCCATTACATGAGGAATAGCGTTCATATAATAAGTATATTTGTATAATAACCGTTCATATAATAAATTATATTTATTATAAAAAACCCAGTTCATATAATAAATTATATTTATTATAAATTTATAATTTATACATATATTTGAGAATACTAAGTGGGACCCAAGAGCACATAATTGCTAACAATTTCTTGGAGATATGTTCATATGTATTTTATTGTGTACTTGTTGAGTTATTAGTAAAAATATTGTTGGGTTCTTGTATAGAATTCATCGTCCGTGACAAGAAAAATCAGTGGATGTGATCCAAATCTAAATCATGATTTCCCGGGTATGCACATGCTAAAGGATAGAATTAAATCACTATATTCATTCCGTAGTATTTTGTGAGAACAAAAAATAATCTTAATGAAGTTCAAATTTCAATACATTTGTAAATGACGATAGTAACATTCTATTGTAATTTTATTTTTCATTCAACTTCTCTTTGTGCATATTGCGAAGTTTCTTTGCATATCCAAAGTGATCCTTAGTTTGGTTCTAGATTGCTTTCTTTCATTTAAAATTATTTTTTCTTATGAAGAAATTCATTTTTAGGAAGAAAATTATAGACAACAAAACTTCCAAGCTAAATTGTGTCATTTGGCCTAGTAGGTACTTTTGTAGTAGTGTTCAAAAACTACCATCGACATTTGGGGATCTTTCTTAGATAATACTTCACTTCTCTTCTCTTGATATAAAAATTTTTTCCTGTAGAATAACTTATATTTACCTTACCTGTCCCATTTTTAATTATTTTCTTTTCTTATCCTAGTCTGACTTGATATAATTAAGTAAAGCCTAGGGTAGGGTCTAATATGATGTAAAGTCGACCTTATTTCTAATATTTTAATAGACCAAACAAGGTTTAAATATCAAGTTTATAAATGAGATGGAGAAAATTTGTGGTAACTATGACAAAGGTAACAAGCCTATTACAGCGGATTAGAAAATTTGCTCTCATGATATAAATTCACCAATATGGTTTTAATTATTAGGCTTGTTAAGCCCCTTTGCTCATGTAGGCCCACTGGGGCAGCCCACCTTGGGGTCGTCGAGGTTTGCTATCCTTGGCTAAGTCTTTATGAAACCATAGGCCAGCCTAATTATAAAGGCTTTGTTGGTTGAAGCGATAAACCGCCAAAAATACAACATTCGATCGACCCATTCGTGGTTAGTGGGCCTAGGCGACCCGAATCGGCTAGTGAGCCTCATTCACCGGTGCAGTGCGGTCACGCCTAACTCGTTGGAGACCCCTACTTACAGAGATCATTACTCCAGAATCTCTGGCCATAGTAGAAATGTCATGAAGAGTGTCTTCAATGGCATGACTAATGAGTAATGAGTCTTGGGAACCAGATCTAATATCACTTGGGCTAAGTGTGACGCAGTCAGTCTAGTGGGAGTTGACACATAGTCCTTAACTTTGAACGAGTGGGAGTATGAATAGTGAAAGAAGGAATTGCGCGAATAGTCTATGGAAAGGTTTGTAGTCAAAACTCTTGACTCTCCGATCAATTGGAGGTTATGATGTGTTGCTAGATACCATTCATCACTTGCTCAAAATCAATGATTGATTTGAGTGATCAACATAATCGGAAACCTAATGGGTCGCACACATAGCAAGTGTGATAAAGGAACAAAATTGTCTTTGATAGAATCCAAGCTAAGGGAAAGTGATTTGGATGAGATTAAAATTGAAGGAGACTGTTTAGGAATTGGACCCACTTGGGATTAGAAGAATTAAATTTATTTGGTGCAGACTGACGAGGTCATTGGGCTCATTCTTGGGCGCTAAGCCATGAGAAGGCCCAGCATGCATGAAGATGTATGTGGTCGACCATCCTTATTAATGAGGGGCACTACAATCTTTTTCCACTCGTAGGCTATTATATAAACCTCAAAATCAGAGTCCTAGGGCATGTGGAAGCCGTCATTCTCAGATCAAAAGAGAAAACATTTCTCTCCTCTCCTTTAAGTTTCCCTCTCAAAGTTTGATCTTAGCTAGCACCAAGAATCAAACTTTAGTCATTTCCTGTAAGACCCGAGAAATTCCAATTTCTGGAAAAATGACAAAATGATAATTTTGATTACAAAATTACTATTTCGGTTAAAAATCGAAATTTATTCTCTAGATCTCGGATGATGAAGCGGATTGCACCATTGGAATGGGTCACCATGAGAAATCTAGCTAACCTGTAAATTTAAGAGTAAATTAAGACAGTCGAGTTAGCCTGTTCTGAGTTTATCGCGATTCGGTCGCTTTCAAGTCGATTTTCGATGCCGCTTGAAAATCACACATATAACTTGCGTACTCACGTGTAAGTGGTATGGTAAATGATGAAAATGGTTGACGAGATGGTGCAGAATAATAAATGTCTGGGAAATGAAGGGACTTAATGGGCATTTTGAGAATTGTTTAAGTCACTAAAAGACAAAAGAAGCATAGGACTTGTCTTCTTCAAAAAGGAAAAGGGAGAAAAACGTGAGACGGAGGAGGGGCTTGCAGAGGAAGCTTAGATCTCATTTTTAGAGAGAGAGTGTCTTCGCCTTCTCTCTGGGTTTAGCGGCTTGATCGGCCGTCGGCAATCTTCGGAATGAAGGGCGCTCCCATGCGGGAAGGACTTCGCGTGGATACTAGATTTTAGGAGTTTCCTCAAACTCCGAGAGGTAGGGGTTTCTCCCTACTTGGGTTTAGTCTTTGTTTAAGAACTATGTTTATGCTTGAGTTGAATGAGGCCGTGATGAGTCGTTTGATCGGTCCTAAATCTTGGGATCCAGTGTTCTGTAATTTTGGAGCCATTTTACGGTTCACGAATTTGTGTGGGGTATTGTGTCATGGTTATGCATTAAATCATGTTGTGATGTGTATGAGGCGGGACGGTAGAAATACGAGTTCGCAAAGTGAGCCAGGTGATTTGTGTTTGATAGGAGCAGTGCTTGAGAACTGCTGTTCCCAACATTATTTCATAAAATAAAATTTGTAAAAATATGGGTTTAGTGATAATTCCGTCGAATTGCTTGTGTTTATCATTAGCCCAAGTGAGCTAATTTTGATGTTTGAAATAATAATTACATAACATGAGTGTGTGATTTGAATTATGCGAGTATATTCATGTTTATATATTTGCATGTGAGTTAGGCGTATTAGGCCAGCATATATGCATTCCATATGCCTTTGGAACATCCTAGGACTATAGGAGTTAGTGCATGAGACAGAATCCCCAGAGAAAATGGTTACGAGGGTTGTCTAAAAATATTAATTATCGGAGGTAGTCAATTAAAAATATCGATCGTCGGACGTGATTGATATTCATCGGGTAGTCCACAAACAAATAATATATCAATGTCGAAGCGTGGTGATATATATACATCGGAGGGTTGTCCACTAACAAAACAATAATTCTTGTACAAGGCTTAGGCGAGTGTGAGAGAGTCGGTGAGGACTCGGGATCTGAGTTGGTCATGTAGACTTTCAAGTAGGATCATGCATTTACTTGAATGTGTGTTTATTTTGGGCATTGCATATGCACTTAGGTGGAGAGTAGCCCATTTAGGGTGGATTCCCTGCGGCGATAGCTCACCACAGTCGTGGGGTTGTTCTTTCAGAGTACGGGGCGTCTGGGAGGCGAGGCTCATCCCCAGGGGCCGTTTTAAGAATAAGAATCGGGTTGTGGTTTTGGTTTTGTGATGTACTACATGTATTAGAATTTTAGATTTTAATATGTGTTGTATAAGAGTAAAATTTTAACTCTTGTAACTATTGTATATAGTTAGTATGTTTTTGAGTATTGGATGATGGGCCTAAGAGGCCGTTTCTACTCAGTTGATTGTTGTTTGGGACAGGTATATGAGTCTTGTATTGGGTGAATCTCAGGTACAAAGGAGACTGGAATTTTGAAGTGGTGTTGGGTAACCTGACATCCACTTGTATTCTGCAGGTTGACGGGTAGTCAACGGACCCCCGGGAATAGGGCGTCACATTTCCTTTGGAGATTTTCTTCTTCATCCTTCGTGTGGATCTCCATTGGAGGCGTGCCTAGGCTTGGACACTTGGTTTGCTCTAGATCTACACCAAAGAAAATCATATACACCTAATAGAAGTTTGGAACTTTGCAAATGTATCAACTTTCCTTCTATTTATGCTTCATGGATGAGTTTGATGATCTAAGGGATCCATGGCTGGGGTTTGTTTACTGAAAAAATTTTAATTTTTCGCTATGCATGAGATGCTTTTTGAAACCCCAATAGTCTCTCCATCACATTAGGCAAAGTTGTTAATCTTAATTGTCATTTTTACCGTCTTAGCTAGGGGAAAGAATTTAGCTAAGGACTTTTGCACTAAATCTCCCAAGTGATAATAGAATCGATGAGAAGCGAATATAACCAATCTTAGCCTTGTCTCAAAGAGAAATAGGGAATAGGCAAAGCCGTATGGCATCATCACTCACCCCATTGTACTTTACCATGTCACAAAACTCCAAAAAATTAGATATATGAGGGTTGGGGTCTTCGTTGGGCAACCCAATAAATTGGATGGCTTGAATCAGCTGTAGGGTTATGAGCTTAAGCTCAAAGTTGTTAGCTTGGATTGGAGTCTTCTTCTGACCAGGCTGAATTCCAATGAGGGGTAAGGCAGAAATCAGCCCTAAGGCCATAGGTGAGATTGCCTGCGGGAGGGTGTTTTGAGGCACACTTTCTCACTTCTTGATTCAACATCCTCTTCATCTCTAAATCCTTCAAGATTTTCCATGAGTTTTTGCAACAATCTAGCAGCTTCTCTCTTATCCTTTATGATTTTTCTAATAGTTCTTTCCACTTCTAAATCAAGAGGCTATGGACAAGATTATCGCCACCCAACTTCTCATAAACACCAACTAGTACCTAAATTACATGAAACAAGGTAATGATGTGAATAAACCATAATGAAACAAAATCAAAGTAAACAAGGCTACTTAGTATCAATATTAGTAAAAACACCCAAAATCCCCAACAACAATGCCAAAAACTTGATAGACGCAAACGGTGCTTATAAAAATATGTTCATAGTGCGCAAGTGCACGATTGCCTCAAGTAATATAGTGAAAAGTCGAGTATCGTCCCACAAAGACTTAGGAGCCCTAGCATTATCTAGATTAGCACAAAGGTAAAATGGAATTGAAAACTAAACTGAGCAATTGAAATCCTAAACCAACTTTTCAAACAAGCAATTTGGTCAAATGTGAATGAAATTAAGGTCTAGGGTTTTGACTTCACTTAGCCAATCCCTATGGAAAAGGTCCAATTTAGCCCTAAATGATATCTAAATCACCTATTAATGACAAGTCTCACAAATGCATATGCGAATCTTTCTTAAGTATCCACACACTACCTTTGGAACCAGGTCATCTTTTATCTCTACTCAAACCCTAGATTCTAAGAATGCAATGAACCTTAGAAACCCACAATACTCATGTAACCCATGAATATCTCTATCTTATGATGAATACATGCTACTCTATTCAACATCTCATTTATTCATTACCTCTCCGTTTCAAAACAAATGTAAAATCATGCTAATGGTAATCAAATACTAGCAAGCATTAAGAATAAAACATTTAGTATTAAAGATTCAAACATCAAATGGAATACAAATCAACACCTTGCTTCATAGTTCTGGCTAAACTACATTAAAACACTGGATTAGAAGTTCAGAACATCTTATGGAGAAATACAATCAGCAAAATAAACAAAAGCATAGAGGGAGGAAAAAGAAACTAGAATGAAGAATGGAATCTTGAGCTCCTTCTCTTCTTTCTCCTTTTGGCTTCAATTTAGGGCTTCAAAGTAGGCTCTCTCCCTAAGAACATTTATTTTCGGAACCTTAGGATGTTCTATTTATATTTTATACTCATTTTTAATGATGCCTTGTTAATGATGCATCCACTTTTGCTTCATAATTCATAACTCATTTTTATACCATACGCATCCCACCTAACAACATATTATTTATTTTAGGAATGATTTTGTATATTAGGAAAGCTTCTTTATATGATCTGTATGATTGTCTTTTATTTGTAATCCATAAATATATGAATATCATGGAAGGCTATGACAAGTTGTCAAGCCTTTCTTGTCCTATTTTTTCATAAACATGAGTTGCTTGGAAAATTTTTTTTTTTTTTAATCTATAATTTCAAGATTTTAATTTAGAATATTTTAATTTTATTATATGCAGCAAGAAGCTATAAAGAATTATTAAAAAGTCCTTTGTTTTTTAGTTCTTTTATAAAAAACAATTTGCTTTGAAACTTTAAATTATTCGTTATTTACTTTTTATCACTTATTAAAAAATTTTATTAAATAGAAAATGTCAAAATATAATTTTTTTTAAATAAAAAAGAACATAGAACCACAAATAGAATTGATGGCCAGTTTGGCAGTATTTTTTAGAAGTGTTTTTAGACCTAAAAACACTTTTAAGTGTTTTTATAACAAAAAAAAGTGTTTGGTAATATTCTAAAAAGCGTTTTATAAAGTTAAAAAAAAAAAAACACTTGGAGTGTTTTTTTGAGAAGCACTTGGGAGGTGTTTTAAATTTTTTTTTTTTTTGTATTCCTAAAATACCTACTTGTTTATCCTTTAAACATCTATTTATTTTATTTAAAAAATCTGGATAATATCATATACTTTTAAAAATTCAAATTTTTTTTGTAAATATATATATTTTTTAAATTTTATAATCATAAAAAATATTTTTATAAAAATAAATTATTTTAAGTTTTAATTAATAAAATTTTACTCGCTTTATTAATTAATTTAAATATTTTCTAAATATTTTTTATAATCATATGAATAATTATTTTAGGTTCTTATTAATACAAATGCTTATGTATATCTATATTTATTCATTAGTTCAAATCTTTTTATAATCATAAAAAAAAAAATTATTTAGGTTTTGTTAATACAAATATTTATATATGTTTATTCATTAATAATTCACTTATTTACGTAAATATTTTAAATTTTTATAATAAGTAAAAATAGTTAGAGGATTTAGGTTTATTAATATACATTTTATATGTATTTATATACTTTTGTAATAAATTTTTTATTTATTATGATATCCTATTTTATAATTAAATATTAAATGTCATTTTGATAATTTTAATGATATAAAGTGTTTTAATAAATATGGAAGTATGTTACAAAGGCTTTGTAGGAGAATCCGCTTTTCGGATTCTTATCAAAACGTTATGATAGAAACACTTTCCCTATTGAGAATGTACAGTAGTAAGCCGTAACACTATTCTAAGCCCCTAAAACCAAGTCTTTATTAATAAGATTATGGAACTACATGCTTGATTGACTAATTGACTATGAATATTACTAATAATTGACAACAACAATATTATACAACAGTGCATCAAATATATGACAAATAATAAGTAAAGGAAAAGGAAATATGTACCTTAGTATCGAATGCTTGAGTGCTATTAATGAAAATATATGATCGAGTCTAATAACAAACATTCATGATTAAATTAAAGAAAGCCAGAGTGCCCATAAATCGGGTGTCAATTTATTTAATGGGAGCATACATGGGATGTTGGGCCCCACACCAAGACCCATTTATTTAGCACATGAGTCAACTCTACATGGTTCCATTTTATTCGAGTTATAGAGTAAACCATGCATTCATAATCTTTGAAATCATGTTGAAAAGAGATTCAAGATTTTTGAAAATAGAATATCACTTTAGGAAAATTTAGAAGAAGGATTTGAAAGATGGATATTTGAAAAAAGGAAAAAAAATTAAAGGAATAATGTATTTTGATTTTTTGTGAAATTTAAAGAAATTTTTTAAATTTAGGATATAAAAAAAAGTGTAAATATATATATATATATATATATATAGAGAGAGAGAGAGAGAGAGAGAGAATGATTTTTATATATGCGATATATTGCAAAAAACTTGTCACGATCACTTTTGGATTCCTATAAATTCAGATTCCTATAAATTCAGTTACAAACTCTGTTACAAGAAGTAATGTTAAACTGTCCTTGGATCTGCATTAGCAAATCAAGGTTTGTAATGGCAGAAGAAAGCTCATTTAAATAATGACTAACTTAACAACAATACCGATCACTCACATATTACAAATTCACAACCAGTTAAAGGGTTTTTTAGGTGCATCCATATAGGTTGTATTTGGTTCACAAAAATGTAATAAGGAAAGAAAAAATATAAAACAAATTATTTTCTCATATTTGTTTCCGTATTAAAAATTCCTTATAAAATCAAATATAATTAAAATTTATCAAAATATTATATTTTTAAGTTAAAATAAACAAAATGAGTTTGAAATAGAAACTAAATATAATTCTTTAATTTTATCTTTATTCTTTAATTTCATTTCTTTCTACATTAATTGCTTCTTTATTTTATAATTTCCTTTGTGTTTCTCCTCAAAACATACTCATATCATATTTTCATGGAAAGATAATTTGATTATTTTTCACCATGGTCTTGACAATTCATTTAGCATGCATTTCCATTCTTCAATCAATACTCCCATGTTAAGATATTGTCACATTATGACATGAGATACAATTGAGAATATAAAATCTGATTGGAAAAACAGCTGAAAAATTATAAGATCCAATAGGGAAACAACAGAAAAATATTATATCTAATAGGAAAATTCAATCCTCCTTTTGTTAGTGATTCAAGGCCCCATTTTGTCACTACCTTCTGTAAGAAGAAACTAGAGTCTCTATGCACAAACTCACTTCTTTCTGATAATGCTCTCTACCTCTTTGTAGTTTGTGATGTTCTTCCATGGATTGGACCCCTTGATGCCATGTTCTTCCATCACCCACATCTCATGACAATACAAACAAAAATATCACATTCTTCAGTCATCCATATCTTACCACAAGATGAACAAACGTCATATATATGTTCCACCATCACCTCCTCCCAAGAAGATAAACAACCCACATTGCAGGTATCCCAAGAAACAGGCTCTGTAGACGACTTATTGGTTCCATCTCCTGGAACTTCTCCTCTCTTAAACTGAAAGCAATTATTGATCTATTTTTGTGTTCACCAGAACTTAGCCAATAGACATTCCCATGGAAGAACGTACGTGGCCGACCCAGATGCGATTTCACTTGCATGGATCTCCTCCACTTATTGGATTTGAAAGTGAAAACATCTACCAGGGTTCTACTGTCCATGTCCATAGCTACTGCTTGTAATAAGGTGAGAATCCTTACGATCTTGTAGTCATCAACCTCATAAATTCAAAATCATAGAAAAAACAAAACCTATAGCTCTTATAATGAAAAAAGGTAGGGCTTGGGATACGGTCGTGCTGTCAGGTAGATGGGTTCCAAAGGATGAGTTCTTGGGAGGGCTTGGGGAAATCATAACCATGAGTCATGATGAGTAACGACGATACATAGAATCCCATGACAAGAATCCAGAATTGTTGAAACGTTTTCACTTGGGAGGGGACCCATCACCCAAGCGAGAATACATAGAATCCACCACCATGATGATTAAGGCATGCCTGGTAATCTTGACAGAATTTCCTCTGGTAGGATCATCATCACTGTCGTCTCTTCTTCTTCACAGGTTTCGGAGGCGTCTCTCTTGACTCATTTTCTTAATTTGTAAGAAAAGAGGGGGAATTATGTTTTTCTTATTAGAGATGGAGCCTTCACACGTCATATTTTCTTCAAACACAAGAAAAATAAAATCACAAAAAAATAAAATCTCCCTTTATTAATAATTTTAATATTTATAAAAAGATATTAATAGTTTAAAGATACAATTATAGGAAAATATTTCCTTAGGAGATTATTCATATTTTTAAAAATATTTATTTTTAGAGGTTCATGACTAATTTTACTTTTAAAAATAATTTAACTTTAAAACAGAAAAATTAAACAATTTTATTTATTTATATATATTTATATTTTTACTTTTTTATTAGGCATATATTCCAAAATAGATAGTTATAAAAATATGGACTTTTTTTTTTTTTGAAATGGAGATTTTCAGAGTATTTGAAAATTTGTATACATTAATATGCATATTTCAAATTATTTTAAAATTGACCAGTAATTTAATCTTAAAATAATGAGATATAATAATGAGATATTCTAAATTTTTATATAAATGAGTCACGGATTTTTTTCCAAAAAATATGCATACAAAATTTATTATATTATTATATATTTTACTGAAATTATTATGAAAATAATTTAAATATTTATAAAGATATTACCATATTAATAATTTTAAAGATAGTCAATATAGAAAGATATCTCTAAAAATATTTATTTTTAGAGTTTATGACTAATTTTACTTTTAAAAAAATTTAAATTTAAATAGATAAAGATAATATTAATTAAAAAAATGAGATTTTCTAAAATTTTCTCATACAAATAAGTTAAGACCTGAAAATTTTTTCTAAAAGAATATCTATTCAAAAAACTATTATCTTATATTTACTTGAAATTATTATGGAAAATAATTTAAATATTTATAAGGATATTAATAGTTGTAAAGATATTATTATAGAAGAGAATTATTTTTGTAGATATAGTCCATGTTCTTTAAAAATATTAATTTTAAATTTTAAAGAAATAAATTTATTAGTTGAAGCAGCCAAGACAATAATTAGAGAATCAAAGTAAAGTGTTCATAAACCGGAAAAAACCGTGCGTCCAAACCGACAAAACCGAACCAAACTGAACCAAACCGAAACCGCAATTTTTAAAATTAATAGGTTTGGATTAGTTTGAAATTTTACAAAAACCGACACATCGGTTTGGTTCACCGTTTAGAGGTGAAAACCAACTGAACCAAACCAACCCAAACCACCATATATATTAATTTCACATCTTTCTTTCAGCTGCACACACCTCTTCTTCTCCACCCCGTCGACCAAGGTTATTTTCTTCATATCTCATATCTCTTCATTTTCTTTCCAATTCTTGAATTTTTTGGTGTCCCTTAAACACAGTTTTTTTTTTCTTTGTTGCTTCTTTTTGTTTTGATGGTGTTGGGGGTGGGGTGGGTTTGATTTATGGGTCTTATGCGCATCTAAGAGCGGAATCTTTTGATGATAACCAACCATTTTTGCTTAAATAGCATTGAAGGACAAACAAAAGAGGAAAGCAAAAACAAGGGGAAGAAAATGAACAAAAAGTACAAGCTTTTTGTTTGCGTATGCGATGCATGTCTCTGATTTGATCATGACTCTTGCAGTTTTGTTTGCATGTCCATTCTGAGTCGATGACTGATTCTTAATTTGCTCAGAAGAAAATTAAATATATTAGAGTCAAGAAAGTGCGAGAAAATCGGGAAAAAGTGTTCCTTGTTTTCTTGGTCTTTCTCACTTTGTTTTGGATGGAGGTCATAGAGATATAGCGAGTCTCTGGTTTCCGGGTTTTCTGAAGATGATATTTCGGGTTTTCTGAGTTGACACCAAACTGAAGAATATCAATATATTCTTGGGGGGTTGTAAGTTCAAAACAACAAAAATATCTGAATGCATTGATAACATACCTCAACATGGATTTTAAATCTTAGTGGGGGTTGTAAAGAAGGAAGGGTTGCTTTTGGAGGATCAGGGAAAATCTAGATCATTATAAATTACTATTATTTTTATTATTGACAAATACATAAATTCTTCAAAGTTATTCGAATAGGTTCACATAGAAAATTTATCTAGATATAACCATAGACTCTACGGATGGTAGTTCCATATTCAAGTATTTTACAAAACTCTCATGCTTTCCCTAACACCTAAATTACCATATCTTGGATTGAACACTATGATATTATATGGTATATATCATTTCTTTGTTTCACATCTTATTTGTTTCCTTATTAAAAAGCTTGTTTATATTTTTATTTTTTATTTCAATTTCCTAACATAAATGATATTTTATTAATTTTATAGATGGATGAAGATGTGTCATTAAATATTGAAGGTTACATCGAAGAGGGGGTACATCAAAGAAATTCGTTGAGAAGAAGTCAAAGAGAGTATGAATTAGGAAACTAAATAAGTGCTGAAATGACAAAAGAAAGATGAAGGTAAAACCATAAACTCCACAAAAACTTAAAGAAGAACAAAAGAAATTGAGGGGAATGAGAAATTTTTTTGTAATATGAGATCATTTCACTATGAATAACTGTGAAAAAAATCCATGTGCATCATACAATTATTATGGTCAATCTCATGCTAGTGATTCTAAAAAGAGTGAGACTAGTAATTTATGGAGTCACTTGCAATTCAAATGTAGGAAATCTCCCTATACAATGGTTGATGAAAAACAAAAGGATCATTAGTTTTGATGCTAAGAAAGAGGCCAGTGATAGTGATAGTGTTAAGATTGGGAATTTAAAGGTTGTTAAGTATGATCCTGAAGCAATTAGACAAGTCTTGACATCAATGATTATTCGTGATGAATTGCTTTTTAGAGTTGTTGAAGGGGAGGGATTTAAGGATTATTCTCACTTATTATAGTCTAGATTTGTAATTCCTTCGCATCACTGTTTAGAGGGTGCCCCTCTATGAGCTTTTTTGGAGCATAAAAAACTTTTGAAAAAACATTTGAAGAATGAACGTTTGTGCTTAACAACTGATACTTGGTCATCTATTCAGAATTATAATTATATGTGTCTAATTACTCATTGGATTAATCAAGATTGGAAGTTATAAAAACAAATTTTGAACTTTTGTCAAGTTACTAATCATAAATGAAGCACAATTGGAAGGGTGATTGAGAGTTGTTTATTGGATTGGGGCATTGAGTATGTTCTCACAATTACTATTGCTAATTCTAGTTCTAATGATTTAACTATTACTTGTTTGAAATATCAATTTCCTTGGAGGTGTAGGGTTTTAAATAATGAATTCTTGCATGTTCGTTGTTCTGCACATATTTTGAATCTTATTGTTCAAGATGGTTTGAAAAAGCATCATGAGTCTATTATCAAGATCCAAAATGCAATTTGATATGTTAGATCATCTCCAACTAGACTTGATGATTTTAAAAAGTGCGTTGAACATGTGAAAATATCAGATAAGCGTCTTTTGTGTCTTGATGTGGAGACTAGGTGGAATTCCACCTATTTAATGTTGGATGTAGCAGAAAATTTTGAAGCAGTCTTTGTTAGGTTGCAATATCATGGTGCTAAATATAACAAACATTTTGAAAAAGAGAAAATTAAGGGCCCTCTAGAAAAAGAAGATTGGAATAGAGCAAGAATGTTTGTTAAATCTTGAAGTTTTCAGGGATTTTTGCATGTTACTTCAAATATATTTTAAGAAGCTGGGTGTCTATGCAAAGACTTATTGCAGAAAATGGCTAATGGAGGGATAAAGTGATGGCTGCCTATGCATGCAAAATGAAGGAAAAATTTGCCAAATATTAGGAAAATTTTAGTAATGTTAATTATTTATTGTATGTTGCTATTGTTTTGGATCCCCGATATAAATTAAAATATGAAATTTATTTTAAGGAAGTATATGAAGCAAGTCAAGCTGTCACAAAAATTGTTTTGGTTGAATCATTTTTCAATCGATTGTATGAATGGTATAATGATTTTTATTCAAGTGAACTTAGGATATTTTAAAATTTTCTCGTACAAATAAGTTAAGCCCTGAAATTTTTTTCTAAATAATATCTATTCAAAAAAACTATTATCTTATATTTAACAAAATTATTATGGAAAATAATTTATAAGGATATAAATAGTTGTAAAGATATTATTATAGAAAATTATTTTATAAGATATTATTCATGTGCTTTAAAAATATTAATTTTTAGAGTTTTTTTAAAAGAAATAAATTTATTAGATATTAATTTTTAGAGAATCAAAAGTGGTAATCCAAAAATGCCTAAGATTTCAACTAAAGAGGATTTGATTTCCATCTAAACTGCCAAAAATATGGACTTTTTTTTTTTTAAGTGGACATTAGAAATAGTAAAGTTGTAATTTGAAAAACTATATACATTAAAGAAATATAAATAATTCAAATTATTTTTAAATTGATGAAGATACTTTTAATCTTAAAATATTGAGATATTCTAAAATTTTCTTATAAATACAAAAGTCATGAAAGTTCATGATTTTAATATTATTTCCAAAAAACAAAACACACGATGTATCATCACAAGGAACCCATTTTAGGTTAAAAATAAATACTAAAAGCAGGCATAACATATGATGATGAATCACAAAGTACACACATTCTTCTGCTTCCAGAAGGAAGTCTTCTTATTCCCCAGTCTTGAAAATAGTTTTCAGAACAGCATTATTCTGCTCCCTTCAAGTGAATGTCAAATGGCTTATTTTTTCCCCTGCAAAGTAATACCCCATCTTAAAGCTCAAGTTTTGTCTCAAAATAATACATTTTTTTAAAAGAAAAAAAATACCAATCTAATACGTTTTTTGAAAATAATATCCAAACTAGTGCTTAAAACCGTAATTAATAACTACGGTTTTAACTTCAAGCTTAAAACTAACAACAGATGCTATTATGGGGCAGCAATTGTTGGCATGTTTAAAAACTGATTGGGATTTGCATACTGTGAGAGGCTATTCGAAATAAAGGACATTTAATTAGAAGAATACATGTTTGAAACAGGCAAAACAAAGACTCATTTTTAACACTACCATGAACACCACAGTATTCTATCTCAAATCAATCTAATTCAAAGCAAGAGTCATCAAATTCAATTCAACTGGTTTTCAGTGTTCCCAGACTGGTATGGATCAATCAAGATTTCTACTTCTGAAAAAACAGCAAATAAATCTCCCATCCCCTACACTATGAGGGGAAAACATTTAAACCTACTTTCGATCCCATATTTCACTCTGTGTGTGTGTGACTCTTTTCTTTCCCTAATATGTAAGCAAGAAATATATTATAAGAACACCACAAAAGTCAAAGTACACAGACGTATACAAAAAGAACACCTCGAGGCAACACAAAAACAGAACAACAACATCAACCCTAGCTCAAATGAAGCACTCCACAAAGTCTATCAAAGAAAAAGAACTAACAAATAAAAAGGATTTCAGCACTGGCAATGAATGCCCCTCATCATCCAACACCTACTACTTTTCCCTCCAAATAGTCTGAAAAAAAATGCATCACGTGTTTTTCCTCTTCTTACCCACAAAACAACTATGTCATCTAAGCAAAGCCTCTCTACTACAAGGAAGAACACCCCGCATCATACCCAGGACAGAGAACATGAATTTTTAATAGGTAAATTTTGTCCCTATTAGGGGCTTGAACCTATAGACTACTGCAAAACCTCCCATCCCTTTACCCACTTGACCCCGGGCCTGAGAGGAAAGAAAATGCCACGAAACTATAGCAACACCTCGATGAAGAGGATGTGATCAATATATTTTTCCTCAAAGGCATAGGAAGCATCTATTAGCACCGTCCTTGAGGATGTGAAAGAAAAGGATTCTTTACTTCTTGCTTATTCTTTTTTTTTCCTAGTTGTTATGTATTTCATTTGTAGTAAACCTCAGAGATATGAAAGAAATACAATTTTCTCCAGAATATATCAAAGTCAAATTAACTGCTTATGGTTTCTAATTTTCATTCTTCATTGTTGATTTTATAACGATACTTTATATTACTTTATATTTTGTTTAGGTTTTTATTCAGAGGCACATTTGAATTTGTTTTCAGCGTTTCCTTGTAGAATCGATTTCCTTCCGTTATTTTTATTCATTTCCTTTCGGTGATACATTTCTTTGCTATAAAAAGAGTGCAGTTCTCGACGTAGGGCTTTTGCGTAGGGGTCTGCTATAAAAATTTAAATTTCATTTTAGTTTGTCTTCTTCCTAGCTGTTACAATGGTATATGAGCGAAAACTTGGGAATGGCGGATGGGACTAAAGCACAAGAAATTCGGCGGTTGGAGGATTCCAATAAACAATTGTAGGAAACTTCAGAACAACATTCAATTGAATTAAAAGAGTTGATTCATATGGTGACAGCCCTCAACCTTAAGTTCGATCAATCAGTAGAAAAATTGAAGGCCATCGGGATTTCTACAAAAGCTGGTGATTTAGTCCCTACTAAGCGAAGCAGGACTTGTCCCAGTAAATTTATGCTGACCAGGTACCCTAAATTGAATTTTCCAACTTTCCGAGGGAGAATCAAAAGGGTGGGTGTACAAATGTGAAGATTTTCAAGTGCAATGAGGAGGTGCTAGAACTAGAGAAAATAGGGATCGCCTCAATACATTTATAAGGAAAGGCCTTAGACTGGTTCTAGGGTATGAAGCATCAGTCAAAGACTTGAATTGGGAGACATTTGCTATCGAAATAACCGCACGATTTGGCAAGGTACGTATGGCAACCCAATAAGCCAAATCATAAAATTGAGGCAAGCCTTATCCGTACACATCTATCAGGAACAATTTGAAGCACTAATGGTAAGAACTATAGGCTTAACGGAAGACTTTTTTGTATGATGTTTCATAAATGGTTTGAGGGATTCAATCAAAACCAGAGTGATGTTTTCAACCTGTTTGAGTATCATAGGAATATTCCATAGAATATCTTGTGGTTTGACTCTTTCCTTTCTTGTATATTATTCTACTTTTCCTTTTTGTACTTTATATTGTTTCCTTTTAATGTCTTCCTTTTGTATATAAATAGGTAGGACCTATACTGTATTACTTATTCATTCAATCAGAAAAGTAGGCATCTTTTCTTCTATTATTTCACATGGTATCAGAGTCTTGAAAGGTTCGGGTTAGGGTTTTGTCGTGTTTTCTTTTCCGACAATCCAACTAGTGGCTGGAGTCTCGCCTCAGGCCACTCCACATTCATTATTAGGAAGCTTGAGAACCCTCTAACGCCATGGAATCTCCTCCTTCTTAGAAGAATTTTCTCTTTTGAACCTTTTTATGGTAATTGTTCCAACTACGGCTAGTAGCCCACCATCAAGTTCGCAGGACACGATCTACTGTAGGAAGCAGCTACGGGTACCAACCAGTGATTGATGCGCCTCCATTCGCTGATCTACTCTCTGGCACTGTTCTCCATGCGTCGACACATGAGGGCACGTGGGCCACTTCCCGGCGACGCGTGTTCACGGCCAGGCTCACCGGTCGTCGATGAGCACTACTGTCACCCTGTTTCCCCACTTTGCTGCCTGCAACTGTGTCTTTTGACCATTTTTTCTCTCAGAGCCCTAGTTTGCGCGCGTCTCCTTCTGCGATTTTCCGAGGATCTCGACAACCAGGGCTCTCACGAGGTTGTCGATTCTCTACGAAAGGATGCGATGCCCACAAATCTCTCAAAACTATGATTTCTAATTTTTTCTGGCTTCATGGCTAAAAAAGGACAAAGTTTTTCTTCGTTTTCGTTTGGAACTCCTATTATCACTATAAATAAACTCAAAGGGTCTCATCCCATTTCAGAGTTATTCTTACACCAGTATAAGGAGTACCCGGCCTCACTCCCGAGCAACCAAATCACACATCCATTTCATTTGTTGCCCGGACCAGTAATACCTCTTGCTTACCTTTCATATTCTGTGCGGTTGATTGCATGGGTTTTATCCTTATTTATCTTTTCTGATGACGGACATTTTTTTCTCTTTGCCATCTTTATACATTGAAATTTACTTTGGTTGATGGATCTCCATGATAAACTAAGATCAGTTGAATATTGCCCTCTTTCATTTACACGCGTATTCCATATTTGTGTTTGTGTTCTGATTATCATGGATAGTTTCCATTGATGGGTTGGATGATGTTATTGATTATCTTGAATAATATGCATTCTAAGGATCTGGGATTGGCGGGATGATGGGGACGTGATCCGACTCTCATCGTGACCACGCTCATCTTTCGTAACGTGTGCCGCGGATATCATCTGTATTCGATCGATGAATCGCCGGTACATTCTAATTTCAAATGTGTTCGTTTTCTGTATTTGTCTTTCTCGGATGAGATGATGTGCGAGATATCGTGTTGAATTCTGGCGTACCGTCGCGATCGATATCATTTTGATTGTGATGATAATCGCCGGATCGATCTTCAGGACTTTCGAGTTGCCGAACGATTTGTTGTTGCGTTTTGCAAATGATTGTGATGCGGCGCCATTGTTTTTTGTAACTCTATGCAGTTCCTGTGCTTCCGGATTCCGTCGGTTGAATCAATTTGACATCGCTTCGAAATTCGTTATCGCGGTAATATTGCCCGCTGAGGATATCGCGCCTTTGTATTCTCACTCTTTCTATCCGCATCCATGGGATTCTTCCGTCGATTCTCGTGCCGTCCTCGCCGGAATGGTGGACGAGACGTCAAAAACGTCGTTGAGTTGGGCGCATTTCCGCCTCTCATAACTCGTGTGTTGGATTACTCAGACCGCCTGGTGGATGTTGCTGTCGAATCATTTTGTTGATTAATCTCGCGTCAATAATGGTTGTCCGTCTTGCCGCGCGATGGACCTCTTCATCGTTTTTCTAACAATAACATCTTGCCTCCTGTGCGCGTTGATTGTGTATCTGTTGTCATCATTCTTATATCTTGAGGAAAGAAGAACAAACTCATAATGGGCGTATAAATCTATCTTCTTGAATATTCATTCAGTTGTGTCAGGATAAATACTCCTCTAGAATCTTTGTTAATTATTTTGATCTCTTATCCAGTTTTGTTCTTATGTATGTTCCTATAAGACCTCATAGCTCTGGGATAATCTTATCTCTTATCTTGTCTTTAGTTCTCTATGGTCATCATCATATACTCAAATTTTATCACCTCGAATAATTAAGATTATCCCATATTTGATGTGAAGTGATAGATGACATATTGAACCCTATCTCATATGTGGTGCATTCCACTCCAGCAGTTGGTTGTATGGTTTAAGATATTAAGTAACCATGGATGCCATTCTTATGTGACCCAGTCTCATTTATAGTTAAGGCATGCAAACATCTTCTGCCATATACCTTTTGTTTCCACCTAAGCGTGCATAAGGCCTTCTCTCATTCAGACTAGAAACAGGCAATGGTTGAAGAAATGGCTACTTTCCATTCTACTGGCACATGGGACCTAATCACCTTACATGTTGGCAAGTCTCTGATTGGTTTCCATTGGGCTTATATAGTTAAGATTGGTCCGGATGGCTGGGATATATTGGAGGAAACTGATACGCTAGATTGTAAACCTATAGGCACTCTTATGGATCCAAATGTCAAGTTTGTACCTAGACAAGAAGAGCCTCTACAAGATCTTGGGAGGTATCGACGACTTGTGGGGAGATTGAACTACCTTACCATCACTCTACCGGACATTTCATTTCCGGTGAGTGTAGTTAGTCGATTCTTGCAATCACCGTGTGATAGTTACTATGATGTTGTGATCTGTATCCTTTGTTATATCAAATGAACACTAGGCCAAGGGTGTTGTGCGGCAGAGAATTCGTACCGGTTGTTGGATATGTGGTATGAAATGGCGAGGCTCGTAGTAGATGGCCGCTCTACTTCGAGGATTATGTGTATTTATTGGAGGCAATCTAATATCCTGGAAGAGTAAGAAACAAGATGTAGCAGTCAGATCTAGTATTGAAGGCGAGTGCAGGAGCTATGGCTTTGTGACTTGTGTGAACTCATGTAAACTCAGCGGCTTCTTTAGAAATTACGATTTGGGAAGGATAAACAAATGAAGCTTGTATGTGATAACCAAGCAGTCCTACACATTGCCACCAACCCAGTCTTTCATAAGAGGACCAAATATATTGAAGTAGATTGTCACTTCATCCAAGAGAAGATCGCATCAGGATGCATGACTACTAGTATCGTCAATTTGAGTGACCAACTAACAGACATTTTCACCAAGTCTCTCTAAGGTCAAAGGATTAAGTACATTTGTAACAAGCTTGGTGCATATGATCTATATGATCCAGCTTGAGGGAAGTGTTGAGTATCAAAGGAATATTCCATAGAATATCCTGTGGTTTGACTATTTCCTTTCTTGTATATTATTCTCTTTCCTTTTGTACTTTATATTCTTTCCTTTTAGTGTCTTCCTTTTGTATATAAATAGGTAGAACCTACACTGTATTATTTATTCATTCATTAAGAAAAGTAGCATCTTTTCTTCTATCCTTTCACATAGCCCACTACTCTTAAGTCAGGCAATAGGGCTAGCATTACTACAAAAAAACACCATGGAGGTGAATTACGGAAGAATCTCTCGATCAAAAAATATCCTATAAGCAAAGATGCAAGCTGAAGAGAGATGAGAGGAATATGTACTATTATGACAAAAAATATGAATCAAGGCTTAAGTGCAGAGGAGGCCAGTTTATTTGCCAAAGGGAGACGAGAAGGTGAAGCGAATGAAGAAAGCGACAAACTCAAGAAAGAGGAGGAAGAGTCCTAGTGTTGGTCAGCATGCTATTGCAGAGCCATCTTATCAAACCATCACGGATTATGGGTGTGAAATTGTAAATAAGATTTTTTTAGGAAAAAATCAGGCTTCGATAATCTAATTCTAGAATTAGCTATAGGAAGTGAATAGTAAATCCCACAATTATAGGGGAATTGGTTATGGGAACTTCGTTTTTCAATTTACAAAATTTGTGTACATAAATTGTGTAACCATAGGTTGTACAAAGGTAAATTTCAAAAATTAATATAACTTCTAGCTACCGGTTCCGTTTCTTCATGGTATGTCAAAAGCCCCTAAGGTTTAGTATCGGAACACTAGGTTTAGGGAATTTACATGCGGCCTCCATTGCTATACGGAGTTTTGGCCAGAATTTTTCTAGGCGGCCTTCATTTGTTGTACAGTTTTGACGCATTTTTCAGGCTTCTCTTTGTCAGTTTTTAAACTATTTTCTAACCTTCATTTCCAAATTGATGCTTGATTCCAGCCTTAATCGTTGGTGTAATTCTCAGCCTTCATTGCTGGTTTTTTTTTTCTATGGCCTCACTACCATTATTTCTTAATCTCATTTATCCTTTACTACTATTTCATGAACATCAATCATGTTAGACTCCATTTTTTCAATTGATGAAGAAGAAGAGGTTGTGTGCAACCTAACTTTACTTCAAAATATTCAGCTACCTTCTAGTTCTCAAGCATCAGCAACTCCGGGTATGTGTTCATTGACTCTCAAAATGGAGACTCCTAATTTCTCTTAGATTAAATGCTCCACGTAATGAGTTTAGGAATGCTTGGATCCTTTATTCCGATGCTACTAACTATATGACCGATAATCCAAATCATTTGAAACTTACTCACTCTATCAAGCAATAGGAAAATTGTTGTTCTTGATGGAACTATCACCACAGTGGTTGGTATAGGAGATATCCAGGTTACCCCAAAGGTCATTAAAAATGTTCTTCATGTCCTTCACATATCCACTAATCTTGTTTCAATACAAAAACTTACCCAAGATCTAACTCGTCGTGTTATATTTTATGCATCCGTTTGTGAATTTCAAGACCAGAGTTTGGGGAGGAAGTTGGACTTGCCAAGGAGCAAAATGGACTCAACTATTTGAGTACATCTAGTCAGTCGGAACTGTTTTAGTCTTACTTTGTTTCATTCCTTTTTCTCTTCATCAAATAAAGATGTCATTTGGGTACATCATAAGCGTCTAAGTCATGTGTCTTTCCACATTAAATAATATTTCCTACCTTGTTCAAGGAATTTGGATATTCAATCTTTCATTGTGACATTTGTGATTATGCAAAATATGCTCCACCGCATCCTTTCCTATTAGTAATAAAGATCTTCTCCTTTCTTTCCCTGGTCCACAATGACATTTTAGGGACCATCTACCATTCAATATCTCAGGATCTAGGTGGTTTGTTGCCATTTATTGATGATTATAGTAGAGTTTCTTGGACCTGTTTGCTCAAAAATAAATTTGATGTGAGTCATATTTTCCCTATTTTTAGTAAAATAGTTTAAAATCTGTTCGATACAAAAATAAAGAAAATCCCCTCATACAATGCTCGTGATTATTTCAATCAAATTTTATCTCAGTGGTTTCAAAAGAAGGAATTGTACATGAATCATCTTATATCACCACTCCCTAACAGAATGGAATGGTGGAAAGAAAAAACTATCATCTTCTTAAGTGTACTCGGGCCTTATTGTTTTAACAAAATGTACCAAAATCCTACTAGGAAGAGGTTGTACTCACATCAGCATATGTCATAAACAGGATTCCTTCTAGAGTTTTGGGGTTCAAAAGTCCACTAGAAACCTTGTCTCAATTCTATCCCAATATTCGATCCTACTTCAACTTTGCTCCCCGAGTTTTTGGGTGCACATCCTTTGTCCATATTCACAATTATAACCAGGAAAAATTAGATCCTAGAGCTCTTAAGTGCGTTTTTGTGGGGTAGTCATCTACTCAAAAGGGATATAAATGTTATCATCCATCCACTAGGAAACTTTATGTTTTAACTAATGTTACCTTTGTTGAAAATAAGTCATACTTCTCCACTCCTTATCTTCAAGGGGACTGGGGGAGTTATCTATACTTGTAGATAAAGAGTCAGCCTTACCATCATTAGAAATAATCCCCTCATCTAAGTCATTTAAATCAAAAGAAACCACTTCAGTGTTACTAATGTCTTTGGAACCTATTCCAATCTCACAATTTGAAGAGTCGATAGAGGAAAAGGAAGAAGATAGTCAAATCTTTGACCTGTTTTGATTTGATCATATGTATGCAAGAAGAAGGGATCCCATGGCAACAACGAGGCAAGAACAATCTACAGAACCGAGTCCAAGAAATGAGGTAACAATTCTTGAACGTAACCTAACTCCAAATCTTAACCATGATCTATCTATAGCTTTGAGAAAAGGAACACGAGTGCCGCAAGCTACTATATCCATTGTCTCGCTTTGTGTCTTTTCGAGGAGATCTTCCTTGAAAATCATAAAAGTTTTACTCAACTTTAAAGCACTATTCTTATTCCCAACTCATTGTCTGAAGCACTATGCAAGAGAGAATGGAGCTTTCTATGGAGGTTGAAATGGATGCATTACAAAGAACAAAACTTGAGATTGGTTGATTTACCTATTAAGGAAGAGAAACTAGTGGGGTTGCAAGTGGCGCTTGATAAAATTTAAAGGTGATGGCTCCTTAGAACGGTACAAGGCAAGGCTAGTTGCAAAAGGGAATACTCAGACATATGGGGTGGATTATCAAGAAACATTTGCTCTAGTGGCAAAATGAATCTGATGGAATTTTGCTATCATTTACGCCTGTTAATTTTGATGTTAGAGATTTATTAGTATGATGTAAAAAATGTTTTCCTTCATGGTGATTTAGAAGAAGAGCTTAAAATGAGTAATCCACTAGGGTTCAATGGGGGTGACGGAAACAAGGTTTGTTGGTTAAATAAGGCACTATATGGGTTAAAACGGCCCGTGTGCTTTAGTTTGGAAGGTTTACCAAAGGTTATGATAGCTAATGGTTACAAACAAAGCCAATGAGATCATACACTTTTCATAAAACATTTAACTAGAAGTCGGATCATTAATTGTGTATGTTGATGACATTATTGTGAAGGGAATGATGAGAAAGATAAAGATACCTTCAAGTAGTTCCTAGCCAAGGAGTTTGAAATAAAAGATTTCAGAAAATTGAAGTATTTCCTTGGAATTGAGGCGGTTCGGTCTAAAGCAAGGCATCTTCATTTCTCAACAAAAATATGTTATTGATCTTCTCAAGGAAACAAGTATAATGGCTAGTAAACCGGTTGCGACTCCCATTGAATAAAATCCACCCAGTTAATTATGAGCACTTGGAGAGAAGAAAGTGGACTGAAAAATGTATCAACGGCTTGTTAGGAGACTCATTTATCTTGCACATACTAGGCTAGACATAGCCTATTCAATGAGTGTAATCAGTCAATTCATGCATGATCAAGAGAAATTTGCCTAGGCGACCTACGAGTCCTCCATTGCCAAGGCATATCCAAGAAGGGGAATTTTTATTTAAAGAAAACATCAAGTATTGCTTTGGAAATATACACACCGGCGCAGATTTTTACGGGATCTCCATTGGAAAGGCAATCAACGATAGGCTATTGTACCTTTCTTAGGGTAAATTTAGTATCTTGTATGAGTAAGTATCCTGTAGGAGTAAGAAACAAAATGTGGTAGCACGGTCAAGCGCAAAGGCAAAATTTAGAGCTATGGCAGTAGGAATATGAGAATTGTTGTGGGTCAAGATCATTCTAGAAGATTTGAAGGTTCAATGAAGTAAGCCTATGAAACTCTACTGTGATAATAAATCAACAATTAGCATTGCTCAATATATAAACATATATTAAGTGTGTGTGTGTGTGTGTGTAGACAGAGAAAATATATTAATGTGCCTAAATAAGGGTGTGTAAGGTATACATAATAAGAACTAATGCTTTGTTGTAAAAGATTTAAGACTTCACAAAATAATACCTTTTGTATGCATAAAAAGTGATATATATATATATATATATATATATATATATATATATATATATATATATATATATATATATATATATATATATATATATTAGTTCTATCCTCTATAAAATCCATCGTAAAGATGAATTTGGCTTCAATGCATAGGAAACAAATTTTAACGGTATATTTTTTTATAAGCAAATGCTTGTGTCCTTGAAATATGAAAATAGGAAAATAAATAAAAAGTAAGAACACCATACTGCATATCAATCATTAATATGGAAATTGAAGCACACATTATGTAATAATATTCCTATTACCTGGATCTTGGGGGTTTTGCTGTGCAGTAGAAGTTGGATGGTAGGTGCGTAATCTGATCGAGCTTTTGTCTCCATTGTAAGCATCTTCAGTGATATTTTTCGCAGGTAGTCGGACTGGAATTTAAAAGAAATAGTTTATATACACACACACCAATCAGTGGATCTCAAGTTAAGAACTCAACTAACATACACATTCAAATATTTTGAATGGACAAAAATTTATCAAATACCAAATAATGTTCCAAGATTGATGATAAAGAGATGAATGGCTGAGTAAATATTTTGATAAATAAAAGGATATCAGCAACGATTGTTATTTTTATTGTTATTGTACACACAATGTCATAGGGTCTCGAAAATTTAACAAAACAAAAGAAATAAATGCAAACAAGAGTTTTATTAAAATTGAAAATATTGTGGGAAACGATCTTTGTAGACAATATTATTTTGCAAAAGAATATTTCCTTTGCTTCTTCTACATCAATCACAATTCGAGATGAAGATGATAAAAAAAAATTCGAAGAGATCAACCAAGGATTGCCTGTGGCTTATTCCCGGTGAACTTGAAATGTAAACATTGCATGTGTGGGCAAAAATCACAGCTGTAGTGTTTCTTTCATTTCATTGACTTGCAAGGAGATTTTTATGAAGCTTTCTTTCTCATGTAGAGTCATTTGCTGATCCGAAGAAGTCCCTCATTGAATGAAGACACCGTACATTTATAAGTGAAATTTTATAAGGCAAAAACCGCGAGAAATATATTAAAGAAGAGGGAGCAAACCCGAAGCATACATTAAGTATATCGAGGCTCCAAGCAGGACAAAAAAAACAAAAAGGCAGGTGGGAGATGGAACTGCATGCCGGCCCCTACACTGTACCCAACATACACAAAAACCAATAACAAAGCATTTTTCATCAGCTGAACCCAGGGCACCACATGTCTTGAACACGGCCACATTTCTCTCTCTTTAAACCATTCGAATAGGTAGATGAGAGCGACCATTCATATCTTTTTGGTGCATGAATTTTGCACCCGATCAACATATCTTTTGGTGTAATGATTAACCCAGAGGTGACTCCAAAAATTGAAAAAGTAAGGCCCATAAATTCTGAGCCTTTGCACTCATTTATACATGATATTGGGGGAATAAATTTTGGAATCCTCAAAAAAAAAAAAAATTTGACATCTATTCACTTTGAATTACATCATAGTATTATGTTCCTCACAATCTTTTGTCTCCACTGAGACTCAAATCTTGGACCCCTCCCTATGCCCACCCTAGCTCTTAACCACTTGAGCTAGGACTCATTAGCGAATCCTCAAGATTTAGTTGCTTAATTCAAATAAATGCAATTCCTTGATTTTGGCAATTGTCTTCTTCATTAAGAAAATTTAACAAGAAGAGAATTTTGAATTTGTCAAAAAGAGATATTTATTTAAATCCTCTTTTGACAATCTTTGCAGGTTGGAATAATATTGGAAATATTATGAGTTCTGATCTTTAAAATATTCTTTTTACCAAAATATTGGATTTAATTATTGCATGTTGATCACAATTTGAGCGATGAAAATGAAAATATTTTGTTTTATTGAGAGTCATCTGTAACTTATTCCCCAATGAAGTAGCAGAAATGCAAAGATAGCATGAGTAGGCGAGGAAATATGGCGTATATAATTGCTTGTTTTGTTTATGGACATGCAGGAAGATTTTGTGAGGCATTTTCTTCTTTGTGAAGCCTTCTTTCCAATATAAAGTCATTTTGCCAGTTTAAAGAAGTCCCTTATTGAATGAGTCACCTCTTATTTATAGGTGAAATTAGATAATTAAAATTTGAAATTCCCACGATTTAGTTGCTTAATTCAAAGAAATTTGGTTCCTTGATTTTCACAACTTGTTTTATTCATTAACGAAATTTTCCAACAAAAGAATAGTAATTATGTTTTTATTCTCTTTTGATTCAGTTCAAATTTTGTTTCCATTTGGAATTTGTAATAGAGAATATTTATTTTAATTCTCTTCTAACAAAATTTGATCAATTTTGAAAGGCCAAATTCTGTAGTCTTTTTTTAAAGGTGCTTCACGTGTTACCTTTATGATACACCACATGCCACTTGTCAATCTCCAAATTGACAAATGATAATGTCTAACTAAAATTTTTATGTCTATAATTATTTTTATAGAAATGAACCATAAAGATAACCAGAATATGCAGGATATATACAGCGTCAATGACCAAACAACATAAAAAGTCAACAATAATATAAATAATAAATTAGCCATCAAGGGTAACAGAAATACAAATGGTAGCGACTAAGATGACGGACAACAGAGAAAAGGAATCAACAGCTGAAACTTAGTAGAATAAACCAACTCATGCAGGTAACTAAATTTATAAGACTTTTGCATGATGGATATACCTGGCTTGTGGCGCCAGTATAAATCTTTTCTTCAAACCTAACAGCGATTTTCCTGAGCTCATTCCAACCCTCTTGTCCAGAAACAGGGAGATGCCTCATCAAAGTGTCCAGTCTAGAAGGAACAAACAACAGGTTAAATGGATTACTGAAATGAAGTAATGAAGTTCTTAATTCTCAATTAGAAAATCACAGTAGCAATGAGTAAACCATGTCTAGCAGATATAAAAACCAACACACAGCATTGCATGGAACTCAAATTTAAAATGCACAGTAAAAGAGAGAGCAGCTAGAAAATGATGTTTCAAACTATTTCTTAAACTCGCAAACAAAACTTCGATTTCAAATTTCTTGCTGAAACCCTATGCCAGTATTTAACATTTATATTTCTAAAGTAACTCAGAAGGATGCCTAGTTTACAGGATTTTCTGTCATCCTTTCAACCTTTCATAGCACATTTATCACCTTTGCTGCCTCCAGCCTCTTCCTGTTCTTGCATGTTTATGTGAGAACTCACTCATCTATAATTTATAATGTGAACCAACATTCAGACGATGAACCAATATTCCAGTGGATAAAATGGAACCATGAATCGATTAGGTCTTGCCTCCCTACAATTCTGGTAAATCCCAACATATTCCAATTGAACCCAGGATTCAAGCAGGTTCTTCTGGGCATTAACAGAAGAAACTGGTATGGAGGATAGAAGCCAGGAACGTCTAGAAAGTACCTTAGCAGACTGACTAGTCTAGCTTAGATGACCATTGTTTAGACAGCCTTAAAACAAGATCTCAGAAAAACAGAACTTTTCTTTCCCAGACAATAACAAACGATAAAACTCAATTTCTTTCCCAGCCCTGTTGACTAGCTTATCCATGGTATCTTCTGGCTTCTGATACTAATGCCCCCCTCTCTGTTCTATTGTACAGGTGTTCCACATCATCCACCAAGCAGAATGTGGAAAAAATACACAAAAGCATACTGCTAGACAAGCCAAGTGCATACTCCTCATCCTAGAACCAACTTCAACATCAAAGATGATGCACCATATTAACTCACATGAGTTCTGTAAGCCCTAGGAAATTTGCTTCTAACAATTGAAGGTAGCTTTGTCTCATCCATTAAAAGCTTTTTCTCAATCATCCATTCTTCAGTCAAAAATTGTGCAATTAGTCTGATAGCTTACGTAAATGGATATGTGAGAAGCATAGGCAATCATCAGGATCCTCACTTTTATCCTACTAGCTGTCCACTTTATTTAGAATTATCACCTTTCATTTATTTGCATAAGAACCGAACTACGATTGACTACGCTGCACCAGCCAACATAGATAGAGCAACATGTGCAACCCCAATCAAGTGTGGCACAAAACTTCAAAACATAGGACCCATGGAACTGATAGGGGAAAACCGGCCAACACAATAACAAACTGAATAACAGAGCAAAAAGGTAGCACAATTAAATTCCCCTTTACTTGCAAGAACTTATGAGGAGGACCAATAAAAATATATCGCAAAAACAGAAATCAATAGCACACAAGAGACACAATTTGTTTAACATGGAAAACCCTTAAAGTAAGGGTAAAAACCACGGGTCGTCCACACCAAAGAAATAGCTCTACTATGATCAATAGAGGTACAAGAGAGTTTCCAATAATTGCACAAAAAAATGTTAACATAGCCCAGCAATCTAGAATCAAACACCAATGCTTCCAATGCAAAATAAGAAGAAAAAGAAAGACCCCCAGCAGAATATAAACTGCGAAGCATATCTCCCCTGCTCAGATATTGTATTGGCTTGATCAACCGTACAGAATGAAGTATCGTTTTCCGAACCTGCTGTCCAAAAATCAGCCCGATCCAATGGTAAACGAATCTGCCGGTTGTAATCGAAAAACAGTCGCAGTGGATGTGCGAAAATCATGAAAGCTTTTCTTTTATAACCTCTGCTGCTTCTTTGCTTTATGTTACTCCATGAAAATGAGCGCACTCTCTTGTGCCTAATCTGACCCCCTCTCCCACTTAAATAAGTGAGGCAAGTGGGCCACTACGCAATGTTGGGCACACACTCACATAGGAAGGGAGCCCAAGCCAACTTAGGAACAATAAGGCGAATCAAAATGGGAGCTGAAATAACCATTTTAGAAAGAGCTCAAAGGAAGAAGCATTTCCCATAACCTCATCAACTACCCAGCCAATAATATCTGTAATTTCATCAATTTTATCACGGGAAATAAACTCTTTGGGAATAAAAATAATAATTCAAACAGAAATATCCATCTAAATCAAGCAGCCCGACACCACACGACTCTAAAAGCTAAGCCAGATTCCAAACCAGCTGTTGGAATCATGTACGATAATATATCTGAGCACGATAATATAATATGTGGCAGACAAACCACGAGAGAGATTTTACGTGGAAACCATTGCAGGAAAAACCACAGGCTAAGGAGAAATTACCCGAGCAGAAAGGTACATACCAACCCTTGTGGGATCAGTTGTGTGGGCTATGAGGGCCCCACTGCTACCACAAGATATCCTATTTTTAAATTTTCTTTAAAAAAGCAATAGGTGGTGTCGATCCAGCACCATCTTTTAAATTATTTTCTTAATTACTCCAATTCTGGTCCAACTGGTAGTCCCGCACTTTGTGAGCTCAGGGACGCAGCTCCACAAACCAACTCTCAAATGATTCAAAACAAAAACAGTCGACACAACCCATTACTCACCAAAAAACATTCTGGAAATTCACATGTGCTTGAACTGAAAACACTCCAAGATATCCCCAAAGAAGAGGAAAAAAGAAAAAAAAATCAGACATCGGGAAACAAACAGCACTCACATCTTGTTCACAATCCTTTGACGATAATCGAGTGGCAACTGAGTCCTCCAATCGGTCGTATCCATGGCCGGCTCAGCTTGACCAGGCCTCCAATTATTGGTATCCATCAAAATCCAACTGTCCCCAACAAATCTACTGAACAACGCACACAGAGATCAAAAATAAAAATCTTAAGCTAGCTGAGCCGAATCCAACTCTAGAAACACAAAAGCCGCAAGTCCCAGAATCTTAGGCCTGTTCTAAAAATTGTTGAGTTTTTTTTGTAAAAGATAATTTATGATTTTTTTCCTAAAAGATAATTTATGAATTTTTTAAAAATTATATATTTTAGTGAATTATATAATTCTTTTCCAAAACACAAGAATATATTATTTCAAAAAAGATAATTTATGAATGGTTCAAATAATTATCTTTTTTTATGAATTATATTATCTTTTAGAAAAATTAGAATAACATAATTTAATAATTGTTCAAAAATTATTATGAATTCTTTTTTTTTTCCTAAGATAATTTATGAATTGTTTAAAAATATTATATATTTTATGAATTATATATTATCTTTTCGAAAAAGGAATAGTAATAATCAAGATAATTTTAATTGTTCAAAAAATTATTATGAATTCTTTTTTCCTAAAGATAATTTATGAATTGTTTAAAAATTCTCTTTTTTAAATATATATATATATATATTAGTATAGTATATATATTGTTCGCAATATAATTAATGAATTGTTCAAAATTATCTTTTTTTAATGAATTATATTTCTTTTATAGTTGAGAAACTAAGTTGGCCCAAATTTCATTCGACTGTGCCAGCCATTTCTGCTTCACATTTATTTCTAGCTAACTTTGCCAAGTCCAAACTCCCCATGTGGGCTGCAGGCCAAAATGGGTCAATTTAAAAAAAATGTTAAACTGTAATTTATCTTAATTTCATATCTTCAAATAAAAACAAAGACACGAGTACTTAGCAATACTTAATGCATAAATGATGGAAGCTAGACAATATAATAATATTTAAAGTCTAAATAAATGAATAAGTAAATAATGTTAAACATCATTATAAATTTATAACCAAACTAACTAATAGCTATTAAACAACTAAGTACAACCACGTAATAATTAGAATTAATGAAGTATCAAACACAATCAACTTCAAAGTGTCATGATAAAAAATGAAACATCAAATTGTAAGCATGTCAAAGTTTAATAAGCAGGATTAAGAAACATGTTCATATTCAAAGTACTAAAAAAAAATAAAGTGACAAATAAATTATATCATAAGAACTACAAATCAAAGTTTCAAATGAAATCTACTACCCTTAATCTTCATCTTCATCGCATATTCATCATGTGGTTTAGAAAAATTCTTCTCATGAGGTCCAACGAGCCTCAACTCTGCTCATTATGGTTACTCAGACAAATAATTATATATATATATATATATATATATATATATATATATATATATATATATATATATATATATATATATATATATATATATATAAATTAATAATAATAAAAATTCCAAGCAATTGGCCGCCTAAATTTCTAACCCAAATGAGTCGCAGCCAATTTGGGCTTCTGAGCCAAGAGGGTCTAGATTCTATTCTGGGATCGGCTAATTTCACAACAGTCTGACCTCCAAAATATTGGGTTAATTCTAAAGCTACCCCATCAAAGTTCGACCCATATTTTCAACTTTAATCTTGTTCAAAAAAAAAAATAATATATTGTTTAAAAATATAAAATTTATGAATTGTTCAAAAATTATATATATATATATATATATATATATTAAATTAGCCAAATGTATACAAAAAAGAGGGAAAAACCATAGAAAAGTGTCGTCTGTTTAGATAACTGGCTGTTCGCTTTCAAAAAGATAAAGCCACATTCAAGACACCGACAACTGAAATTTTAATGGTCAGGTTAAGTTCAAGACAAAAGGTATTCTGTTAATTCAAAACTAATTTTGTAAAATTTTTTCAAAGAGTATTTTAATCAAAAAACTCCACTGTTGAAGGTATGGGAATGACTATGTCCCAAAATAATCTTTTAAGACAAAAATCCCAAACAAATTATTTTTATCACATCATGTGAATATGATTTTTTAAATTTTTCGTACCAAATTATAGACATACAACGCGTTACTAATGTTTTAAAATCCAAAACCAATCATGATTAAACCGAAAAATTTGTCGCTCAATACGTCAAATCGACGGACAAGTGGACATCATAAATATAATTTATATTTATAAAGTTTAAATAACAAGATTAAGGCACGACACCACTGTGTGTAAAGAAAGTCACCATAAATTTATATGATAGTGATTTTTGGATGGGTTGGCAAGAAATGTTGTTGGTAGTGGTATTTATGTTATTTTAACTTACACGTTTCTCTACTCCTTAAAAACTTTATATTTTTTGAAATAATGTCTGCCATCATAGTGTCGTCAAGCATTTTCCTTTAAATAAATATCACATAAAAAATATAAGTGTATTCATTTAAGGCTTTAAATGCTTGGATTTATTTAGGTACTTTAAATAAGTACCACATAAAATATAAGGTTCATTTAGTATTTTAAAATGCTTGGTCATTATTTAGAACTTTAAATGCTCGATATGAGACAAAAAGGTACGACCGAATTGGAGGGAATTATCAATTCTACGTCCCATGTCCAACAAGAATAGATTATGTATTTGTGACTTTAAAGATTGGAACTTGGTGAAAGTAGATTGTAATGAAGGTGAAAATTCGATTTTAAGACAATAATTTTAACTTTGAAGCTTCAAAATTCATCAATTACAGTTTTAACTTTTTGAAAAATTTAAAATCATAGTCATCAACTAAGATTTTAATGATGTGACAAAAAGAAACTAGTTTGACGTTTGGTCCCACGGAAAGATGCCACACTAATGACATGTGGCATTTTCCAATTGGCTAATGTGGTTAAAACGTTTAAAGTCTGGCTCTTGATTGCCTTTTCTTTGTGTGGGTGACTTGTTTTACGGCCAGTCTGGCCCTTTCCTCGATTTGTTGCATGGTCTTTTTTTCTTTTTTTTTTTAATTAGAGATTTTGTATGAATTCAGATATGGATTTTTTAAAATCTACTTATGACATTTATATACCATCACTCTTTAATAAATAGTTTTCAATATAAATATTTATATAATTCTCAACATTTTTCTTATTTTTATCTAGATTTAAAAAAAATGATGGTATCATATTCTATGAAAAAAATCTGATAATAATTGGGCCATCTTTTGGTGGTTTATCAGATAAAAAATATCAGATTTTAATTAGCTTTTAATCATTTTTCTTTTTTATGATTAGGCTCATCTATTTCTTTTCCTTTTAATATGTATTTACTCACCTTTCTTTGATAAATTTAAATATGTTGACATCAATAGAATCCACTTAGAATTAATACATCATTACTCTTGTTAAATATTTATCATCTACAAGAAAATTTGTAGAAAAATTTTCTTTACCTAAGTTATTTAGAATATTTGATTTTTGGGTTGATGTAATTCTTGACACCTTTCTTGTATTTAGTTATAAAAGATTTTAGAAGGTAAAATGATATGATTGCATTTCATATGCAAGGTCATTCTTGATCGAGTCAGTTGTGTGTGCATGGTATTTGGTTATTCACCATTCTTGGTGAATGTGTGGTGGCTTCGGAAATGGGATAACGTCAAAATCGAGACTCACGGTTGTGTAAAACAATAATAATACTAAATCACGTGTGTTTGGGCTGAATCAAGGCAGAATAAATCCCCGGGGTGAAAGACCCAAATTTTATTCTAGGTTAGACATATGCGTCCGATAATATAAGTTCGCGAAAGTATTGGAAGGCGTGCGAAACTTGTGGTGAGACTCCGGAAATTCACCACCCACGGAAACACACGGAATTTGATAAATTAAAATTGGAGGGTTGTCCAATGGTTTAAGTCATTAGGTGAAACACCAATGATTGGTTTTTCACACTTTGCATTGTAGGTGTGAGGGGGTCGGTTGGGACTCGGGTTGTGGACATGAGGAGTCTCTTCTCATGCATGACACCTGCTTTATTTCATAAGTTGATTATTTATATGGAATATGATTTAATGTTTTATGTATGTTATTGCATGTGCATTTAGGCGGGGAGTAGCCCTTGTAGGAAAATTTTTCTATTGGGTATTGCTCACCTCGTCGTGGGACCCCTTTTTAGGTACAAAGGGTGTACAGGGAGACGGCGCTCCCATGAAGCCGTGATTATGAAGGAGGCCGATGTGTGGCCTTGATATTACTTTTGTAAAAAGTATTTTGTATAAAATAATTATAATTAAATTATTTTGGGACTATTATCTAAATAGTCGGGTATGTAATTATAGTAAGAGGGTCGTGATGTAAGACCCGAGAAATTTTAATTTATGAAAAAATGGCAAAATCGTAATTTCGGTTACGAAATCGTAAAGTCAGTTAAAAATCCGAAATTTATTCTCTAGATATCGGATGACAAAGCAGTTATCTTTATTTGGAATGATCGCGAAATCTAGATAGTACGTCGAATTTAAATTAAATTAGAACGATCGGAATTTATATGCATTTACCGGGCATCGCGTTTGGTCTTAGTAAAATGATTTTGATCGACAAAAGTCACATATAACACGTACTCATGTGCCATAAGTGGCATGAGTAGAGAAAGTATGAAATGGGCCAGTAGGAATAGTCTTGAGATATCCATGGGAAAAGAAGGACATAATGGTCATTTAGAAATTGTTTCAATGAATAATGCCAAATAGTGTGCAATTACTCATCCCCTACAATTAAAAGACCAAAAAACGTGAAAAACCAAAGGTGAGGGGCAGTGGGCGGCTGAAATGATGTTTTAGTGAGAGAAAGGGTATCTTCTCTTTAAAATATCGCGAGATCACGACCAGTCGGCCCGGTCGTCGGGGCGAGAGGAAAGGCTGGCTCGTGGAGAGGGACCGTGGATCTTAGGATTTAGGAGTTCGAAAAACTCAGGTGAGGTAGGGTTTCTCCTATGGGTTTACACTTTATTTAAGTGTTTTACAATGTTCGGATGGTTTGAGGCAGGCAGCCGTTTGATCGGTCCCAAAGCTTGGGACCGAATTGATTTAATTTGTTGGACCCAATGTGAGTAGTCCGTATTGTGAGGGGCTGTTTTGGGTTGTTGATGTCATACATTCTGCTTTAAATCATGTATTGGTTTGTATGAAATTGTGAGGGACGTTGGATCGGTCACAAAACATAGAATTTGAATTTTGGGAATTTATTAGACTCGTTGAATAGTTTCAGTCCTTATTGAGGCTGCTTGTGTTGAAATTATGCATTAAAATGTATGTGATATGAAAAAGTAGAATGGCCGTGAAATTAGTTCTAAAGTGAGCAGATGATTAACGATTTACTGAGAATAGTAGCAAGAGGTTTCACTATTCTAGAAAATAATCATTCACAAAATATATTTTTATTGTGAAAATGTGTTTAATTCGAGTGATTGAGTTAGATTGCTCATGTTTGATAATTACTTAAGCCCAGAGCTAATTTTGGTGTATGAAATGTGAAATTACATGACATAATTGTGTGATTAATTTTATGTGAATATATGCATGTTTATATATTTGCATGTGTTATAGACTGTAATGGAATTGACATCATGCATTCCATATGCACTGGGGCAGCCTAGGATGATAGGAGTGAGTGCATGAGGTGAGTCTAGAGAAAATGGTTCGGAGGGTTGTCTAAAAATGATAATTATCGGAGGGTAGTCCATACTAAAAATATCAATCGTCGGAGACGGCCCAATTGATATATATACATCGGAGGGTTGTCCACAAATAAACATAATAATTCTCATACGAGGCTTAGGCGAGTGTGAGAGAGTCGGTGAGGACTCGGGGTATGAGATGATCAGTTAGACATTCAAGTAGGATCATGCATTTGGTCAAATGTGTGTTTACTTTGGGGCATTGCATATGCACTTAGGTGGAGAGTAGCCAGCAGGGTGATTCAGCTAGGCATTAGCTCACCACAATAGAGGATACTATTTTGCAGTGCGGGGAGCGTGCGAGGAGGCGAGAAACTGTCCTAGAGATTGAGTTTTAGAAGAAAGCCGGAATGTGGCTTTGATGGTTTTGCATGTATTAGAATGTTTTTCATTTTAATACATGTGTTGTATAATAGTAGATCATTAACTCTTGTAACTATGATATATAGTTGGGATGTTTTATGAGTATTGATTATGAGCCCAAGTGGCCTTTTTACTCATGGGATGGATTATATTGGATATATGTTGTGAGTATAATGCAGGGGCCCAAGTGGTCATTTTTACTCGGTATAGTTGTATATGAGACCTTGTGTGGTCATTGCGTATATTGGGACAGGTTATATACAAGTTTTGTATTTGGGTAGAGCTCCCCGTACAAAGGAGACTCTACCCGATTTTCGTGAAAAATGTTGGGTTATCCGACATTCACGAGTATTCCGCGGGTTGACGGGTAGTCAACGGACCCCCCGGGTTTTAGGGCGTCACAGATTGGTATCAGAGCTTAGGTATACGGCTACCTAGGGCTTAAGGGGATTTGGGCTTAGGTCATAGTCTTTGAGGTATAAGAACATCACCACTAGGTGTGGTTCGATGTTGAGTTTAGGTATGAGATTACCTAGGAAGGCACAGAACAAAACTAGGACACTGCATGTGTGTTCTGTGTGTGCTTTGATGCATGGTTGTGTGAATGATGTTTATAACATGGTTTGTGATATGTTATGATGTTTGGGTGCTTAGGTAATTAGCACTTATTAGGTTGGAAAACAAATCTTAGGAGTTTACAGTGTGTAAACTGGAAATGGAATAAATTGTAATCAATTTATTTGGTTTATTGGATGACAAAATAGAATTTTTAATAAAATTTTAAGGTTTTAGAACATTTTGAGAGTTCTGAGTGAGTAAAGGCTGGAAAAACTAAATGAAATAAGTATGTTTAATTTATTTGGTTTTGAAGGATAATGAAATTTTAATAAGGGTACAAGGTTGAACACTAGGTTTAGTGTTAGATCATGAGGTTTTGAGAAAATTTGGACAAATGTTCAAATTAAATGAAAAAAAAATGAGGAAGAAAATCATTTTCTAAAGGTTTATAGTGGGGAAAAGCTAAAAGAAAATGAATAAAATAAATTTTTATAAATTTATTTTAGTGTTCAAGAAAATGGAAAAAAAAAAAAAGTAATTTTTTAGTGATTTTTTCAGCTACTGGAAATAATTAAAAAGAGAAAGAAATAATAAATAATGAAAAACGAAAAAAAAATTGGGTGCAAAGTTGGGTGCAGACTCTTTGCCCGGGGTGTATTCTGTCTGAGGGTATTGTATTGTGACTTAGAGGCTGCAAGAGAGGTGAAAGTGTGTTGCAAGAGGTGCTGGATTGTATTGTAGCATGGGGGGAAAGTTGTATTCTGAGACCTGAAATTGTATTAAAACGAGCTGACTAGGCTTGGGTACAGGGTTGTGATATGATACAGCAGTTATATTGCAGAGTGCAATGGGTGGAAGATTATATTGCGAGTGGAGAGATTGTATTGCGAAAGGAGGCTTGAAGTTTGTTTGTGTGTGATACACTTATTATTAATGACTAGGGGGTTAGATACAGTGGGATTGTATTGCAATACAATATATTGTATTGTATTGATGGGGCGATAGGCTCTTTGGGTGTGTCGCGACCACGAGGGGCCGTGACCGCAATGTTGTAGTATTGGAGTGCTAAATTGTGAGGCGTGGGTAGATGGCCTGACAAGGTAGGCATACGGCATGGCCCATGTATGGGACCTTCTGATCTGACGGCTGACACCATGACACGGCGGACCGCCTGACACGGCCGCACGTCAGTGTTATCGTGCTGGCGTGCTGCCCCTAACGTCTTGGGCCGCGGGCATCTTTTGAAGCTGGGTCGGTGGGCCGGTTGGGTGCTTTGTCTTGCTGACTCCGCCGACTCGATTTTACAGTTTGACTCGGTATTGTTCTGAATCAATTTTGGACACTTTATTTATGAACTTGGGTCATGAACAACATACATACATAAAAAATTTCAAATTTTTTTTATTATTAAATTAAATTAAAATAAAATAAAATCAAACAAATGGGACAAAATTTTGAAAAAAAATGAAATTTTCGAAAATAAAATTTTCAAAATGAAATTTTTGTTGATAAAAATGTTTTGAATGTATAATTGATTGCCTTGCATTACATAAATGCAAGGACAATGTGTCACTACTAATTTATGTGTACTGAATAGTGTCTGAAATTTTTGTGTTATGCCTTAGAGATCTTTGTCGAATAACTTGCCATTAATTTGTATAGATGGCTAGTCGAGGGCCCGAGGGCGTAGAGGGCGTCGAGAGTCTTGGTCGAGACACACCACCGGTGTTTGATCAGCGGGGCTTTGTTGAGGTTGTACGTGTCTGGCCCGGCTGGCTATAGCATAAGTGGTGCGACGAGTAGTCGGGAGTCCTGACCAACCTCCAGAAGTTTAGGACACATCATCCTCTGACATTCATAGGGGGAGGAGATCCGATGGTGGCATACCATTGGTTCATACATATCGAGAAGGTGTTTAAAGCTATGGAGATTACCTCTAACACTACTAGGATTAGACTAGGCGTGTTCGGCTGATGAGACCCCAATCACGGTGGAAATGGGCAGGACCTCCCTAGAGATCTTAGGAGCCTTTGTAGGTGAGTTCTCACACTGGGGATTAGGGTTGAGAATAAGGATGATATGTTGAGGTTCTTGTTTGAATCCTAGGGGACTCCTACTCCTGATGGAACCTTAGGATCATGGACATATCGGAGTTCGTGTCATCACTGTGGATGGATTGGTTGGCCAAACACCGGAAATTAGATTATCGGGGTGTGTGAGTGTAGGAGGTCACGCTACCGCGCAAGGCGGTACTCGTGTGGTACAGGAGATGACATGATAATTTTGCTTCGGATGGTATCTGAGTCAGGTGTGGAACCGGTTAAGCGGGTTAGCTGTGAGCCTTACCCTAGAGGGCGGAGACCGAACAGATCTACCTCGGACAATTTGCGAAGTGTGGATGTTTTCGGATGAGCTACAGGCTCTTTCCATGGAGGGTTGTAGGCTTCCGTGTCGAGTTAGCTACGGTAGCCGCGTCTCACCATGACTCCGCATAGGATGACCTGGTTGAGTTGCGGGAACTTCGAGTCTGGTCGAGGCTAATGGACAAAGGGATTTATTAAACAAGACACTTCACCATGGGACTCAGGTTCTGTTCTGAAGAAGAAGGGCCAGACCCTTCGATTGTGCGGTGATTCTGAAGCGATTGAGCAGGGTTCACGATCGAGAATCGATGCCCATTAGGGATCGATGACTTGTTTAATCAGGTTGGGAAGGCGTGGAGTCCTCTGAGATAGACTTTTCATACTTTGGTTACCATCGGTGAGGATTAGGAGACGGATATCCCTAAGACGGCGTTTAAGGCGCGTTATGGACACTTTTACCCAGGTTTACGGTGATGCCCTTTGGATTGTGAATGTGCAGCGACATTCATGGATCTCATGCATAGAATTGTTCCAACCTTATCTAGTCGGTTATCAAGTGGTATTGGATGACATCTTGATACACTCCCGGTGAGTGGGAGCATGAGTATCAGCAGGGATTGTTTCTAATTTGTTAAGAGACCACCGGCTATCTTCAAGTTCGATGAAATCTGAGTTTGGCTTCTTGGTGAGATTTTTGGAACCGTGGTGTCGGCGCTCGAGTGTCAGTTGACTCGAGAGAAGGTTGAGCGAAATTGATGAGTTGGGAGAAATCGAATGTCGATCTTGAGATCACACGTGGTTTCTTGGGATTAATTTGGAGTATTACGAGGAGGTCGGGGAATGAAATTTGAAGTTGTCCGATTCGGGCGGGATCGTAGGACTTAAGCCTACAGGGACAAGGACTCCATGGTTGGGACGTACGACCATAAAGAGAGATCGAGGATGCCTCGAGCACTTTCCGGGATGCCACGGGTGTTGGTAGCAAGAGGAGAATCAACCTTGCTTCTAGTTCGGGAAGAGGCGGAAGACTACCTTCCGCAAGAGTTTTAGGACTAGGGCAGATTGGGCATGTGAAGGATTTCCCCAAAACTGAGGATCTCATGACTTTAGGACGGCGCAGTCAGTTAGCTATAGAAACGAGGAGAGTATACGGTTCATTCCTCCGCACCACTAGTGCAGGTCGGAGAGACGATTTGATTTAAAGTCTTATCTGAAGCACTCCTGTGACCTGGTGCGAGGGCGGAAGTGTGGGTCAAAGTCGAGGAGACGGATCGAGTTGTCTTGATGGAGCGTGGTGGACCTTAGGGTGGTAGACCTATTGGTTGTTGATGTCAGGCTTGACATGGATGAGTTAATGACCATCGGGTTATCGATGAGTGAGACCTTAGGTGGGTTGGCATGCAGGCCACAACTTGGAATTGGGCTTAGTGGATTTAAGGCCTTAGAGGGAACCATGTATAGATGTTCTTCCTAGGATGTAGGGTGAGTTGTTGATAGGTCGATATTATGAGTGAGGTCTCCAGGATTCTGCTCATGGTGGACCAGAGATAGGTATCCACGATTATGGCATTATTACGTTCGTATGCATAGGTAACATCGCGTCAGTCGGGTGTGGGTGCCGCGATCTTGTCATTCACCACTCTTGGTGAGTGGGTTGAGTTTGTTTTAGGACTCGATCGATGAAGATTCATAGTTCGATTCAAGGAATGCAGAGGCTCGAAGTGTGGCCAGAAGAGTTAGGTTGTCGGGGATGAAAACACCGCGGTCAGGTTATCACGTAGACTTAGAGTTGAGTGATAGGAGTCGGGAGTGACTCGAGATTTGGATACCCCTTTGGAAATTGCATTGGGTGTTGTTGAGCCGGCAAGGGCTCAATATATGGATGTCATACATGACATGGACTAGGTTGACGGTCCATTGGATTGTCAGCGATTGTGACCTTAGGAAGGTCAGCGTTTACACACAAAGTAAGGGTTGTGTGGGTTTACACGTTGTGTGGATTATATCTGGTGTTAGAGGGACAGCTGAGGCATAAGTCCTGAGTCTTAAGGGTGAAGGCAATTGCCTTAGTGGAATTCGCCTACAACAATAGTTATCGGGGGCGAGTATCACGAATGGCACCATATGAGGCATTGTGGGAGGCCATGTAGATCCTTGTTATTATTGTTGGGCCAGGGTGGGGAGAGGCTCATCGCTAGCCTGTCGATTAGAGACACCTCCGAGAAGGTGAGCTTGATACGACAGCGTCTTCTCATGGCTCAGAGTCGGCAGAAGAGCTATGCTAATGTGCAATGTCGACCCTTAGAGTTCGAGGTTGGGGATCACGTCTTCTTGAAAGTGATGCCTAAGAGATGAGTGGTCAGGTTCGGCAAGCGTGGGAAGCTATCGCAGAGATTCATAGGGCCTTTCGAGATACTCGAGAGGATAGGCATTATGGCGTCTTAGATTGGCTTTGCCTTGACGCCAGTGTCACGAGGTGTTTCACGTCTCTCCATGCTCAGAAATTATCGCGGATCCGGCTCATGTGGTGGATTGGGAGACCAGTTGGTGGACAGCGATGGGACGCCGAGGAGGGACC
This sequence comes from Tetrastigma voinierianum, assembly GCA_016808115.1. Classification (NCBI taxonomy): domain Eukaryota; kingdom Viridiplantae; phylum Streptophyta; class Magnoliopsida; order Vitales; family Vitaceae; genus Tetrastigma; species Tetrastigma voinierianum. The sequence continues at coordinate 221,646 of JAEQBH010001138.1, forward strand.
GGTGTGCACATTTTTGGATAGCCTTGATCGGGTTTTGCGACCTTAAGGCCAGTGGCCAGTGAGTCTTTATGGCGGCACTATGCGAGTGGAGGGGTCACGTGGGAGCGAGGACGATGCGGACACCTATCCCTTCTTGTTTAGGGATGAAGAGGTCGTGGTTTAGTCGTTTAAGATTTAAATGACGGTTTATGCATGGTAGAGTGCACGTTGCATATGCATGTGAGTGATTAATGATTATCCTGATTTCGGAATGAAATTCACTAGGAGGAGAATGTAAGACCCGAGAAATTTCAATTTCTGGAAAAAGGGCAAAATCGTAAATTCGGTTACGAAATTGTAAATTCGGTTAAAAATCCGAAATTTATTCTCTAGATCTCGGATAACAAAACGGATTGCACTGTTGGAATCGTCTAGCGAATCTAATTTAGCACGTCGAATTTACGTGAATTTGAACGGTCAGAATTTACCGTTTTTCGAGCATCGCGTTTAGATTGCCATAAAGCGATTCGACAAAAGTCACATATAACACGTAATCATGTATAAGTGGCATGAGTAGAAAGTATGAAAATGGGCCAGGAATGAGTCGCAGAATGTCAAAAGCCGAGAAAGAAAGACATAATGGTCATTTTAGAAATTGTTTTAAATGAGAATAATGCCAAAATAGTGTACAGTGCTCATCTCCTACAATTAAAAGACCAAAAAACGTGACAAACCAGAGGAGAGGGGCAGTGGGCGGCTGAAATGGTGTTTTAGTGAGAGAAAGGGTAGCTTCTCTCTAATATATCGCGAGATCCGACCATCGGCAGTCGTCGGGACAAGAAGGGAAGCTGCTCTAAGCGGAGAGGGCTTCGCGTGGGTACCGGATTTAAGGAGTTTTGACAAACTCTATGAGGTAGGGGTTTCTCCCTACTTGGGTTTTACACTTTATTTAAGTGTTTTACAATGTTTCGGATGGTTTGAGGCCTTGAACGCCGTTTGATCGGTCCCAAAGCTTGGGACCCGAGATTGATTAATTTCTTGGACCCAATGTGTGCGGTCAGGTATCGTGGGGGCTGTTTTGGGTTGTGGAGTAATCATCCCGATGCCTTTAAATCATCTTGTTGGTTTGTATGAAGCCGTGAGGGGCCATTGGATCGGTCCCAAAACATAGGACCGAATTTTGGGAATTTATTGGAGCTCGGTTGGATAGTTCAGTCACTGTTGGGGCTGCTTGTGTTGAAATTATGCATTAAAATGTATGCTTGATATGAAAAAGACCGGGAATGGTCGTGAAATTCGAGTTCACAAAGTGAACCGATGATTGGTGATTTACCGAGAATAGTCATCGAGAGTTTCACTATTCCCGAGAATAGTGTTCACAAAATATATTTTTGTGTGAAAATGTGTTTGGTCGAGTGATTCAAGTTGAATTGCTCATTGTTTGATAATTAACCCAAGCGAGCTAGATTTGGTGTATGAAATGTGAAATTATGACATGATTGTGTGATTAATTTTATGTGAATATATGCATGTTTATATATTTGCATGTGTTATAGGCGCAATGCGTTAACATCATGCATTCCATATCTGCTTGGGGGCACCTGGGATGATAAGTGAGTGCATGAGGTGAGTCTAGAAAATGGTTGGAGGGTTGTCTAAATGATAATTATCGGAGAAGTGATCCATCACCCAAAAATATCAATGCGTCGGGCCATTTAGTGATATACCCTTCGGAGGGTAGTCCGTAAATATCCAGTCATCGGAGACGGCCCAGATTGATATCTCTCATCGGAGGGTTGTCCACAAATAAACATAATAAATTCTCATACGAGGCTTAGGCGAGTGTGAGGACTAAGGTATGAGATGATCGGAGTTAGACATTCAAGTAGGATCATGCATTTTCTTGAATGTGTGTGTTTACTTTGGGGCATTGCATATGCCTTAGGTGAAGTAGCCCTTGGGGTGATTCCACTGCGAGCATTAGCTCACCACAATAGGATGCTATTTTACCGGGTATAGGGAGCGTGCGGAGGCATTTCGTCCTAGAGATTGAGTTTTGAAAGAGCCGGAATGTGACTTTGATGGTTTTGCATGTATTGAATGTTTTCATTTTAATGCATGTGTTGTATAATAGTAGATCATTAACTCTTGTAACTATGATATATGGTTGGGATGTTTTATAGGTAGTGGTTGCCAGGCCCAGTGGTCGTTTACTCATGGGATGTTATATTGGATATATGTTGTGAGTATAATGCGGGGGCTTGATGGGTCATTTTACTGGTATAGTTGTATATGAGACCACATTGTGGTCATTGCGTATATTGGGACAGGTTATATACAGGTTTTGTATTTGGGGAAAGCTCCTCGTACAAAAGGGCTGTGGAATTTTCGTGAAAAATGTCGAGGTTACAGGCATTCACAGTATTCAGCGGGTGTGGTGGTCAGTGGACCCCGGGTTTGGGGCGTCACACGTGATCAAACTCTTACAGGCTATAATTAAGTGTTTTACTTTCATATTTTAGATTTAAATGTTAAGGAATGGATCCCGATAAAGGGATGTATTGAGGTGGTCTTAGAGTAACTCGGTGTCCTGATGGTTAATGATATAGTTGTGTATTGGGGATATGGATAGATGGACCTTGTGTGGTCATTATTACTTTTGTTGAGACCCTGGATGGGTTATGGTTATACAAGTTGTATGTTGGGTAGAGGCTCCCAGACAAAGGAGACTGCGCGATTTTAATGAAAATATGGATCTCGATACACGGGACACAACAGTGTGGTATCGGATCACTCGAAATCCACAGGAATTCCGAGGGTTGACGGGTTGTCAACGGGACCCCTGGATTTAGGATGTCACAACTGGCCTTTGTTTCGGCCAATGAAATTTGTTTCCATTTCAACCAATGGAATCCAATCGAGGATCAAACCCTTGCCTATAAATAGGCTATGAGAAACATAATCAAATGGACATTCCAGCAAATGGGAAAGAGTTCCAAAGATCATTCTTTCAATCATAGAGAGTTGAAATTATAGGTGTGAAATAGTCGAGGTTATCACACTATGGGAGAGTGGTGTGATACATAGTACTCCATAGAGAGAGTACTGAGAGATAAAACTAAGAGGATTGTGAGCATATCATGGATGTGTGACATCTTGTGCAAGTTTTATCTCATAGTGGATTATTTTCTCGGATTTGCCTCGTGAAGATTTCCCTTATTCTGAGGGTTTTACCACGTTATATCGGGTGTCATTATTATCTTACCATCTTATTATCTGAAGATTGGCTTAGCCATCCAACTGCATTTTCATTTCTTGAAGGTTGGCACGGCCACCCATTTGTTGCTTTTATTATGTGGATTGACCCAATCTCCCAAACTACTTATTTACATTTCTGTGGATTGGCATAGCCACCCAACTAATTATAATTTCAAGGATTGGCACTGCCACCCAAGTGTTCATTTGATTTCCTATGGATCGGCATTGCCACCCAATTGTTGCTAACAATTACAGTGGATTGGTAAAGCCACCTAAATATTACTTGTTGTAATATTCCACAGGTCGCTCATAATCCCAACACGATGAACTCATTCCAAAACTCTTAATTCTCTATAATTTATTGGAACCATATATAGAGGAAAAGAAAAATAATAGACTTTATAATGGTCAGATTTTTACTCTCTGTTGGGTTGAAAACAAATGTGAAAGCAGGAAGGGAGACACCAATACTAGTTGCAGCAAAGAATGGTATAACCGAAATGGTTATGCAGATCCTAGAGTTTTTCCCCACTCCCATTCTGGACAGAGACATAGTGCATTTGGCTGTGGAAAATAGGCGAACTCAACTCTGCATGAATTAAGGTCGGAAATGTTTTCTACGAAAGTGCATTTTGTAATGTTGATAATAATGGCAACAGTGTTTTGCATCTTGCTGCCACTTTAAGTGATTATCGGATCAAATGGTTCACGGTATATACTATATACACATACTAATTGCTTATATATATATATATATATATATATATATATATATATATATATGTGTGTGTGTGTGTGTGTTTTCTTTATTTGTTTTCCTTTTTGGCAAAAGCATTCAATGCCTTAAGGTTGTATTTGGTTGCAGAAAATTACTAACAAAAGAAAAAAAAAATTCTTATATTTATATGTCTAATGAAAAATCCCAAAGAAGATAGTAAATATAATTACTAGGAAATTTACGTACACTTAAATTATTTAATCTTTATATTTATGAGTCAACATAAATAAATTTGGTTTAAAGTAACAAATAAAAATAATATATCGAGTACAATTTTATTTTTATTTTTTCTATTTTTCTTATATATTTTCTTTCCCTTGCATTTTCCCTCAAATTTCTCAGAACCAGATATAGTGTAAGACTATGTTTGGTTTATAATGGGAAAAGAAAAAAAAATTGTTAAGGAAAATAATTTTATTGTTCTATAACATTTTTTTAAAGAAAATCATATGTTATCAAATTTAGTTAAAAATTTATATTTTTGAAAATTTTTAATCTTCATATTGATGAATTAAAATAAAATAAATTCATTAAATTTCTTTCCTTCTACTTTTCATTTTTATTTTCTTTCCATTGCATTTTCCCTCAAATTTTCCAAGAATCAAACCTAAATGAAGAGTGCAGTATAGGCTTTTGTTTGGCAATTGCCTCCAGAAACAGTTTTTGAGTTATTATATAAGTTTCTTATTAAATGAAATTTAATTGACCACATGCAGTAAGTGAAGCATTCAGTGCCGAGAGATTTCTTTTTGAATCGCAACAATCAAAACATGACAGCTAAGGGAGTGTTCAAGAAATCGCATGAAGAGTTAGTGAAACAATGAGGGAAATGGCTAATCAGCACCTCGAATTTGTTGATGTTTGATAAAATGCTACAGAGAAAACAAAACATGGAGAGGAAGTTTTCCTGAGAACTTCTTAATCTATTGAATGAAGCACAGCGTATTTATACACAATAGGAATGTTCTGAAACAGATTAGATACAGAAGACTTTAGAAGCAGGTTGGCTCTATTTTTCTAAAGCACTGGACATCTCACTGAAGTTAACATGTGATGCATATACATCAACAGGCCCCCTCAAGCTTAGCATAGAATCATTCATGGTAAGCTTGTGACACAACATCCTGAATCATTCCATAGGTAATGCCTTGGTGAGTACATCTACAGGTTGAGATTCAATGGGAGCATAAGCGCACCTCAAGCTTGTGATCGAAACTAAATTTCGAATAAATGCACATCTATCTCTATATGTTTTGTTACGGCATGATAGACAGATTACGGGGCTAAGCTTGAGCCCCAAGATTGTCACTTCAAAGAGCAGTGTAAGAAAAATTAACACCCAATTTCAGTCAAGATATTTTGAATCAAAACCAAGTTAGTAGCTACTAGATAAAGCCATATTTTGCTTAAGTGCTGGATTTTGCCACTACCTTTTGTTTCACGGAACTCCATAATTTATGAGAATGCCTCGAAAAATGCACACACCACTAACAAATTTCCTATCATCCAAATTGCATACTTGATTTACATTATAAGGGAAACATATCTGGCAAATCATGTTACATCATTAATTCTATATTTGAATGTAATTATAACAGTAGCTTAATTTGCTTACCATTGACCAACTTTATGTAATTATAACAGTAGCTTAATTTTAGCCTTACCATTGACATGTTTACTAAATTAGACTCTCAATCACTCTGTATATATTTAGAACTTCTATCAATGAAAGGTATCGGAAAATCTATTATTTTACATGGTATCAGAGCCACGGATTTCTAAAGAGTCACGATCGAGTCCACCTTGTATCTTCCTCCTCGAATCCAAAAATCGAAACTTTAATCTCCACACCCAACACTCCTTAGTAGCAAATAAATCACTCATTGCACTCCAGCATCATTGCCCAAATCCGTAGAAAAGTTAACTCCCACCACCTTTCCTCAATGGCGTGCTCAATTCGAAGCACTCCTGATAGGCGTCCTCATTGGTTCTGATTTACTCGACTATGTCGAGGCACCCTTAAATTGTCCCTCTTCCCATTGATACCATGCATTGATGAGAATTCTTAAGACCTTGGAGTTATCCGGGATAAACTTATCTGAGTGCTATTTAGCATCATCTCCTCCATCACCCACTTATTGCTACAGCATAAACCTCTCATGACGCTTGGACAAAGCTAAAAAATTTATATGCTAGCCGATCCCGAACTCGAGCTATGCAGTTAAAGGAGGAACTCACCTTAATCCAGCGTGGAACTCGGTCAATCACAGAATACCTCCATGTTGTGAAGGCCTTGGCTGATGAAATAGTCATTATTGATCATCCAATTTCGGATGATGACCTAACTCTTTATGTGTTGAATGGCTTAGGTCCAAATTTTAGGGAGATCGCAGCGCCTATTCGAGCCCAAGAATCGTCATTGGCCTTTAAGGAGTTTCACGACCTTCTGGTTAGACATGATGCATATCTGAGGCGCTTTGAAGCCTGGCAGCAAGCTGGTTGTTTGTATAGCTTCACGACGGCATTTACGCACTTGGGGGGAGTCAATCGTGGTCGCCAGAAACATGATTATGCGTGGGCCTCTGGTTCCCAGCAAAAGCGAAACTTTAATGGGGCTAGCGTGATGGTCGTCGCTCCAATAACATCTCTAGGAGGCCTAATTTTTCCAATCGGCGTTACCAGCCCAAATGCCAACTCTGTGATCAGTTGGGCCACATTGCTAAGTCCTGTCCTCAATTCCATTCTTAGAATGTTTCAATCAATTGTGCTACCGCATCTAATGGAAGGGATAAAATTTGGTTACTTGATTCGGCTGCTTCTCATAATATCACGGGTGATCTTTCCAATTTATCTATTCATTTCGAATATGATGGAATTGACAAAGTAATTCTCGGTGATGGCTCAGGTTTGGCAGTCTCACATATTGGTTCTTTGGCTTTGCACTTTCCTCACCGAACTTTTACATTGCATGATACTCTTTGTGTTCTAAACCTTTGCAAAAATTTAATTTTCATTCATCATCTCACCGAACAAAATAATGTCTTTGTTGAATTTCATCCTTTTTATTTTATTGTGAAGGACAAGATCTCGGGGGCGATTCTACTAAAAGGGCATGTAGCAATGGCATCTACCTTCCTTGGAATCGATAGTAGCATCGAGGTTGCTAATGTGCATGAATGGACTTATTGATGGATGGCGCTGCAAGCGTCTTAGGCATCCTTCTATTAAAATTGTCATCATCTTGTTAAAAAAATTTCTCTTCTATTTCATTGACTAAAACTGTCTTCACTATGTCATTCATGTTAAATCATTAAAGCTCCTGACAACCTTTACGTGTCAATAGTCTCAAAGTCATGAGCCACTTGAACTTATTTACACTGATGTGTGGGGTCCTACTAGTTATACTGGAATTGATGGATCAAGATATTACCTTATTTTTGTTGATCATTATACAAAATATATATGGTTTTTATCAATATGGTCACTAATCAGGTGTTTCTAAAAATTTCCACATTTCAAATGTTTGTTGAAACCGGCACAAAATCAATCAAAACATTATACTCAGAATGTGGTGGTGAGTTTATTTAACTTTAAAATCATATCTCCTACTTCATGTCATAACTCACTACACTACTGCTCCCCACACACCGCAACAAAATGGTGTCTATGAACATCGTCATCGTTATCTCGTTGAAACAGGCCTTGCACTTCCTTACGTGATGCCCCGTCTTGGATTTCTCTTATTGTATATGCCTTTCAAGCGACTTCCTACCTCATAAGCAGGACAGCCCGCACCTCTTCTTCGGGAAAAATCACCTTTTGAAGTCCTTTTGGTCAGCACCAAATTATTTGAAATTAAAAAAATTTGGATGCATTTGTTATCCTCTCCACACGTCCCTATAGCTTTCAAATAAATGTAGCCCAAAATCCAGTTGTCTTTTTCATAAATTTATTCTGGCTTCAATGCATATAAGTGTCTTGAACCTCAAACAAAAAAATTTCTCTTCTCGTATAATCTTTGTTGATGAAACCTAAGATCAATCCAGCCTCTCTCAACACGGGTCTTCCGTGCTAACCTAAAAACCTCCAAACCCTCCCCCATTTCTTCCTCTCTTTTTCGGTTTCCACCAATTCGCAATGCCGTCATCACTGGCGCCCGGCGCACCAGCATCATTGCAACCTTCGGAAGGTTCACCTACCATTGTCGCGGCCTCCTCAAGTACTTTCGGACCCTCTAGTTCTTTACTTCATGATTCCTTGCCCGTTATAAATCACCCCCGTCTCGACCAGCTCCTCCCTTTTAGATGATACTAGGGTGTTCTCCACTTAAATCTTCCGTCCCACTATCACTATTCCCTGCTCAGTACCCATCTCGGTCTAAATTTTCTCCTCCATCTTGAGTTTCTAAAACCCTCTAATGAATCTCCTCCCTAATGCTCTCATAACAAGATCAATGAACCAAATCTTCAAACGAAACGGATCCATCGGTGTCAGAACATCCTCTTCCCCGAACCATTGAGCCTTGTTAGTGTGAGCGAGCCATTTCTCAACCTCAGGCGTGAGGCCATAATCCCACTTGAGCCTTGCTCTAATGAAACATGGGACTTGGGACCTAGTTTACCACCCTCAAGCTGTACGTGAAGTGTAAATTAGATCTTCAGTAAAAGGCATGCTGATGGATCACATTGGGCGAATTCAAAGCCGTCCCCAGTGCTAGAGGTTATGATCAAGCATACATTATTGATTACCAAGAAACCTTTTAGCCACATTAGTCCAGAGCCAGCAACTATTAGAAGCGTATTATCTATTGTTGTCATGAAAGGGTGGGGTTGAGGCAAATGGATATCAACAATGCCTTTCTAAATGGTGCATTAAGCGAGGCTTGTTTTTATGGCACAACTGAGTTCGGACTTGTCAAACCTAACCATGTTTGCGGAGTTAAAAAAGCGATTTCACGGGAGAAGCTAAACAAGCTCCACGAGGGCTTGAGTACACACTTATCAAAAATGCCATTCTTCAGCTGGGTTTTCATAGTTCCCGGCCCAGGCTCCTCACTCTTCGTTCACAGTCAAGGCTCGATCTTTGTTATTTTAGTTTTATGTTGATGATCTTTGTTATTACGAAATAATTCAATTCTATTGACCAATATTATTAAGCGGTTAAGGTGATATGTTTTCTCTCGAGGATATAGGTTCTCTTCATTTCTTAGGGATTGATAATAATAATTCCTACTAAATTTACAGGTTATTTCTCTCTAACATAAATATGTTCATGACCTTTTAGTAACCAGTATGAGTGGTCTTAAGATGTCTCAACCCTCTCTCTATCAGCTTTCGATCCCTTGATTGGTTGAGTAACCTTCTTGTTGTGGACAACTCGAGTTTCGTAGAATAATTGACATATGAAGACCTTTCCTTGACACATCAGGAAATCTCATTTGCGAGTCAATAAACTTTCTCGGTTTATGCACAAACCCGACCTGATTCAGCTGAATGACAAAAAGGCTTCTCATTACTTAAAAGCGAACCATTTTCATGGTATTGGGTAAACAAAATTTGGCCTTCCCATAGTAAGAACATGCTAGATGGAGTTGAGATAGAAATGTGGATGACCACCACGTCAACCTTTGCCTATACAAGGATTTTTGGGCTCCTAAATCCATTTCTTGGGCTCAGAAAAGAAACAACTGTGGTGCACGATCCTGATAAAGTGAATCTGGGGCCTAGCTGTGCGGCTCCCAGGAGACAATGTGGTTGTCCCTCTTCTCAAGGGACTAATGTTTCTAGTCATGAGAATCTCTGACCTTTGTGATAACCTCGAAGACCACACATCTAGTTTAACCCGGTCAAATCATTGTGCATGAAACATATTCAAATGCGACCGCTGTGCGTGACTTAGTGCATAAAGGAAGCCTCAAGTTAAACATGTGCATACTCAAGACCAAATAGGCGTCATTAACAAATCCATTGTCAAGACAGCGCGTGGAATTGCTCGTAACAAGATTGGTCTTCTTGATGGAAGCTCGATCTTGCGAGGGGCGTATAAGGGAATCCACGTAATACGCCTCAAATCATGTTACGTCATTAATTCTATATTTGAATGTAATTATAGCAGTAACCCAATTTTTGCCCTTGCGTTGACCGACTTTATGTAATTGTAGCAGTGGCTTAATTTTGTATACCATTAACATGTTTACTAAATTAGACTCTCAATCACTCTGTATATATTTAGAACTTCTATCAATGAAAGGCATCGGAAAATCTATTATTTTACATGCATCAGAGTATCCCTCAAGATCCAAGAAAGGAGTTGGTTTAAAGAACAAGCCATGTGACAAAATGCCTTTTACATATATGAGAATACACTTACTGTTATTCGAAACCTATATCAATATGACTATGAGAACATAACTAAAATTAACGAACAAAACTATAATGCAATAAAATGGAACCTATTTGCAGAAATCAGAAACCGATCAAGTCTTGTGTTGGACACAAGTCGGTTCGATGTGGGGCGGGGCAGCCGCTGTGGCATGCGCGTGTGTGTGGTGAACCAAGCATGATCCTGGGGTCCCCTCACTTCCTGGCTAGGGTGCCTGGGACCCAGGCAATCTACAAGGTAGATGTATATATACCCTTCAAAAGTGCTGTTCCCATTCGTGTGGGACTAAAAGCTTTTCACAGCTTAAACCTTTGTTACCATTTTCAAGTGAGTGATGTTTGGAGAAACCGATTCCTAATTCACTCCTTAATGGTTTTGAGCAACTCAATATATAATCTTCATCTCCTCATGGAGGAGAACACATTTACATGTGGACCCACTACAAGGAGTTTGCGGGACCCATTTTAATTTTAGCTCAAAGATAGCTAATTTATTTTTCTCAAACCCAATTTTTTTCCAACAATCCCATGGATAAGTGGTAGAAAGTAATCTGAATGACATCTTGACCTTCAAATTTCGAGTTGGAAATTTTGTATAGAAGGAAGGTAGGTTGTGGCCTTGAACTTCCCTTATGTAAAATCTTGCTCGGGGTTACCAATTGATCGGTGAAATGATGTCTTGAGCTGTTTAATCATTTGTGTAAACTAAGGCATACGATAGCATCACCTGAAGGTCTTTCTGGCACGATTGGTTCTCACGATTGTGTTCATTTGGCCTGAACAATTTACGATTTCATGAGTGCTCTAGAAATTTGCTTTATCATTCTCATAAGGCAGGCCAATTCTCACTCCATAGGTGACTTCTTATGAAAGGTATGCTATACACTTGTCTTTAACAAGATATAAGAATCATTAAAGCGTGAAACACCACTGTTCAACATTACGAGCATCACTATTGTGATCATAGGAGCAGTAGGAGATTTGTTCTCTGTAGTGATCTTGATGGAGTCACCACAAGTCGATTTCCTTTAAACCTAGATCTTGGGTTCTCCAGTCAGCTAGGTTGGGTTGCCATTTTGGCGACTCTTTAGTGTATAGGCTTTAAACCCATTCCCCTCAATGATTTACTTACTTGCTCTCTAGTCAAACCTTTGGTTACTTGGATCATGATATTTCTCTTTTTGACCTTATGTATTCTGATGGTCATAATACCATTGAAAGTTGTCTTACAGTGTTATGTCTTGACGAATATGGGAACTTCTGGGTATATATGACTATGTGCTCTTCCAATTGTTGATTGACTATTGTAATGAATGCGGATGAGCCTGGGTTGTGGCCACATTAGGAATATCTTAAAAATGTGAAGCCACTCTGCTTCCTTGAAGCGGCTTTATCCTAAGTGCGATAAGCTGAGGATTCCATTGTGGATCTAGCAATGCGTTTGCTTAGAAAGATTTCCAAGGCGTCGCTACCACGAGTGTAAATAGATAGCCGCCTTGTGAACTTCGAGTCTTTGGTATCGGATATCAATTAGCGTCACGATTATCCTTAGTATTGAATATTTTAAATGAGTCTGATTCATAGTTTTTGGTGTATTTAAATACCTCGAAACTCTAACTATTGCCTTCAGTAGTCGGGACTGGATTACTTGTGTATCTACTCAATTTGCTGATAGCGTAAGCTATGTCTGGACGGGTACAGTTCATGACATATATCAGGCTGCCAATTGCTTATGCATATTCTCGTTATGATAGGCATTTGCCATTATTTTTTGATAAATGTAGATTTACATCTACATGTGTTCTCATTGGACTGCTATCATCTTGTTTAAATTTCTTAAGAATTTTCTCAATGTAATGTGATTGAGATAATATTAGTCCATCTTATGTTTTAGAGATCTTTATCCTAAGTATAACATCGGCAACACCTAAGTCTTTCATGTCAAACTTATTGTTGAACATTTCCTTGGTAGTTTTAATGACTTCATTATTGCTACCCATAATGAGTATATCATCAACATAGAGACAAATAATGACAAACCCATGTTCGGTGTTCTTGACATATATTGTCACCTCATTGATTTTGAATCCATTTGTCATCATTACATTGTCGAAATTTCTCATGCCCCTTTGCATTAGTGCTTGCTAATCCATAAAGGGATTTAACAGTCGACAAACTTTCTTTTCTTGACCCCAAACAATAAAGCCCTTAGGGTTGTTCCATGTAGATTTCTTCATCAGTCGCCCCATTTAAGAAAGGCGTCTTTATCCATTTGATGTATCTCAAGATTTGTATATTGCAATAGCTATTAACATTCGAATGGATGATATTCTTGTTACTGGTGAATAGTTATCAAAATAGTCCAAGCCTTCTTTTTGCTTGTAACCTTTGATAACCAGTATGGCCTTATATTTATGAATAGATCTATCCATTTACTTTCATTTTCTTGAATATCATTTTATATCTAGAGAGGTTTTAGACACAGTGGAAGATCCATAGTTTCCCCGCGTATGATTTTGCAAGATGGATTACACTTCATCGTTTATAGCCTCTTTCGATATGGAGCTTGAGGGCTCAAACATTGCTTTCACCCAAAGCTTTGAGATCATCTTCCTAACAAATATGTTAAGTGGACTAAAATATTTTGGCGTTCTAGTTCTTTTGTTCAAAGATCTGGGTTCATCATGAGTTCTACTCTTGTGTGGATTTAGCCAGAAATATATTTTCAAAAGAGATGCATTCCTTGATTCGATAATAGTATTGGCATACTTTTTCTCGAAAATTTTGATTTGTGAATCAAAAATGATATGCATTACTATTATATGCATATCAATGAAAACTACAATCAACTATTTTGGTCCTATTTAACCTTTTAGGTATAAGTACCGCCACTTGTAAACACACACACTTTTAAGTATTTGTAGAAGGTCTTGACCTTTCACGACTCATAGGTTATTGGTTTTTCTTTTGAGGTTATTCGGTGAAATATCATTGCGGAAAGAATTGCTTCCCCCACAAATTTTGAGTGATTCGGAACTTAATAGTAATGCATTCATCATTTCTTTTAAGTTCTGTTCTTATCATTCAGCGACATTTGTTGAGGGTTAAAATGAGGGTGTAAGTAAGTTTGGTGTATTATACCATGTTGTGACAAAATCACCAAGGTGCTTCATATTCACCACCTCATCACTTCTTATCACTTTTGATTTTTCTATCAAGTTGGTTCTCCACCTCATTCTTGAAATGTTTAAACATTTCCAATGCCTCATCTTTACTTCTCAATAAGTAAACATAACAGTATCTTGTGCAATCATCAATTAATGTAAGAAAATATTTCTTACCACCTCTCGTTTGAATAAATTTCAGATCACAGATATCTGAATGTATTAATTCTAGGAGTTCACTACTTCTTTCAATTGATTGGAAAAAGAAGTTCTTGTAAGTTAGATTCCACACAAATCTCACATTTATGATTTGGATCTATTTGAATTGAGGCAAACCTCCATATTAGTGTCTACTTGAAGTGTATCATAATTAACATCCTAGTCTACCATGCCACACATTTGAAGACTTCGAGCATATAAACGAAACGGCGTTCTTATTATTAATATTCTTAATGGGAGTACAATAGTCATTGCATTAATTTTAAGACAGCCCATTGCTCATCTTACCCCTTACATGCATCCATTTTTGGTGGGGATGAGAGTTGTGCGAAGACAGTACTAACTTGAACCCCTTCTTACTCAACAATGATCCGAGACACTAGATTTTTGGTTATGGCACATGCAATACATGTTGAGTAGTTCCTTACCAATGTCATCTTCAATACTACCTTTACATGGCCTTCAACCTTGGAAGAGAGGGTTTTGTAAGAGTTGTTCTCCATTATCTATGCTATGATATGATGAACACATCTTCTTATTGAGCAAACATGGCAAAATGTGTGTCCACCCTTTCCTTGGTATTGCTGCCAATGAAGTTCACCTTGGAGACTATGGCTGAGAGGTTCATGTCTAAGACATAAATCTACTTGATCTGATGGCTTGAGGGTTTTTCTTAACTGGATTCCCTTGTTCCTTCTGTTATGTGATCCGCCAGCACGACGCCCTTGTAGCTGCACACATGGCACTTGCCTTGGAGACTTTTCAGTAGGACCTTGCTTGGGACCATTGCCGTGTCCTTCCTCTTCTTGTTATTGTGGGAGTTCTACCCTTGTTCCCTGACATTGGCCTTGGATTCCATGATGCTTGCTAGCACCTTCTTTTCATGCCGCGAGTTGTCTTCCTCTATTGTCAGCCTCACCTCAAGTCTTCAAGTCTCATTTCAGCTAAACATGCTTTAGATAATTCTTGAATTATTTCCATAGGAGTGTGATTTTCAATAATTGTAGTACTTGAAGAAAGGATTCATAAGGAACATCCCTTTGCTGCATCAGCATGTCATGCAAAATCACTGTAGATCAGACAGCTTATCTGATCTTGGAATCAAGCATTTTGTAGTCTAGAATTTTCCCACTACAAAGCTGCTGAGCCACCGTATAATCTTGTATTTTTTATCTAAGGATTCCCACAGTTCTCTTGTAGTATTGAAGGCGCAATACACATTATACAGTGTGTTGTCCAAGCCATTTAGGAGGTAGTTGCGGCATAAGAAATCAGCATGCTTCCACAGTGGCAACCACTTGCTTATCAGTTTCATTTTCCTTCAATACGGGAGCATCCTCTTGAAGGAAACAGGCCAAATTTAGAGTGGTCAAGTAGAACAACATCTTTTGTTGCCACCTCTTGAACTCTGTCCCATTAAACTTTTCCGGCTTCTCTCCATGACTCACAGTCATTGGTGCCATAACGAACGGAGGCACCACGGTAAAGTAGATCACATTAGCCATTCTTTGTTTCTGAAATAGTATATTAAATTTAAGAAATGACTTAACCAAAGTCTGAGCAATAAGACAGTATTAAATCAAACCAGTGTGCTAGAAGTTCGCAATGAATAAAAAGCAGTGTAGAATAGTAAACGGAACAAACTGGTGTACTAAATTCTGTAATTTCGTAAAACCAAATTCTTGCATAAACCAGAATAGTAAAACGGAATGGACAAAACAAAATTGAAGTTTTGAGTTCTGTATATCAGATTTGTAGTTCTATTGGTTTTTTCCAATTCTGAACTTTAGACGAAAACAAAGCAAGAGAGAGTAAACGATATATATATATATATATATATATATATATATATATATATATATATATATATATATATATATATATATATATATATATATATAAACTTTTATCTTAAGATTGTTATTCGAAAGCTATATCAGTATGACTATGAGAACATAACTAAAATTAACAAACATAACTGTAATGCAAGAAAATGGAACCTGTTTGCAGAAATCAGAAACCGATCAAGTCTTGTGTTGGACACAATTTCCTTAAGACAAAATATTTCCCTCCCAATGGTGCTTCGAGTTCTTGGAAATTCGTCTCCCAGGATAAAATGATCTCCCAACACAAAAGAAAGCACTTCCTGAGGTTGGTTAATCGAACGGAACTTTTTGCAAGCGAGAACTTCGATCTCTTAAAATGTAATGAAATGAGAATGTTTCTATGTATTTATAATGTTGGATGGTGTGTCCTATTTATAGACTAGCTCATGATTGTTCGGTACAATCATGAAGCTTGGGGATGGGTCGTGTTTGTTCTGTTCATGGCGAACTTACAGTCGCGTACGTAATGGAAAGACGCTGTCGAGTCAAATTCAAAGCAGCGGCGATTTGGACTCCCAATGGTAACCTACGCTCGTTGCAAAACAACAACGTTTAAGGCCAAAAAATGAACTTAAGTATATGTATACACAGCCAACTCTGAACCCGGCCCGGTTCAGTTCGATGCGAGGTAGCGGCGGCGGCGTGCGTGTGTGTGTGGTGAACCAAGTATGAGCTAGGTCATCCCCCTTCCACAAAATTGGGGTACCCCTTAGGGCTCAAACCCAACTACAAGGTAGGTGTATATATCTGCATGAAGTCTTGTTCCGGCGTCGATGTAGGACCTGACTTAAACTTTGTTACCATTTTCAAGTGGTGATGTTTGGAGGCAATTTCTAATTCATTCCTTAATGGTTCTGAGCAACTTAATATATAATCTTCATCTCCTCATAGAGGAGAACACTTTCCCATGTGGACCCACTACAAGGAGTTTGTGGGACCCATTTTAATATAGCTTAAAGATAGATAATTTATTATGCTCAAACCCATTTTTTTTCAACACTTACAAGCATTCCAGCGAGAAGCGGCGATGCGAGCTTGTAAAAAATTGAAGCAACTTGTTAAGCTGAAAATGCCAAATCTAGACGTGTCATCGTGAGGTATTGAGAGGCATAATGGTGTATATATAGAGAAGGTTGAGAGAGAGTTCCTTATGCGTGGCGAAGTTGTTGCTTAAACACATAAGTGTAAGACATGGCTTTGCTTCAGCCATGTTGGTTTTCTATAACAAGTCTGTAGCATACTTTGATTGACTCAAATGCAAACCAGAAGAAGTTCGAATTACCTCAAAACCAAGAAAATAATTGATAGAACCAAGTGTCTTGGAATCTGGCTTGAATTTACGAGATCTTTAATAATTTGCTGCACATCATCTTAACTCTTGCCAGTGATAAGAATATCATCAACATAAACAAGAAGCTACAACATCCTTCCATTCTTACGTGAATAGAACAACGAAGTATCTAAAATTGAGTTATGAAAGCCCCATTCTATTAGTGCTCCTCTTAGCTTCTCAAACCAAGCTCTAGTAGCTTGTTTTAAGCCATATAAGGCCTTTCGTAGTTTGCATACATGTGTAGGCTTAGTTAGATCAATAAAGCCTTCAGGTTGAGCCATATAAACCTCCTCTTGAAGTTCTCCATTTAAAAAAGCATTATTGATGTCCCTTTGCAACTAATATGGTTGTATACTTGTCCAAGGACCCATCAACCTTGAGTTTAGTTCGAAAGACCCATTTACATTGAACTACACATGTAGCATTGGAGTTAGGAACAAGATCCCAGGTATGATTACGAATAAGAGCCTGATACTCATCATTCATGGATTTTTTCCAATTAGGATTAGTAAGAGCATGTAACACCCTAAAAAACACCCTAGCAGTTTTCAGACATGGTTAGGGTATATTAAAAGCTAAATAGGAATTTTCAAGAAATAAAGCAGGGCAAGAAAATTATATTAGAGACAAGGAGTAAAGTGGTCATTTACCACTTGAGGATATGAGGCATAAAACAATAAGTTTATATGCAATTATGGAATTTGAAAGATGGAATAGAAATTAGAAAAGAATAGAAGGACAGCGTAAAAGCGGGAACTTGAAGTACAAATAACACATGAAGATGAGGGACGATGAGTAAACAAAGGAAAGTAAAATCCATAAATAAGGATGAGATCAAAGCCAAAATATCTTTTGGTCTTTGGTGAAGAAAACAAACGGGTAGAAGAGAGAAGAAGGAGAAGAAACGAAGAGGAAGAGGAAAGAAGAAGAAAGAGGAAGAGGGAGGCCAGAAGAAAGGTATGGATTTATGGTATGGAATTTCTATGATTTTTTTTTGTTGATTAGGATCATACATTCAGTTAGTGGAGTTTTCTCAGTGAATGAGGGTTGTGGAAATTGTTTGACTGGAGAATGGGTTTTGGATTTGAGTGAGAGGTTTGCCCTTGGTTGATAATGAATGATAATTCTGTCTTGTTGGATTTCTTGTAAATGTGATCCTTTGAGTGGAGAATTTGGTTTTCATTAAATGTTTTAGGATTCTTTGGGTTGATAATTTGATTCTCATCAAATATTTATCTTGGAAAAATATGGCAACATGAGGAGATTCTATTTGTATATAGTGAGGAAATTGTCTTAACCTTTTCCAGCAGTGATCTCACTTTGGAAAAATCCACTATTGCTGACAGTAGCCCTCAAAGCTAAAGGAAATATATACGGGAAGACTGTTTGGGCAGGGTAGACATACTGCACCTTGCTGCTGTGATGCTAGAGAATATAATCCTGGGTGAAAATATTGCTTAGGCGTGGGTAATGTTCACTTTGAGCAGATTTATTGCCCCTGCTTTGTCTACAACCCGGACGGTCATAACTTTTCGTCTGAGATTCGATTGATATTCTTAGACTCTATGGAAACCCTTTGAGTATAGAATCTGTCCATATATAGCTTTATAAATTTTGAACTCATATTCTGTCCGAAAACGATGAAAAACAGTAGGCCCCTGCTGGTTCGGCGCACCGGATTTTCTGGTTATATCCTTTAATTTCGGACGATCATAAATTCTTCGTCCGAACTCCGTTTTAGGTGTTCTTAGACTCTATGGAAAGCCCTTTGAGTCTAGAATCCACCCATATATAGCTTAATGCAACTTGAACTCAGATTATGTCCGAAAATGACAGAAACTAGTAGGCCCCTGCTGGTTCGGCGCACTGGATTTTCTGGTTGTGTCCTCCAACTTCGGATGGCCATAACTTATTTGTCCGAAGTCCTTTTTGGGTGTTCTTAGACTCTATGGAAAGCCCTTTGAGTCTCAAGTCCACCCATATATAGCGTGATACCATATTGAGTTTATACTACATCCGAAAATGACTAAATATAGTGGCTGCTGCTGCTGCAGAATACTGCAAGTTGCTGACTTTCTTTATGGCTTGCAACTTGCATAACTCCTTAGATTAGGTTTCCGTTATGGGAATTCTTGGGTTCGATGGAAAGCTCATCAGTCTAGAATCTAACCATATGCTATTTAATGGCATTTGAATTTATCTTATCTGAAAATTGGTGTTGTACCAGTGTACTAATGGCTTGGTTAAAGTTAATTGGAATACATGGTAAGAAAGGATGTAGATATGAACAAGAAATAGCAATATATGGGTGATATGTAAGGAGTATGAATCAAGAAAATTTACATGTATCCAAGGAGTCTACTACAAATTACGTACTCCTACGGGAGATAGGACAGTACGATAAAGGAACAAAGAAAAACATACAAGTATAAAGATGTAGGTATAGGTCTAAGATATGATAGTCCGATAAAGTACATGAAGATATAAGTTAACAAGACATAAAATCTTACAGTAGAGGACATGATGCAGATAATATAAGAGTATATGATATGAATATACCAAGTTGTCATATTACATAAACGAATAGATGGAACATGATAGGAACACATGAATGAGTAAAAGCATACATGATAGAAATATAGAAAGTACATGAATAGCTAAATCATGATAGAAACGCATAAAGGATATTATGCATAAATGATATAAAGGGATATGAATAGATAAAGATATATATATGAATATATGAATATAAGAGTCCATAGATGCATTCATGATATATGATAGGATTACATATGTCCTGAAAATAGAAAACTAAATGATAGAAAAAGATATGAATATACGTATTGTAAGAAATGTAAGAGAACAACAATCTGAAGCTAAGAAATATGGGAAGGTATTACGAATGAGAATAAATAATAGTGTATATCATCAACATACATGATAACAATAAGTTTATTCATGTAGATGAGACTGTCTGAAAAATGTAATAAAATGGATTATGCCTTAGAACTTTGGTAGAGGGATAGATTGGCATGCCTATTAGGGAAAAATAAGTCTGCGACATCTTGTCCAGTTAGCCCAGTTTGGGTCGTCTGAACATGAGGCCCTTATGAGTAGTCATTGTCTCGTACAATGATAACAGCGCCTTCAGGCCCTTATAAATGGTCATTGTCTCGCCTGATGATGACGGTGTAACCGGGCCCTTATAGACCAACTGTTTCGCACGATTAGTCTGACGCCGGGCCCGCCCATCGTTTCCTTTATCCACTTCAGGTTTATCACGAGACTGGAAACATAAAACAAATGATTGCATATGACATGTGAAAGATATTATACGATGCGAAGCCTCTTGCTATGTGATGATAAGTTCTATCTTATGAGATTATACGATACGACATGATATATAAAAATGTATAAGAATGTAAAATGATACGAAGGATTAATATGAATCTGAGTATATGGAAAGTAAAGGAGTATAATACGAAAGTATATGAACAAGTACAGTACATGAAAGGGAAAGTAATATGAAAAGTATAACAGGAAAACAATATATGAAAATAGTACATGAACAGTACATGAATACAGTACATGATAACAGTACATGAAAATAGAACATAACAATTGGTATAGTATATAACCATGAAAGTAATATATGTATATGAATATGACATACACAAAGAATAGGATATATAATACAGGAACCATTAGAAGAGAATAGATCAAATGATAAGTCTTTGCAAGTAAAAATAAATGATAAGAAAGGTTATATGTCAAGCGTCATGATAGAAGTGTACGTTATATGCAAATCATAAGATAAGTGTATTTGTTGAGGCGATCACTGATTATTAATTAGATCCTTGTATATATTTCCACTGGCGTAAAAAGCCAACATGGGTTTAATCCGTGTAGGTGAAGCGAAGCGAGAGGATAGAGGAATGAGGACCTTGCATCCCACATCGGCAAGCGAGACGACTCGAATAGGTGCTCAGCCGCTGCTTCCGCAATCTCTGTATTTTTGAATAGGTATAAGCTTTGTTTATTGAGAAGTAATAGGACTCGGTGTATAGGGCAGCGAATACACTATGGTAGGTATGTATAATGTATATGTAAGAATTTTTTTATTATTACAAAATTGTGCATATGAATGAGAAGCAGTGCAGTGTCGGCTGAGAAAGAAAAGGTTGAAGAGTCCCAGTCCTGAAGTGTGACACCCTCGCTTGACACCCCATCGGGTGCCGGGTTGGGGCGCCACAGAGCAAGAGATAGATTTGCTAGTTCTGGACAAGCGGTTACTGTAAGAAGCTTGGGTTTGGATATACCATATTTTTATCTGGTCTACATTGGATGTGTAGATGGTAATAGGAAAGGTACAACATGTTGTTTATGCTTAGAATAAGTAGAAAATGAAGACACAAAAGAAGGGGACGGTTCAGTAGGGGAAGAAGAAGAGATGAAGAATTACACAGGGCGAGGAATTTATCGAATTTTGTTTGGAAAAGGAGGGAGAAGAACAATTAAAATGCTGACATGAGGAAGAAGATGTAGAAGAATCATTAAGGTGGTCACCTAAAAGTGTTTAATTAATTTGTTGATTTGGTAAGAGAGCGGTAGGAGGATTTGAAGTAGTAGAAGAACACTTTGAAGAATGAACCATGACTGTCTTTGAAGATAAAGGAGGAAACCTGGTGGGCTAGAGATTTTTAGTAGAAAGATCTTTTGGAAGTGAGTTGTTTTAAAAATAAACAAGGAATTGTAAGGGGATGAATTTTCTAAAAAACAACACTCTTGGCAACATATATACGTCTAGTAGGATGCTTGGCACCTGTATCCCTTATGAAAGGTATAACTTGAAGCAACTTGGATGTCTTAAGGCCAACTTATGTTTGTTATAAGGTTGGAGATACGGAAAACAAGCACAACCGAATACCTTGAGAAATTTATAATCTGGTTTTCGCCCATAGAGAACTTCAAAAGGAGAGAGCTTCTTCTCAACAACTGGAGTAGGATGATGATTTAATAAGTAAGTTGCTCGAACAAACGCTTCCCACCAAAACTTTAAATCCATGGAAGCTTGAGCAAGTAAGGTGGACAATTTCAGCTATACTCTGTCATTTTTATTTCTGCTTTACCTTGTTGTTAATGTGTATGTGGACAGGGATGTCTGAAAATGATTCCCAATTCATTTAATATTGGCTGAAGTTTTCTGTATTCTCCCCCCAATTTGTTTGAAAACATTTGATTTTAGAATCAAATTGCCTTTCAATCATTTTGTTGAAGTAAACAAACATAGCAGTTGCCTTAGATTTTAATCAAAGAGGAAAGATCCAAGTGTATGTTGGCAATCATCCACCAAAGCGATATAATATCTATATCCATCAATGGAGAGAAAAGGAGTAGGACCCCGAACGGAGTGAATTATTTGAAATAGTCTTGTAGTGTAAAGAATAGTAGGTGGAAAGAAGCATTTTGATTTACCATACTGACAAGCATCACAAAACTTAACAGCAGCGTAAGAGGAAACATTGATATTCAACTGAGATAATACTTTGTTTAAGACCAATCTATTTGGACGACCAAGCCTACTATGCCAAAGTGTCATTGGAGACTGTGTATTACAAGGCAAATCTGAAATTGCAGTATCAACATTACAAGACATAGCTGAAGTTGAATTATTGTCTTCACTTCAAGGAAGGAAAAGAAATTATTACATGGAAACTAGAGCATTTATTTGGAGAGAACAAGCACAGGGTTGATCATGCATTATGTGGTAACTTGTAATGGGGACCAATATCATTATGAGGCAAGTGCAGCTGGTAGAGGCCATTCTTAAGTGCTCCTTGTAGAAGGATTTTTTACGATTGCTTGTCCTTAATATAGTAGCAAGTAGAGTCAAATTCCACAATAACATTATTTTCAAGAGTAAATTTGGAGATACTGATGAGATTTTTGGTTATTGATGGAACCAGTAGAATATTTCTGAGACTAAGAGATCATGAGGTAAGGAGATGAAAATTGCCAATATGTGTTATAGGGAGATGAAAATTGCCAATATGTGTTATAGGGAGATGAGAGCCATCACCAAGAGCAAGCTTACCATTTCCAGAATATTCTGATTTGGTGATTCCATATAGTCGCATTGCAGCTACACGATGTAGCTGGCTCCACTATCTAAAAACCAAGAAGCATCATTCACAATAGTTGGAGAAGCAATTTATGCTTGAGATTGCTGAATTGGTATTGAGGATTCTTCTTCAGGAATACCAGATGAAAGGTTCTGAAGTTGAGTCTGATTTTGATCCTGAAGATCAAATCTGTAAAAACATTTTAGAGTTGTATGGCCTATTTTTCCACACATTTGACACATAAGTTTATTTGAGGTATTTGATATATTGTAGTTGCGTCCACCATTGGAAGAGAAACAACCTCCACCTCCTCTGTTATATTGACCTCTCTGAGAGCCTTGAAAATGAGATGTTGGAGAAAATAGTTTGTGAACAAAATGAGTGGTTAAGTGTGAGAGTTCTACCATTTTTGTAGTGTTCAAGCTTTCAAGTCTCATCTCATGAGTTTGAAGCATATATTGAACTTCTTGAAGAGTAACTGATTCTGTTGAGGTTAAATTCACAATCACGGATTCAAATTCAGGCCCTAGGCCTCCAAGGATATATAGAATCAATTCATCATCTGAGATTTGTTGTCCAGCAGCAATGAGGGAGGTAGCCAGAGACTTCATTTTTATGACATAATCCTCAATTGAACTATTTCCTTTCTTCATAGTTTGCAACGAGAGATGCAATTGAAGTGCTCGTGCCTTTTATTTGGTGGAGAATAATTGTTCAAGCACAATCCATACTTCTGTTACAAATTGGCAATGAACAACGTGACCTAACATTTGTTCTGAGATTGATAAGAGAAGCCAACTCATAACAAATTGATCCAGTCTTATCCAAGATCTAAAATTAAGATTAGTAAGAAGAACATTTGAGTTTGCAGAATCAACAATATACTCATTTGGTTTAGGTTTTGTGTCGAGAACATACACTTCCAGATCATGTGCTTGTACCGCAGTAAGAATCAGAGATTTCCAGAACATGTAGTTGGATTGATCCAATTTGATGGTGATAGATGGTAAAGTGGAAGGAATAGCCATCGATATTATACACTGTGAAGAAGACGAGATGGTGTAGGAAGATCTCGTAGGTGAGACCATCACAAACCCTAGGAGATCACCATGAATGTATCATCTATGGCTTTGATACCATGTTGATGTTTGATAAAATGCTATAGAGAAAACAAAACATGGAGAGGAAGTTTTCCAAAGAACTTCTTAATCTATTGAATGAAGCACAACGTATTTATACACAATGTGAATGTTCTAGAACATATTAGATATAGAAGACTTCAGAAGCAGGTTGGCTCTGTTTTGTTGAAGCACTGGACATCACACTAAAGTTAACATGTGGTGCATATACATCAACAGAATTCATGCTCGGTAGAGGCTACAGTCGTGACAAAGGTGGCCTTTGCGACAACAGTCGCCATTCCAGGCGAGATGAAGGAAGGTAGCAGCGCACCGAACATTGAGAATGATCCGAGCTTCATTGTGTTTTCCATTTCATCCCTAATCGCTCTCTCATTTTCTCTCACCTCTTTCATTGGATTTCTAACCATTCTTACACCTAGACACGGCCTAAAGGATTTTGAAAAAAAGTTTCCAGAAAAGCTCTTGTATGCTCTAACGTATCTTTTTATATCGTTAGCGGCCATGTTGGTTTGTTTCTATGCTGGACACTTCTATCTGGTCAGGGATGACTTGAGCCATAATGCATTTCTGGTCTATGGAGTGGTATGGCTGCCTGTTGCGTATTTTGTGATGAAGCAGTTTCCCTTTTACTTTGATCTTGTACTTGATATATTTACGAGGTCGCCTCGACACTTGCCTAGCTAGCTAGCTAGATGATCACCATTCTTAAGGGCTTGCCCATGTTTTAATTCCTCATTTTTCTCTTTCCTAATTCATATTTCCGTTGGTTAATTACTTAGTGTTTTCAATTATTTATTTTGTATATATAAATAAGAAAATGAAATTAAAAGGATTAATTATATAAATTGTCTCAACTTTTGATTTTTTTTTTATATTTTAGTGTCTTAATATTATTTTTGTTCAATTAAGCTTTTGAACTCTTAATTTTTGTTCAATCAAGTTATCTATTACATACTTGCCTAAACATTTCCTATCATTAGTGTAGTTAGTCAATTCATACATAATCCGATGAAGATTATATGGATGCTGCGGTTTGAATAATTCGCTATTTGAAGGCACCACCAATAAGAGGACGTGTTGCATGTACAAGAACGGTCATCTACTCGTTCAAGGTTACACAAATGCTAATTGGGTAGGAAGCGTGAATTTTAGAAAAATCTACGTTTTGGGTACTTCACTTTTATTAGTGGTAAGTTGGTTACTTGGAGGAGTAAAAAGCAAAAAATGGTTGCATTAGTCAAGTATCGAGGCTGAGTTTTAAGGAATGGAAAAAGGTTTGTGTGAGCCCTTTGGCTAAAGAAGTTATTTTCAAAAGTCAGATTTTCTCCTATCTCAGCGATAAACTTATACTATCACAATAAAACTGCTGAAATTTCTCATAATCTTGTCCAACATGATTGTACCAAACGTGGGTATTGCATGTTAAAAGCCTATCACCTTATGTGAAAGATGAAGATTTTATTCATCATCTTATATTGATGTAATGTGGGTATGAGTGTGTGATGCTATTGAGAGTGGAATTGAGGGAGTTCATTTTGAAATCCACTAGGAGTGAGGTTTATACACACAATCACACAATAATGCAGCATGTTAACACGCAACACACAACAATGCATGATCTAACCCCATGCCCATCGAGTCTTAGGTATTCGTATACGCAAGCTTTGATACCAAGCTGTGACACCCAAAAACCCGGGGGTCCCGTTGACAACTCATCAACCCGTGGAATTCCTGTGGATTTCGAGTAACACGATACCACACTATTGTGTCCCATTTATCGGGATCCATATTTTTTAAAAAATCGGGCAGAGTCTCCTTTGTTCGGGGAGCTCTACTCAACATACAACCTATATAACAATATAATCATAACCCATCCAAGGTCTCAACAGAAGTACTATTGACCCCATAGGGTCCATCTATCCATATCCCCAATATATACATCCCTTTACCGGGACCCATTCATTCACATTTTAAAATCTAAAATATGAAAATAAAGCGGCTTAAGTACGGTTCGTAGAGTCAGATCCACGTAGCCCTCTTACCATATTTACATACCAGAGCTATTTAGACAATAGTCCCGAAAGATTTAGTTTTGGTTATTTTATACAAAATACTTTTTTACAAAGGAAATATCAAGGCCACACATCAGTCTCCTTCATAATCACGGCCTCGTCGGAAACACTTAATCCCTATACACCTGTACGAAAGGGGGTTCCACAGCAATTGAGCAATCTGATAGAAAAATTCTTCTACAAGGGCTACTTCACGCTATAAATGCACATGCAATGGGTACATAAAACATCAAATCATATTCCATATAAGTAATGCAATCTATATGGAATGTTCCATGTCATCGTGAGATGAGATTCCTCATGCCCCTGACAGTCCTAGCAGAGCTCCTCCTGTAGCCGCTAAGGTGAAACCGACCATTGGTGTTTCACCCAATGACTTAAACCATTGGACAACCATCCAATTTTAATTTATCAAATCCCATGTGTTTGCGAATTTTCGGGGTCTCACCGCAGGTTTGCGAACTTTCATCATTTGGATCACATTATGGTTGACCGAATAAAATTTGGGTCACCTAGGGAATCGCCCCATCTTACTTCACTTGAGCACACGTGATTTATTATTATTATTGTTTTACTCAACCGTGAGTCTCAATTTTGGACATTGTCCAATTTAAAGTTCACAGCATTAACCAACAATGGTGAATAAACGATTTTTATGCACACACAGGCTTCGGCAGATGTGTGTGGCGGAGTGCATGTAATCTGATCATGTCATTTCATGCAATGTCATGCTACAAGCATAATAAGAGCTACATGCAACATTTATAAATTTCGGATAATTATATTTCCTACATATAATTTCCATTTATCACAATTTCCATGTTAATACATCAAGCAAGTATATATAAACATGATTTTTTTTTACACACAACATGTTATTTATTTCTCCAACAATAACACACAAAATGACTCAAATCTCAAACCCACATAAACAGGGCACCTCTTGGTCCCTTCACGACCATGAACCAATTTTTTTTTTTAGTTTCATTCATCAACAAATTATAGTGATACCAAAAAACACAACTAAACCAGACATCGATGCTTGGGATTAAATCAAACCTACGGCCCGATTCGGAATTTTTCCAACGATTCTTAAAATCCTGTATATAGTCTAAAAATCCAGATGTTGCTTGGGACTGTCGCTTGAGTCCCAAAAATTCAGTCCGGACTGTTCGAAAATAGTCTCAAAAATTTGCTTTGGGACGGTTTTAGCTTGATCCACGAGTCGATCTGGATTGTCAGAAAGCTTGATCCAGAAAATTCCTAAAAAATCCTACATTCAGTTCCAAGGTTTTGGGACTGAAATTTATGGCCTCTCACTGCTTCAAAGAAAACACTAAGTCATTAAATGACCTTTAGGTTAGAAATATTCAAAGTAGGAAAATTCCTTACCTCGTGGAGTTTGACTAAACTCCAAGATTTTGGTACCCACGTGTAGCTCTCGATGTATGGATGAGCTTTTCCTTTTGCTTATGAAACCTATGAATTAGATTTTAAGTAAATCTCTAGCTTCTCTCTCTAAAAATACTTTTCTCCCTCTTTTCACGCACCCTCTCGTTTGTTGCCAAAATGTGGCCCCCTTTTTTTTCTTTTTGACTTTCCTTTTTTTCCTTCCCTTATCTTCTTTTCCTTTTTTCTTAATTCCTTTTCTTTTTTTTCTTTTTTTAAATTTGGACACATGGCTCACATTGCGCCAAGTGGCCATCACTCATTCGGGTCCGTTTCTACCCCGAAACAATTTATTTATTTTTAGTTCAATTTATTTTAACTGAACTTAGTTCAAGCCATTTCCTGACTTCTGAGATTTTCGTAAAAATCTCGTCCTTAGAGTCATTGGCGACTTATCATCCAGAAAATCGTAAAAATATTTTGATTGTCTCATAATTCGACGAAAATTTTCTAGGTCACTAGATTTCGTGAGACGATTCCAACGGCGCAGTTCATTTTGTCATATGAGATCTAGAGAATTTTCTAGGCTTCCCTGAACCATTCTAGCAATTATTATTTTTCCATTTTTCCTGAAAATTACTAATTTTCTCGGGTTTTACAATATATATGTTATATTCGGGTTTTTAGGGTTTTGAATTATGTACTTGAAAGCTGTAATAAATAAAAGTGTCTTTCTGTTCGTCGATGAGGTCACATTGGCCTAACCACGTAAATCTCTATATCCTTGTTATTTTTTCTGTTTATTCTCTTCCTATTTGTTGTTTATTTTACGGCAAGTGGTATTAAGAATCCTAATTGTTTAAATTCTGGGCACTGTTGGTGAAGATTTCGTTTCATAAATTTGAAATTGAGCGATTCAATGGGTTAAATGATTTCACATTGTGGAAGGTGAAGATGAAGGCTCTTTTGGTTTAGTTGGGATGTGCAGAAGTATTGTAAGGAGAAGAAAATTTTCAAAAGAATATGAAGGCAGTAGAAAAGGCTGTGATTATGGCTAAGGCACATAGTTCGATTCAGCTTAGTCTGAGTGATTAAGTTGTAAGGAAGGTCATTAATGAAACAAACGTTGGGTCATTATGGAAGAATTTTGAAGGTAAATACCAAAAGAATTCCTTAACAAATCCTTTATACCAAAAACAATGTTTGTATACCTTGAGGATGACTAAAACTACACCTGTTAAAGAACATGTTGATAATTTTAATCGAATCATCCTTGATTTACAAGAAGTTGGGGTTAAGATTGAGGAGGAGGATCAAGCCATAATTCTCCTATGTTCCTTGCCAAATTCATATGAAAACTTTGTTGACACTATGTTGTATGGAAGAGATACTCTCTCTGTTGGTGACGTAAAAGACGTGTTACAATTACGGCCTAGAATAGACTCATTGTCTGGGAGGATGAGGAAGACTCATTGTATATTTTAGAATAGACTTTTATTTTATTTTATTTTATTTTATTTTACGGATCACGAGACCAATATCTGTTTAGAATGTAGAAGGTGGATTTAATTTTTCATTCTCTTTTCCAATTACGACTACAGAATCGATGAGTTAAGGCAATTCTGGAGTTCGTTTCTTCAGGTGAATTATAGTTTACAATGATGTTCTTGATCAATACTCAGCATTGTCGATTGTGATTCTGTAATTGAGAAACATAGCTTCTATTGGAATGGACCTGTTGTTATTTATAGTCTTTTCTACTTGAATTGGAAGGAATTTCCTGAAATTGGGATTTTGATTGATGTTGTTTGTGAATTGAGTTGTTCCCAATAGTAGTACCGAATACCATCTCAAGGATTGTTTCCTGCTCTGATTTCCAGGAAGCCCTCTTGGTGACACATAGATGGAGATTCTTGAGAGCTCGGAACATTTAACTTGTAGGTATGTTAGACTATCATTGAAGAACTAAGGAGCTCTGAGAGTTCATTTCGATAGATTTCCAATTCACTCATAATTGAGGTTGAAGGGAATTATTTATCAAATTAACTTATCAGAGATTTCATCTTAATCTGTTGGATAGATCTTGATCCTGTGTTAGCTGAGATCTAATCATGGAGAAGGAAAAATCCATCAGATCTAAAGGATGAGTCATTAACTATTTTGTAGAATTTTTGCTATGACCTAGACTTGGTATGCAAGAAATCTGCAGTCTTAAGAAATGGGTATGAAGTATTGAAAAAGAAAAATACCCATATCTTATAAAGAGTGTTTTGAATACAAGTAATTGATTAGATCCTTTGCTTTGAAAGAAGAAGGGACCTCTAATTAGTGAATAATGGAGAAATCCAAGCTACATTATTAGGCAATCTTTAACAAATCCATATCCAAAAATCAAGATAGAAAGAATCAATGAATTAAAATGCAGAAATTGTCTGTTCCACAATAATTTCATCTCAGTGTTCATTTCTAGTAGAGATCTAATTCAATCCAGTTTATTTGTTAGTTCAATTCAAATTTTATTTTAATTAGATGAATGTAATATAGGATTATCTTGTCTTTTAGATTCCAGCTTTTCAAACTATTATGAGGTTCAAATAGTGTGGATCTTGAGTAGTTAGGGTAGTTGATTCCAACATTCTTGTCAATCTCTGTGGGAATGATATCTGGACTTACATCCAATTTTTACTACTTGTATGACTTGTGCACTTGCAGTGTCATAGACTAAACCCATTATTAATTCCAAAACATAAAATCAGTTTTATTCATTTTCAAGCAACTCTGTTGACTTTGACTTTAGATGTAGGAAAATTGTAAGGCTCTGTGTAAGTGTTAAATTGAGTGGTATAGTCTATATTTCCACGGACAAACAAGTTTTATGGCAGATTCTTTGAGGATTAAGAGAAAGGATTTGAATAAATCAATATTTTGACAAAGAGAAATGCTAATTTGGACATTTTTTCTTTATAAAAGAAATGCACAAAACGGTTTTACGATAGCGGAGTGGTACATAGAGTTGCGATCTTTT
Organism: Tetrastigma voinierianum; assembly: GCA_016808115.1. Lineage (NCBI taxonomy): Eukaryota > Viridiplantae > Streptophyta > Magnoliopsida > Vitales > Vitaceae > Tetrastigma > Tetrastigma voinierianum. The sequence continues at coordinate 252,393 of JAEQBH010001138.1, forward strand.
AAGGAAGCTTAAAGGATATATGATTTGTGATACCCTTTGTTTCAAATTAATCTTAATATGTCTCCATTTCGAAAGGTTAATTAATGCACAGGAAGCCAGAATCAGATCTGTTCCCTATAGATTCTGAATTGGAAAGAACAACGAGAAGCAAGGAAAGTAGCAAAGCGAAAAAGCAACCATGGCGAGATGAAAGAATTGATGAACTGGAGTTGAATAAGAAACAACGAGAGGGACTCGATCACGAGGAATACAATGGAGGATTTACGAGAAGGCGTAGCCAGCATAATACTACCGATAGTCGAATGACCTTCGCGTAGAGGCTAATAACTTTGAAATTTGAAACTTGGCCTTGATTACCATGGTTCGACAAAATCAGTTTCTTGGCCATCCCACTTCGAAGATCCTAATGGCGCCTTAGCGAGTTACCTCAGAGATGGCGAACATAGTTAAGGCGAGCGATGTGAGACCAGAGGTGATAAAGCTACACCTCTTCCCCTTTTCCTTAAGAGATATTGCAGCCACATGGTATGAATCATTACAATATGGTTCAGTTGATACATGGGAAGAGCTAGTGGAAGCATACCTAGGTAGATTTTCCCCCAATCCCTCACATCTGAAAGAAGAAGGGAAATCATAGTGTTCGACAGGGGAGGATGACTTGTATCTTTGCATGGGAAAGGTACAAAGAGTGTGAAGGGATAATCTATGCATGGCATAGACCTGAAGACACAAATGGATATTATCTATCACTCTCTAAATGATACTTCTAAGGGTATCATAGATGCTTCTTGTTATGGGGCATTCAAGAGGAAAAGTGTAGAGGAATGAGGATTTGATAGCGGACTTAGCCCGAGACGAAGAGAGTACAGCAGTAAGAAGCCCCCTCTAAATCTTCAGGGAGCAACAGCAGAACAAGAGGGAGTGGGGTCATTGAGCTAAATAAGATGACTGCCATGGAAGAAAAACTGGATGCTATAATGCACATGATGGATAAATAGGAGAAAAGACTGCACTTTGCTCATGAAATTGGAGTAGTGGAAAGAGATAGGATAAGAATAAGTGATGAGGACCAGGCGAAGAAGATCCACATCAAGTTGAAGCAGTACATGAATGAACAAAGAAGAGCGCAACTGACCCTAATCCCAACTAGCCTACACATTATAATCCAGCACTAAGGAACCATGAGAACTTCTCATATGGTGGAGGAGCATCATAGGGCCCAAGACCCGGGCAGAATCTCTAGCAAGTGTATCAACCACCTAGGTTCCAGCAGTAGGGAGAAAATAGAAATGAATATCAAGGTCATAAGAGGACCTAGCCCTTTGAAGAGCAGATGATGCAGTTCATGGGAGATAACAAAAGGCTGCTAAACCTCCATGAACGAAAACTTGCTGAGTTGGAAGCTTTTAAATCCAACACCCAGATTTTTAAGACAAACACATTAGCTTCACTAAAGAATTTGGAAACACGGAGTTGTCTGATTGGCTTGACCTTGAAAGAACCCGAGAATGCTTTCCTTAGTGACACCGGAAAATCCAAAGGCGTATGGCGGTTAATTTCAGGAGTGGCAGGAAATGAGCGTGACGGAGCGGGAAAAGAAAGAAAATTGACCAAGAAGAGAGAAGAAATTGGAAGAGAGAATGAAATGAGCAATTCGGAGCGGATTACGGGGCGAAACAAGTGCAAACTGAACAGCCTGGAGTAACTTGTGACAAAAACAAGAAGATTCAAACATACACATCCTGATTCCATTCCCACAAAAAGACTTTAGAAGGCAAAGGGAGGAACACTTTTTCTAAGTTCTTGGAAATATTTAGAAAATTAGAAATTAATATCCCACTTTGCGACGATCACTTTCGAATGCCAAATTATACCAAATTTTGAAAGATATCTTGAGCAAAAAGTAGATTATTGAAGAAGGAATAGTGAGTTTAAGCTATGACTTGTAGTCACCGATTATTCAAAAAAGAGTCTACTATAGCAGATGAAGGACCCAGGCAACTTTACCATTCCCTGTTCCATTGGGAAATATGATTTCAAGGAAGCCTTATGTGACTCAGGTGCCAGCATCAACTTAATGCCCTATTCATTGGTACAAAGACTAAGTTTGGGGGAACTTACTCCAACAGCAATCACACTGCGGATGGCTGATAGGTCCATGACACAACCAGAAGGAGTCCTTGGTCATGTTTGAGTCGGTAGGGAAATTTATCTTCCCTATGGATTTTGTTATAAAGAATGGAGGAAGATACCCAAGTTCCTCTGCGTAGGAAGACCTTTCTAACTTGGCCCCGGAATTTGCCTTGATCGATGTACAAAGGGTGAGGCGACGAGAGTGGGAGATGAAGCGATTATAATTTAACCTCCACCCCAAAGCTTGACCTGACTTGATGTTGATGCAGAAACTTGTATGGCTATAGATAGCATTTATCCATTCAGTTTTGAACTTAACTCTAATTGTAATCTCCAATATTCTATCAATGAAAATTAGTTGAATTTCCAGTATCTTAAGAGTGTTGATTATGAATTACTGCATTCCATATTCCAAAACACAGAAACAGTCTGAATTTTGAATGAAAAAAGTACAAAAAATTCAGGCATAAATGAAAAGAAAGGAAATGAGCAAGAAACCAGTGCAGAAGGGTTAATATTGAAAGAATTGCCTAGTCATCTGAAGTATGGTTTCTTAGAACTAGAAGGGGCAAATCCAGTAATTATATCAGCGCAGCCAGATAAAATGAAGAAGCAACTGACTGCTAAGAATTCTCAGAAATATATAAGGAAACGATTACGGTCCAGTGAAGACATAAGATGTGAGTCCTTCCATTTGCATGCACAAAATCCTTCTGAATGATGATGCAAAAACACCAATTGAGCACCAAAGGAGGTTTAACCCTGTGATGAAAGATGTTGTAAGAAAGAATGCAAAAATGGCTAAATCACAGATTTATTTATCACAATCGAACTGACCCTTGAGTTAGCCAGGGTTCATGTGGTCCCCGAAGAATTGGATTCAACATGATCGAAATGGAAAGAATGAACTTATTCCTACAAGAGCGTGATAGGATGGAGGTGTGTATAGATTATAGAAAATTGAATCTTTGGCCGGAAAGATCATTTTCTCTTGTCTTTCAGATAAGATGTTAGACGGAGTTAGCGGGGACATCCTCACTTATGTTTCTTGATGGATATTTTTGGATATAATAGATTGTTATTACTGAGGACTGGAGAAACTACTTTGACATGCCCTTATGGTACTTTTGCTTTTGAAGAATGTCATTTGGGTTATGTAATGCTCACGCTGCATTTCAAGATGCATGATGTACATGTTCCGGATTTGGAGGAGTTATGGAATGACTATGGATGACTTCACGAGTTTATGGATCCAGGTTTTGAACATTGCACGGAAATTTGGCGGCCTTGATTTACTTCACAGGTTCCAAGACAAGAACCTAGATTTGAATTGGGAAAAATGCCATTTTATGGTGATAGAAGGCATTACCCTTGGGCATAGAATTTCTACAGTAGGGCTGGAAGTGGACGAAGCAAAGGTTTCCATTATAAAGACTCTTCTGCCACCAACAACAGTCAAGGGAATAAAAAGTTTCTTGGGACATGCTAGTTTTTATAGAAGATTATCAAAGACTTCTCCAAAATTGCAAGACCATTATGTAGGCTATTGGAAAAGGATACCAAGTTTAATTTTGATGCAGCCTGTCAATCTTCATTTGAAGAGATCAAATCCAGATTAGTTGAAGCTCCCATCATGGCCAAACCAGATTGGAATAGTGAATTTGAGATTATGTGTGATGCCAATGATTATGCAATGGGAGCTGTCTTGGGACAGAAAACTGACAAAATGTTTAGGGCCATATACTATGCTAGTAAAACCTTCAATGAAGCTCAAGGAAGCTGACCAAACCTCTTAAAAAGAGATGCGACCCGTAGTATTTACATGTGAAGTTTAGGCTATATATATTGGGGTCCCATGTCATCATCCATGCTGATCATGCAGTAATTAAATATTTGATGGCTAAGAAAGAAGCTAAGCGAGTGATCGGATGGGTGTTGTTACTACGGGAATTTGATCACGGAAATCAAAGACAAAAAGGTTGTGACAATGTGATGGGTGATCCTTGTCAAGAGTAAGTAACAAGCTACTTTGTAATTGAAGAAGAGATAAATGTGAGAAAATTTTCGGATGAGGCGGTTATTTCAACTGTCAGTCCAAGCACCTCGGTATGCTGATATTGTGAACTTTCTAGCTTGTGGAGTGATGCCACCAGAATTTAGTTACCAGCAGAGGAAGAAATTAAGGACTGATAGTAGGTTTTACATCTGGGATGACCCACTATTATTCAAAAAAGGAGCTGATATAATCATCAGGAGGTGTGTACCAGAAAGTGAACAGGGCAAAATTTTACAAGAATGTCATGTATCACCTTATGGAGGACACTTTGCAAGAGACAAAACAGCCCACAAAATTATCCAACCATGTTTTTATTAGCCTACTATTTTCAAGGATTGTTTTGAATGGGTGAACCTTTGTGATCAATGCCAAAGAATGGGAAATATCAGCACAAGGCATGAAATGCCCCTGCATGGTATCCTAGTAGTACAATTATTTGATGTATGGGGAATAGACTTCATGGGGCCTTTTCCATCTTCTTTTGGAAATATATATACATACTCCCTGGCCTGGATTATGTATCGAATGGGTGAAACAGCGACTTGTCCCCAGAATGATACTAATACAATTATGGGGTTCTTACAGAAATATCTTGAAGCGATTTGGGGCACGAGACTATTATTAGTGATGGAAAGCCATTTGCAAACAAGGTGTTTGAGAAACTCATGGCGAGATATGGAATCAAACACATCATGAGTTTGGCTTATCATCCTCAAGCAAATGGAAATGGTGAGATTTCTAATAGGTGGATAAAGAAAATTTTAGGAAAAATTGTGAAAACGACCATAAAGATTGGTCTCTAAAGCATTGATGCATTGTGGGCATCTGAAGCGCATATAAAACTCCCATTGGAATGTCCCCATAAAGGATTGTCTTTGGAAAACCTTGTCACCTCCCTCTTGAATTGGAGTACAAAACTATTTGGGCCATCGAGAAATTGAATTTTGTTGATTTCAAAGTTGCTAAGAGGGAAAGATTACTCCATTTGAATGAATTGGAAGAGTTAAGGAATGAAGCCCTATGATAATGCCAGCATTTACAGACAAGACAAAGAAATGGCATGATCAAAGTTTTGAGGAGAGAATTTAAGAGCGGAGATCGAGTCTGTTGTATTCAACTCTAGACTTAAGCTTTTTCCAGGAAAATTGAAATCAAAATGGAGTGGCCCTTATACAGTAGTGGCAAGTACAACCTTTGGGGTAGTGACATTGAGAACTAGTAATGGAGAAGAGTTTAAAATAGATAGTCGGTGTTAGGCGGTATCTTGGAAGAAATATGATTGATACCTGGATCTTGGTGAAGGAAGAAGTTTGACAAGAGACCTTTATAGCGGTAAGTCCATTCAAGGACTCAAGGCGAGTAGCTTAGTGGGAGGCAACCCATACAACAATTTCTTTCTAAGTTTTATTAGTCAATTTATTTATTTTTTCCATTTTTCTAATTAGACTTGTGTGTTGTTTTACTATTTAAAATTTTTGAGTGGTTTCTGGTCGGGTCTATGAGACATGGAATTTTCATTTATTGCTTCAGTACAAACAAGACCACAAGGGAGTAGTCTGATTCCCTAAACTTGTCTTTAATGAGAATGCATGATTGAAGTTTAGGGATTGGAACCCTGATTCAACTGATGAATATCTTTATAGTAGTTGATTTGTTGCATATTTGATTGATGAAGGTTGATTGTTTATGTTTGAATTAGTTTGTGGTTTAGTCTTTGTATGAATTTTAGGCTGACTCACGGAGACTGAAATCTTCTAGGTCATGACATGCTTTTAAGGTCAAGGCCAGTTACAAATGACAGCATGAATAGGAAATTTCAAATTACAGCATAAATCTTGTAATTCGGGAACAAAATTGAATTAACGTGCTTCGCTAGGTCGCAACATCATGTTGCCATCCCGAGATATTTAGTCGGAGACCGTATTAAATTCGATTACGACCTATAATGATGGAAAAAAAAAAGAAAGATGGAGTGCGACTTTATTTATTAGTCTTACCACTTTCGAGAATTCGCAAAACTAAAGTAGGTCACGACCAAAATTGTTCAAATAGCAATAAATTGAGGTTTAAAACATTCTGATTTGGGCATCGCAACTTTAAATCAGGACAATTGGCCATTAACACAATTAATTATTGCCAACTCATGCTTTAAGGTCTCGACATTCCATGAGACAATAATAGCATTGAGCCCATCAAACAAACTGAACAACCAAGCTCTTCCCCAAGACTTCCATTCAGCTGCATCTTCCCTAACCGTTCACTTTCTTTTCTCTCTTCGACTACCAAAACCCTAAAACCAGTGCCCAATTCCAAATTCTCACACATGGCAGATAACCAAAACCATGTTCCGGAACTTAATAGAATAATTAATGCACTCATGAGTGAACATTGCCAAGGAGTGGAGGAAGTTCTGGAACCTCGATGCAAGACTATCACGAATCTCTGGAACCCGAAACCAACCCTTGAGTAGAAAGAGCCCTCTAAAAAGAAAAGACCAGACAAGACCTTCTCCAAATTTTCTCCATGTTTAGCAAGCTTTGACTTAGATCCTCCCAACATCATACCTTCTAAATCTGATAAGAAAAGGAAGTGAAATAGCACAATTTCATTTTTTTTTCCCATTGTACTCCTTCAACATCATTAATATAAGCTTAGAAAAGTTCATTGAAAAGTGTCTTGTGAATTGTTCTGTTAATTGGATGATTTGGTTTATTACATTCAATAATGTTGAGTAAGTTTGATAAAATGTGAATTGTTTAGGTGGATTGATTTGAGTTAGTAAATTGGTTTTCTTGTGCCATGCTTAGTGTGTTTGAAGGGAATGGTTATTGTGTTTAAGCTTTCATTGGTGAAATGGCATAACAAACACTGATTAAATCCAAACAATGCTGAGAGAGAAAAGAAGAGTGGGCTTCATTGAATAGAAGTAAGAAGTTGTTGTTTAATTTTAAATCAAGTTGAAATTACAGAATTAGGAAAAGGTAAACAAGTGAAAGAACAAATCAGCTGCTAAAATCTGTGTGTAAATAGTTGAGTCAATATAAATCCTGTAAAAACATCACACATGGTCCAGTAAGTCTTGAACAAATTGAGAAAAAAGATTAGGAACATCTTAAGGGTAATTGAAAGTCAAAAGTACGAGTCACAGAACTTGTTAGATTATTAGTCGAGCGAAATCCTAGGCAAAAACAATGACAAGAAGGATAGAGCCTCTTTGAAAGTTTGAACCTTTCAAGCCTACCCTCATTATACCAGATCATACACCTTAGTTCCAAGCTTTGGAGCCAAATATGTCTAAATTTTTCAAATAAGCGACAAAAGAAACACAAAATCCCTCCTAAGAGCTAATCCTGTAGCAAAGAGCCCAAAAAAATTACCCAGTTTTTATAACAAGAGAGTTTAACCTGCAGAAGAGAACAAGATTGGGGGAATATACTTCCTACAGACTATAGGGAAGTATTAGACAAAATCAACCAAAGGATTAGAAAGAGAGAAAAAGAAGTCAATTAAAAGGAAATAAGTTTTGTCTTGTGGCCTATCTCTCTTGAACAAATAAGTTCTTAGGGGTGTTTCAACACCTAGTACCCTAATGCCAGCTGGCATGGGAGTTACTAACCCAAAGTTCGTTAAGAGTGATAGAAAGCCTAAAAAAGACAAAACATTTACTATTCTAAAAACTTTGATAAGAGAGAAGAACAAAAGAGTTCGAGAGAAAAGGAGCGGGGTGATAAACATGAAGGTGGCAATCAAAGAGACCACAAAAGTCAAGATGATGCACATAAGCCAAGTTTGAGGGAGTTAATAAAGTTCACATTAGTAGGAAAGAAAGGGAGAAAAAAGGAAGGCTATTAAGCAGAAGTGAATAGTGGAATCTGGGTAATTTATAGCTTAAATTTTCCAATTATCTACCCAATTACCCAAGCCTAACATTACAAACCAAAATGACCTCATTGATCTTGAAGGTTGAATTTTGCTTATATTAGTGGAGATCAATATGAAAAACAAGCCTATGGGACTTTAATTAATCTTCCAAGGAGAATCCCAGAAGATTAACTAATCTGACAAGAAGGAAAGGAAAGAAGACCAACACACACGCATAAAAGCGGGGATTAATTGGCGTGTTGTTTTACAATATAGGATTCATCAATTTATTAGTGATAAAAGTTGAAACCATTCCTTTTCTTAGTTGAACCTTTGAAGTTGAAATAATCTTTGCAACTTTCTTGCTTCAAGCCCAATGGTGGAATCGGAAAAGATTGTAGTATGAAACAGAAAATGTCCTAAAAAATAAAGTTAAATTGTTTGAGGACAAACAACTCTTTCTTTTCTTTGCTTGAGGACAAGAAAAATTTTAAGTTTAAGGGAATTTGATGAGTCAAAAACTCATTCATTTTTAATACATTTTTCTGATATGTTTCTTTTATATAATTGCTTGTTTTTATTCAAAAATATGGAAATTTTACCAAATTTATATTTTGCAAACTCTTACAAAAGAAATGGCCGAGTTCGACAAGTATCTGAAGCTATATTATTTAGTCAAGTAATTTGGGTTGCGGCCGGACTCTTGAGGTGTAGACAAGTAATTCGATGTCTGATGGGTTTGAGAGTCACAGCAGAGGAGACTCGGTCGTGACTAGAAGTGATGGTAAACCCCGACAAAGAAGAATTTATTTGCAACAAGAGAAAATTTGCTGAGACAAAGTAAGAAGAGCCACCATCATGTCGCTACACAGTTTCGAGGTCGCAACACATAAAGAAGACATTATTGGTAGCAACAAAAAATTGATGTAGCGATAAAAATGTAAGTTGAGGACACCAATCGAGGTCATAACCAGGAATTCATGTCGCGACATAAAAATGAGCTGAATAGGTAAAACATGTTGCGACTAAGTTTGAGCCACTGCGAAAAAAACAAAGTAAGAAGGGCTACTACTCAGTCGTGACACTTTCTAGGTCGCGACCAAAAAAAGAAGTTGAATTGATGGGAAACTGTTGTGAGTCAAAAATGAGGTTGCGACAAGATTGGAAGAAAGAACGGTCCGCGACATGCTTCGATGCGCGACGGGAATGGCATGGAACAAAAGAAACTACCTTGTCGCGACCTAATTTCCATGTCTCGACAAGAAAATAAACAGATCAGCAGTTAGAGTCGCAACTTGCATGGGGGCAGAAAACAAGAAATGATGTCGCAGCATGAAGGGAAGTTGAGACTAGGGATCGAAATATTTAACTTGAAATGGTGTCGTGACATAAAAATGAAGTTCGCGTGAGATCTAGAAAAGGAAGGCGGTCGGATCACGACAAGAGATTGTGGTCGTGACATCAACTACAACAAGAGCAAAAGTGATAAAGGCGACCATTCAATCGCAACATATTTTTAGGTCACGATCAATAAAAGAAGTTGAATTGAGAAGAAACTATTGTGACTAAGAAATGAGGTTATGATAGGATGAGGAGAAATGATGTCGCGACATGCTTTTAAGGCCGTGACATAGATTTCAACAAGGAAAAGAAACGATTAGGTCATGACCTAAATCCCATGTCTCGACAAGATAATGAACTGACAAACAATTTAAGTCGCAACATGAAGGGGCTGCGACCCGAGAATCGGTGGTTGACAACGAGAGATGGTGTCGCGACATGCTTTTGGTCGCGACATAGAATCTGATAAAGCAAAACTGACGATTCTGACATGGGCGAGAGTCCGCGACCGCAGAATTTATTAAGGGGCCAAAAAAACGTGGTCACAACAAAGATCAACCTAGCTGGCAACATAAATGATGTCACGACTCACAACATGAAATTGTGGTTGCGACATCAAGCCACTTCGCGAAAACAAAGAAACACATCTCGATAGAAAACGCTTCAGTCCGCGACTTCGACAATTGTAGGAACAAGGCGCAGAAGAAGGTTGCGACGTTTCACGAGGAGTCTATGGGACTTAGCGGATCAAAGCACACAAGATGTCTTGACAAGCTTTTGAGGTCGCGACCTAAAACAGTAAGCTAGGCCATTGATTTTAGGGAAAATCCATCTAGGGCCTTGGAGTCAGGCCCAATTTCAAAAGGTTATAAATAGGCTTATGCGCAAAAAGTAGCTTCGTTTTAAAAACCACTTTGTCTAGGAGGACCCGAGGAAGACTCATTGTATATTTTAAATTATACTTTTCTTTTCTTTTCTTTTTACGGATGCGAACCCCGATGTCTGTTTAGAATGTAGAAGGCTGGATTTAATTTTTCATTCTACTTTTGATTACGACTTGGAATCAATGAGATTAAAACGATTTTTAGAGTTCGTTTCTTCGATGAATTATAGTTATAATGGATGTTCACCGATCAATACTCATTATGCGATTGTGATTACATGGTGAAGCATAACTTCTATTGGAATGGACTCTTTGCATTGATTCTGATCTTTTCTACTTGAATTGGAAGGAATTTCACGAAATTGGGATTTTGATTTATTTGATTAATGTTGTTTGTGAATTGAGTTGTTCCCAATAGTAGTACCGAATACCATCTCAAGGATTGTTTCCTGCTCTGATTTCCAGGAAGCCCTCTGAGTGACACGGAGATGGAGATTCCTGAGAGCTTGGAACATTTAACTTGTAGGTATGTTATACTATCATTGAAGAACTAAGGAGCTCTGAGAGTTCATTTCGATAGATTTCCAATTCACTCATAGTTGAGGTTGAAGGGAATTATTTATCAAATTAACTCATCAGAGATTTCACCTTAATCTATTGGATAGATCTTGATCCTGTGTTAGCTGAGATCTAATCAAGGAGAAGGAAAAATCCATCAGATCTAAAGGATGAGTCATCAACCATTTTGTAGAAGTTTTTCAATGACCCAGACTTAGGATGCAAGAAATCTGCAGTCTTAAGAAATGGGTATGAAGTATTGAAAAAGAAAAATACCCAGATCTTATAAAGAGTGTATTGAATACAAGTAACTGATTAGATCCTTTTCTTTGAAAGAAGAAAGGACCTCTAATTAGTGAATAATGGAGAAACCCAAGCTGCATTATTAGGCAATCTTTGACAAATCCATATCCAAAAATCAAGATAGAAAGAATCAATGAATTAAAATGCAGAAATTGACTGTTCTAACATTTAATACGGTGTTCATTCTAGTAGAGATCTAATTCAGTCTAGTTTATTTGTTAGTTCAATTCAAATTTTATTTTAATTAGATGAATTTAATATAGAATTATCTTGTCTTTTAGATTCCAATTTTTCAAACTATTATAAGGAGGTTCAAATAGTGTGGATCTTGAGTGGTTAGGGTAGTTCATTCTAACATTCTTGTCAATCTCTGTGGGAATGATACAGTCTTACATCAATTTTACTATTGTATGACCTATGCACTTACTGATGTCATAGACTAAACCCATTATTAATTCCAGAACATAAAATCAGTTTTATTCATTTTCAAACAACTCTATTCAACTTTGACCTAGATGCAGGAAAATTGTAAGGCTCCTGTATAAGTATTAAATTGAGTAGTTTAGTCTATATTTTAACAGACAAATAGCAGCTTCCTGTTATGGGCAATGGTTCACTATAGATTAAAATGTATGATGGAATTATCAGAACATTTGATGCCTAGTATGTTCCTAGTCTACGGAAAAATATGATTTCCTTAGGTGCTCTTGATAAGAAAGGATACAAGTTTGTTGGTGGTGATGGGTGATCAGTGCTCAAAAAGTGCTATTTTTAACCTTGTTTATAGCAGGTTTTAAGTACTTTTTGTGTACTAATCAGCATAATTAACCCAATTGGCACATTAAGGTCCCGGCTATGCTACTGATCGCATTTTATGACAAAATTTTCAATTTTTACAAGCTATTTATGCCAAAATTGTTGAGTCAATCCAAGCACGAAGAATTCGAGTCAAACTTAGCATTGCAGATTAGAGACCAAAAGGAAAGGAGCAGAAAATGCCAAGAAATTGGAGCTATAGGAAAATTTTTGCAGGTTGCACTGTTCATCCTTCGAAATTTTCATCCTGCAGCACTGTTCACCATTTTGCCACTATTCACCTTTCCTGCTTTTTGACGCTGTGACCTTTTTGTTACAATTTTTTGTTTCTTCCCATTTTATCCCTTGTAATAGCTTTTGGTTTGGTTTTTGTAATTTCCTTTGTTAAGGTAGTATATAAGCCTCGGTTAAGCTGCAGCCTAAATCAATCACTTTATCTGATAAATTTTTGGCGGGGAAGCTTTGGGCGCTCCATTATCTTATAATACACTTCAACTCTTTCATTTCTTTCCACTTCCTCGCGGCCAAACACCCTCCAGGATGACAACAGAGGATGGCGGCTAAAACCCTTTCTTCCCTTGAAGAGGAAAGCTGCGGGTGAAAGAGGGCCCAGGTGTAGCGGAGGGTTCTCATGCTCCAACGTAGGTATTCCTTTATTATTTTTTGGTTTCTCTTCAAATCTTAGTTGTAACCCCTTCCATTCACCTTGAATGATCAGTATTTGATAATCTTTTAGGGTTCAATGGATGCTTATTGCTAGATCCACTGAGATTCATTAATTATCCTCTATAGGTTATTGTAAGGTGGATCAAGGAGGCATGCCCTCACTATTGGTGACCACGACTGCTCAATGAATACCATTTTTCAAAAGGATAATTATTTTGGGTTAGGTTTTATAGCTAAATGAAGATCTGGTTCGAGGGTAGCTGCTGAGTCATCCTCCCCAGCGTGAGGAAATGACCTTGGAAGCCCTCGGTTACTTACTAGGATCCTAAGCCCAACATCCTGATACTTCAAGGAGATCTCTTTTATTATTTTTCTTATTTTTCTTCAGTTTATTTTCAGTTTCCAACCATCCAACTCCCCTGTTTTTACCAAACCTTAAAATCCAAATTGAATTCACCAGTTTTAAGCTCACTGTAAGTCATTTGTACGAAGAAAACCCATCCCTATGTTCGACCCTAGAACCGCTATACTGCAGTAGCTTTGCTACGGCAATAGGAGGAATTTAGGATATAATTTTTGTTGATTCCTGTACACCTACTGTGGCAACGAATCAATGGGCAGGTTAAAGTCTTGAAGGGTGATGTGGTTGTGATGAAGGGTAAATGGCAGCATGTATTTACATTATTTTTTGGGGAATACAGTAATGGTAACAGTAGATGTCTCATCTGCTTCAAAGCAGGATAATGATTGTATAGAGTTATGGCATTGTAGATTGGGTCACAAGAGTGAACAGGGGCTAACAGTGTTGAGTAAAAGGGGATTGTTGAAAGGTGCTAAAATTGGAAAACTAAAATTCTGTGAGTCTTATGTCATGGTCAAGCAACGTACGGTCAAGTTTAGTTTGGGTAAGCACACTTCTACGGGTATCCTTGAGTATATTCATTTAGATTTTTGAGGTCTTGCTCGGGTTAAAAATCATTGTTGTTGCAGCTATTTTGTTACTTTCATTGATGACTACTCTAGAAATGTTTGGGTGTATTTTTTTGAAGTCAAAGGATGAAGTGTTTGGGAGGTTCAAGGAGTAGAAGACATTGGTTGAAAAACGTACTAGGAAACAGGCAAAGACACTGAGCACATATAATAGGTTAGAGTTCTGTAATGCATTGTTTGATGAGTTATGCAAGAAAGAAGGTATCGTGAGGCACCACAATGTATGACATACACCATAGCAGAACAGAGTTGCAAAACGCATTAACCAAACACTTCTATAGCATGCGCTATGCATGCGATTATATGCTAGTCTCCTTAGGAGTTTTGGGTTGAAGTAGTAAATACTGCTAGTTATTTGGTGAATAGATCTCCATCAACTACAATTGATTTTAAGACTCCTCAAGAGGTATGGTATGGTACTTCCACTAATTATTTTGGCTTGCGTATATTTAGTTGTCTTGCTTATGCTCATGTTAATCATGGTAAACTAGAGCCTAGGGCAATAAAATGCATATTTATAGGATATGTTGTTAGAGTTAATGAGTGTAGATTGTGGTGTATTGAAAAGGATAGAACCCCAAGATTTATTATTAGCAGAGATGTTACTTTTGATGAGTCTGCTATGTTTGGCCAAAATAATGAGCTTGATGAATCTGGCGGTAAAGCGATTGCGAGTGTTGACGGAGAAGGTGGAGTTTAGAGTGAAATTCAAACACGATGTTGGAAAAACATGAAGCTCAGCCCATAGATTTATAAGATGATGATTCATGGTCTATAGCAGGAAGAGATAAAAGAGTAAAAAATCCTGCCAAGTATGCAAATTATTTTAGTGTTGCTAGTTCTAATCCAGTTTCTTTTGCACTAGCAATGGTTGAAAGAATAGATTCCGATGAACCTCGACGATTAAGAGTAAAGAAGCAGCAGAATAGCTAATTTCCATGAATTAGGAGATGCAGTCCCTTTCTAAGAATAAGACTTGGGAGCTTGTACCATTACCAAAGGGTGTGAAGCCAGTGGGATGCAAATGGGTCTTTAAGAAGAAAGAAGGTATTCCTAGGGTTAAATCTGCTAGATTCAGGGCACGGCTTGTGGAACAGGGATTCTCACAAAATAAGGGGTTGATAATCATAAAGTATTTTCTCCAGTTGTGAAACATAAGACCATTCGAGTTTTGTTAGCCATGATAAGTGCATTTGACTTCAGTTGGAGCAGCTTGATGTAAAAATTGTTTTCTTGCATGGAAATCTAGAGAAGTAGATTTATATGTATCAACTTCTAAGTTTTCTTGATTACGGAAAGAATTATGTGTATTTGTTGAAGAAATATTTGTATGGCAGAAAACCACTCGAGGGCAATGAGTATACAAAGGTTTGATGCATTTATGATTTCTCATGACTATGTTCGTAATCAATATGATAACTACATTTACTCGAAAAAATTGTTGGATGACTCCCTTACATATTTGTTGCTATATGTTGATTGTAGCTATTAGTAAAGCTTGAATTGACAATTTGAAGAGTTTGTTGAGTAGTGAGTTTGAGATGAAGGATTTAGATGCAGCTAAGAAAATTCTAGGCATGGAGATTTGGAGAGGACAGAAAGCAGGCCTATTGTATTTGTCACAACATAAATACATTGAAAAGGTGTTGTAGTCTTTTCAAATGGAGAAGTCAAAGCCTATTAGGACTCCTTTGGTAGCACACTTTAAATTTGATGCTAGTGCTTTACCAATTACAGAAAAAGACAAAGATTACATGAGTTGAGTCCCTTACTCCAGTGTAGTTGGGAATTTGATGTACGCCATGATGTGCATATGGACAAATTTAGTACATGCGGTTAGTGTGGTAAGCATATTTATGAGTAATCTTGGAAAAACTCACTGGGAAGCTATTAAATGGATTATGTGATACTTAAGAACTTATGTCTGGTTTATAGTTCTAGTGGTTCTACTAGTGATATTGTTGGCTATACAGATTCTGATTATGAGGGAGATCTCTTGAGAAGAAGATCATTGACATGTTATGTATTTACTCTCTTTGGTTGTGCTATTAGTTGGAGAGCAACATTATAGTCTACATTATAGTCTAAAGTTGCTTTGTCTACAACTAAAGCTGAATATATGTCAATGGCAGAAGGAGTTAAAGAAGGTATTTGGTTGCATGGTCTTGCTGGTAGTTTGGGTTTAGATGTGTAGAAACCTATCATTTATTGGGATAGTCAAAGTGCATTGAGCTTGGCAAAAAATCCAATTCATCATGAAAGATCAAAGCATATTGATGTCAGGTTGAACTTAATTAGAGATATCATTGAGGGTAATGTTTTTTCCATAAAGAAGATATCTATAGTAGATAATCCCACTGATATGTTGACTAAGCCATTGCCTATAGAAAGTTCAAGCATTGCTTGGACTTGGTGAATGTTCGCATAGCATGAGGCCCTTTGGGGCATGGATGACAAGAAGTTGTTTTTATATTGATGGCTTTGGAAAATTCAAGTCAAGGTGGAGAATTGTTAAATGACTAGAATTTTATGGCAACCTGAATTATGACCCAACTCAAAATATTTTGGGAGCTCGACTTGAAAGGAATTTTTTTTGTGAGATATGTGGTGGTGATGGAGAGTGAGGGTCGCAAGGCTGAATACAGAATGACCCGAGTTCAGGCCTTACGGCCCTCACCCTCAGTCACCTCCATAAATCTCACAAAAAATTCCCTTTCAGGTAAAGCTCCAAAAACATTTCAATATATATATTATATGTGGGTGTCTAGGATTTTGAATCATGTACTTGAAAGCAGGGATCAATAAAAATGTCTTCATATTTGTGAACATAGGTCATATTGGCTTAACCACATAAATCTCTATGCACTTGTTATTTTTTCTTGTTTATTCTCTTCCTATTTGTTGTTTATTTTGCAACACTTATGTTGCATGTATAAGAACAATCATCTACTTGTTCAGGGTTACACAAATGCTAATTGGGTAGGAAGTGTGAATAATAAAAAATCTACTTTTGGGTACTTCACTTTTATAAATGGTAACTTGGTTACTTGGAGGAGTAAAAAGCAAAAAGTGGTTGCATTAGTCAAGTGTCGTGTGACACCCCCAGTTGGGGCTCTGATACCAACTTGTCACACCTCGATTCCCTAGTCCGACCCTAATGGCGGATCTGAACCGATTCCGGGGTGCGAGACTATATACTGGGACTCTTTACTTTCTTTTTCAGACATTGGTGGTTTTAAGTCTTATAATTGTATCAAAATATCATATACAAAATACAACTACCACCGGAGTGGTGTCGATCAAAATCTATACACATATACTGAGTCTCATTTACTTATACAAACACTTATACATATACATGTCTAATACAAACATCAGAGATCGCGGAGCGGCTATTTGGTGAGCACCTATCTACGAGATGGCCCACGTCTTTGCTAGTGTGGAGTGTCTATCCTCACAGCCTGCTTGATGCACTGCGAGTTGAACACCAGTGCTAAACTGCAGCTTAGTGGGAACATAAGCATGAACAACCATAATGGTGACGTCACAAGCTTATACATATGCATTTCATATATCTATACATATTCATATAGCTTTTATTACTTATCATCTTTACATTCCTATGGCACGTCAATCTTTTCCGTTACATGTTCTATGTCTTTGGCATATCTCCTATCTATACTTTTACTGTATTCCTGTTTCTATACTTTGCATATTCCATATTCATTCTATAACTTATTGCTTTTCATATCATATTATTACTTTTCAGATTATGTGAATTTCTATCACATCTTTCATATCTCCCTTAGGAGTGCAGAGCTTATACTTTACTATCATATCATATATTGTCATATGTTTTCACATATACTTTCATGTGTTCATCTTTCATATACTATACTTTTCATATCATCTTGTACTTTACTTCTTATTCTTATACCTGTATACTATCATCGCATAGCAGTGCTATGCTTCTCATATTATGTCATATATTCTTTACATTTCATTTGCATATACTTGTCATTTTCTTTTATGTTCATATGCGCAAATACCTTAGAAGCGGATACGGGAAATAACTGTATGTACTCAAAGGTACTATCACTATATGAGACAATGATCTCTATCTGTATATACCCGAAGGTATCATCACTGTACGAGACAGTGACCTATGCCATGTAATGATCCAAACGGGATCTATGTCATCGACCCAAACGGGGCCTCGATATACGTAAATTATCTTGCGGCAAGCTTTGTGTCCCTATAGGCATGCCTATCCATCCCTCTACCAGGTTCTAAGTAGACAATCCATGTGTATTTTATGTTCAGTACATATCTCATATTCTCGAATAATTATGGTCATCCGGTAATCATATGCAATATATGCAGTCATTTATTGAATCTTTGCATTTTCATATTTCAGATATAACAACTTATATACATATTTGTGCTTATAGCAAACTTATACTTGTTCCGATCTCCCGTAAGAGTTACATAGCTTATACCTATATAGAGGTACTTATACACGCACTTGTACTTCTATCAAGTCTTTATCTATTCAATGTTTCTATCAGGTCTTTATCTATTCATAACCTTCTTAATTGGCTATCACTTGTTTATTCTTGTATTTCATATCATTTGTTATCTTTTTTAGTTATATGTGATAATAATCATATATAATCTATTTTTTTATTCGTACAAAATAATTAGGGCATTCTTAGCCACATTATGTGTTCATGACATATTGCAACATGTTCATATTCATGTACATTCATTTCATTGTTTTATATCATATTCGTGACCATATCATATTCATGTTTCATGAACACATCTATACATATTTCATTTCCTATATTTTTCCTGTTTCATACCTGTTACATATGGCATTTCATATACTTGTACAATATGACACCTATGTATTCACACATCATTCATGTATTCTTGTTCCTTTATGAATCTACTTTACTTAGAAATTGGAATCATTCCAATTGAATCATCGAGCTTCGAGTTATAGCATTTCATATAAACTAAGTCAATTGCCCATATTACACTAAGGTGGTCACAAATACTCATTTTTAGGGTCTTAACTCATACTTGACACTGGTTCTTTGTACTCATTTTGAAGCTAAGGTGCTAGGGTTTTCTCATGGAATCACCCAAATCGAAGCACCGAAACTCAAGATATGTCCTAAACAACCGGGACTACTCTATGTTCAAAATAGAACCATAAATTTGCTTGAACATAGCCCCACTTTGAGTGACTTTATGGGCCAAATGGGGTCAGAATTTGAAGATATCTATTTCAGGCCGATTTGTTCTCCTTGAAGTCTAGTTTACCCAGCCACTTGAATCACTCAAATCGGATAAGAAATGACCAAATTATGGCTAAAACACTAACGCTGATCCAAATTGAACATTGGGTACCCAGTCACCCAGGCTTTTGATGCTGGCCCTTGGAAGAGTATGTAGTCTGGAGTACCACCTTTATTTTAGTACCGATAGCAGACATCAAGAATGCCTAGAAATTGTGTTTTTCTTCCCTTTTTTCCATATTTCACGAGCCAACCCAAAACTCAAAACACCTTCAATACACATCTTATACACTCTATTGAACTCAAACATACTTTCTATTCATATCTTATACAAGGCTAGGGTTTTACTCAACTGACCCGAAATCTAGGGTTAGGAAAGTTCTGTAAAACCACATAACAAGAACAAACATGTTCATACTTTACATAACCCTTAGAACCCAAAAACACATGTAATGGGAACTTTAGGTCATCTCATAACAAAATCCTAGAAAAACAAAGGGATTTGTGATGATTTCCATACAAGAATTCATTCTAGGGTTAGGTTTCTTACAACCCACAACCCAAAACATGTATCCATACAAGAAATCCAAGTAATCCATACTCAATGTTAGATTCCATACCTTAAACTTGGCTTCTTCTTCCTTCTTCTTCTTCTTCTTCTTCTCTCTTTCTCTCTCTACGGGTTGCTCTCCCCCAAAATGAGACCAAATTTGGTCTTAAATCAAAGATCTCTCTTTAGGTCATGTTTGGCTCCCAAAAACCCATTTTTGGGTTAAGTTTTCATTTTATTTCAATTTAGTCCTTAAGTTCCTCTCTTTTTGCAAATCAAGTTAGGCACATTTCTATTTTAACCCATAGCCTTCTTGTCTGTGGCTTCTATATCCCTTTTGGCAAATTACATATTTACCCTTGTTTATCTCTCTAATTCAGGTTTCTCGTTTTATTTCCCCAAAAATTCATATTTAACTTTTATTATACCCCTAAACATCAGCTGCTGGGTATATTTTGGGGTGTTGTTACATGTCGAGGCTAAGGATTTCGAGGAATAGCAAGGTTTGTAATGAACCCTTTGGCTAAAAATTATTTTAGAAGCCCGGATTTGCTCTGAGTTAACGATAAACTTATACTATGACAGCTGTAATTTCTCAAAATCTTGTCCAACATGACCCTTACTTGAACATGAAGTACAGATGAGTTCATTCGAATAAAACCTCGAAGGAGTTATCAAATTCCCATTTTCAAAAGACCAGCTTCCTCATATACTCACAAAGGCAATTTTTAGCAAAGATTTCCACACATCACTTGACAAGTTGGGCATTGAAGACATCTTTGCACCAACTTGGGGGGGAGTGTTGGCGTGAGCCTTACAAATCATAGATTGAATGATTCTAGGAATTAATTTATTCCTTTTTGTGTTAATATCCCAATTGTTAGGGACCATTTTTTGTTGACTTACCAACGTCAAGTCTAGCCTTGCTTTTGTATAAATGTTCACCATGTATATTGAAAGAAATACAGAGAAAATATTTTTTTTCTCATATATATTATCTCTAAGTAAACACATGGTTGGTTTGTTTTAAGAATTTGGTGTGTGAGTCATTTCAGAATTTTCGATTGATGGAATCTTAAATTCATCTATTTTTAATACATTTTAGCATGTTTTAGCGATTTCGAGATCTATTTTATGCGAATTATGGAATATTCACCAACTTTGTGTTTTGCAAGTTTTAATTGAAAATTGAGATAATTCCAGCCAAAAAAAAAAAGTAAAAAAGTGGCAATTGCAGCATTCTCTGTCGCGACATAGTTTTTGTTTGTCGTGACAAAATTTCAAGCATACCAGAAGAACTATGTCATAGCCAGTAGCTATATGTCGCAACAAAGTTCAAGTTGAACTCAAGGCAAAAATAGAATCTCTGTTACGACAAAGAGTTCTCTGTCGTGACATTGCTAAAGAAGAATGAAAAGAAGACTGTCGCGACACCTTTAACTCTGTCGCGACAATGATCAAGGCAAATGGCAAAGGAACTTTGTCGCGACAATCCTTCCTCTGTTGCAACATAAAAGGCTGAAGATTAATAGATGAACTATGTCGCAACAAAAGACAACTCTGTCGTGACATAAAATGGCAAGAATACAACATAAGTCAGCTGAGACAAGTGTTTTTATGTTGGAACAAAGTTTTTAACATGGAACTAGCTTAAGGAAGAATTGCAACATTACATTCAAAATTAACAACAAAGAGCAACAAAATCTCTATCGCGATAAAGATTATTTATGTCGCAACAAACAAAACATGAGGGGGGTGAATTCTCTGTCGCAACAAGATATTGAAGAGCAACACAAGAGGAATGGCGACAAAGAAAATCTATGTTGCGACATAGTAAAGAATTGAAGGCAGAATCTCTGTCGCGACAAAGAAGTTTTCTGTCGCGACAATAAAAGCTAGAGAATGATAGAATTCTATCACAACAGAAGAAAATTCAGTCGCGATAGAAATTGTATGAGAATTGTCACAATAAATATTTCTATGTCGCAACAAACAACTCAGCCAGCCACATGGACCAGAGAAGAAAAGTCTGTCGCAACAGAAATTGTTAAGAAATCAAAGGAATCCTGTCGTGACATAGAAAACTCTATCGCAACAAAGTAGACAAGCTGAAGAGAAAAAGGCTTGTCGTGGTGAAGAAAATTATGTCGAGACAGTTTCTAGAGACAGAAGTGTATGAAAAGCTGGGTGCAAAAAATTTGTGTCGCAACACAAGACATTCCTGTCTCGACAAGAACAAGACTGCTGGATAAAAAACTCTATCCCGACATTATCAAAGTCTGTCGCAATAGAATCCAAGAAAAAGCTCAAAGAATAGGTCGCAATAGAAAAACTGCAAGCTACGACTAAAGCTAGGACAAAGACCAAAGACTTTGTCGTGACATAACTTTCTATGTCGCGACAGAGCGACCAATTTGGGCCAGAAATTTGGGGATCCATAACATTGTCTTGAAGTGCGGCTCAACATTGGAAAATCTATAAATATACGCATCTAAGGCACTGTGCGTAGCTTCTTCAAATCCAGGACTTCTGGGTGGTTGAAGACTCTCTGTATATATTTTTTTTTTCTTTTATTTCCTTTTTAGTAGATTTAGTTTGAGCATAGTTTTTAGTTAGTTTTCTTTTGATTTTCCGGAGATGAGTAATGAATTGTAGTGCAGCTACTAGCTGGAATTTCTTGATAAATTTTCTCTTTCATTACCGTTTTGAATAAAATGGAGTTTGGAAAATTTATGGATTTCATTTATTTCAGTTCGTTTACACTTCCAGTGAATTTTCCTGATCAGTTAGTCATTGATATGAGTGAACCAGTTTTTAAGGGTTGAGCTCCCTTTGGGAATGGGTCGATGATAACCGTCATTTTTCTGCACAAAATGGAAGAACACCTTAGTTAGAATTCTTGAATTTATTTGATTGGTATTATTTCTAAATTTAATTGTTCCCAGTACTAGTACTGTGTACCCAAGCAAAGTATCGTATCTTGCTCTGATTTCCAAGAGGCGCTCTGCATGACACAAAGATGGAAAATCCTGAGGGTAGAGAGCAATTCTTTGTGGGTATGGTAGACTAATACTTTGGAACTAATGAACTCTGAAAGATTACTCAAATAAATCACTTACTCACTCATGGTTTGAGGATAGTTTGGTGAAATATTAGTTTAATCACTCGGAGGTTTCTCCTCTCTCTGATGAAAGGATTCTGATCCCGTGTTAGCAGGATCCTAATGAAATCTGAGAATTTCATCGGTATTGAAGGATGAAAGGGTACCATCTAAATTGGAAGGCTTACCAATATCCCTGTCTATGGGGGCAAAAATTCTCCAGTCCTAAGATCTGGGTATAAAGTACTGAAAAGGAAAAATACTCAAATCTTAGAAAGAGGATTATATCTTACAAGTAGCTGATTAGATTCATGAGTTAGAAATGAACATGAATCTCTAATTAGTGAAATATATGGTTGAGGGACAAATCCAAACTATACCATAATGCATCTTTGACAAATTCGTTTCCAACATGGCTTAGCTAAGATTCAAAATGATGAAATTAATAATTATTCATTGATCTATGATCTAGTATTTGTCTAGCTCGATGAACTCTCAACTCTATTCTTATTAATAATTTATGTACACTAGTGAATTTACTTTAGTATTATTTTATTCGTTTTCCAATCATCTTAATATTGGAGTTCAAATAGTAAGGATCTTGAGTAGTTGAGGAAGTTCATTTTATGATTCATACTCAATCCCTATGAGAACGATATCTAGACTTAATGAAAATCCACTTCTATTACTTGTACGATTTGTGCACTTGCAGTGATTAAGACCAATCAAAATCTTTAATGAATCAGGTTTACAAAAAAGGCAAACATATGTTTCGTCACATTTCGGCCACCAACAAACTTTTGGTGTCGTTGCTAAGGTGATAATAGTCCTTAGTAGCGATCCCATAATTTGTTTATATATAATGCTTGTTTGTTAAGCTTAGTCGAAAATCTATATCACATTTTAATTCAGGCAAGTTTTTGGCGCGGGTGTCGGGGACTTTATTTAGTTCTTAGTAGCGAGTCATAACTTTGTTTATGCAGTTTGGTCTATATGCGAGGAAAAAGAGTCAAGAAAAAAACAGTTTTGGTGGCAGATTCACAGGGACTTTATTTAGTCCTTGGTAGCAGAGTCATAACTTTTTTTTTTGAGATATTTAGAAAGAAGATCGAGGGACCTCAATTTATGGTCTCCTCTCACCACCAAATTTCAATACTAATATGGT
Source organism: Tetrastigma voinierianum (assembly GCA_016808115.1). Classification (NCBI taxonomy): domain Eukaryota; kingdom Viridiplantae; phylum Streptophyta; class Magnoliopsida; order Vitales; family Vitaceae; genus Tetrastigma; species Tetrastigma voinierianum. The sequence goes on from JAEQBH010001138.1 coordinate 276,121, forward strand.
TTTTATTCTAATTGTGATTATGATTTTAATTTGGATTCCTAATATCATTATTTTAGCCATTATCTATACAATATTATCTGCTAGTATATATTTATATTATTTTATTTTATTTTATTTTATTTTATTTTATTTTATTTTATTTTATTTTATTTTTGAAAACAATGACACATTAGTCATAAATCAAACTTTTTTGAAAAACAAAATCCTTCTTTATGCATAAAAATAGAATTTTGCAACAATTAACCTTTTGTTTTCAATCATATTCAACAACATAAATATAAAAAAAAAATTAATCAGACATAAACACCAAGGATCACATAATTTGGACTTTTAATCAGTGAGAAGAATGTGTAAATATTCATGGAAAATCATACCTTCTCAAACCATGCTTTCGTAACACATAATAGAAATCTACATTATTATGCAAATAAAATCCTAATATTTATATAAACATCATGCCTAGAGCTTGGACTATATGATTCTTGCTTGCATAATAGTTTTGGAAAAAAGTGTACCTTGATCCTTTACAAAGACTTGATATAACGATTAATATACTTTCCTGGGCGGTTAGAAAAATACGATGTTGATGAGGCAAATAGAGGACCAATTTATATAATTGTTCCTTTTATATCACCTGAACCATCATCACCATTAACATAACTACATTAGAATTTTGATGTTTATTATTAAACAATTATTATTAATAATAGGGATATGACAAGTGGACCATAAAATAAAATCTAACAATTTAAACTAGTTAGAAATTTATGGATTCTTAATGTAATTAAATCTTTATATTGATGAATTAAACTAATTAAAACATGAATTTAAAGTAGTAAATAAAAAAATTATTGACTTAAAATATATATATTCTTCTTTTTTTTTTTTCTTTCTATTTTTCTTTTCCTTACATTTTCATCTTCTTGGAACCAACCGTAACTTTAATTTGTTAAAAAAACTTTTGAAAATATTTCTTGCATAAACCATAAGCATTTTAAGACGGGGCCATCTTACGGACATTCCGTCCTTCATCAGATCCATCAAATATTCACACACACACACACACACGAGTAAAACAACCTAGGATCTCACTCACTAACTTAAAGTGATCTGTTCTCATACCAATTGACAGAAAATAAGTGTGTGTTCTTCAAACACAGTTCCTGATGTTGGGACTGTGTGGATGTTCGGACTTTAGTGTGGATGCTCGAACTCCCCCTATGCACAAGAGATGTAAGATGCATGCAAACATACACAAACACACACAATCTTTTTACATGGTTCGGCAACTATCTACGCCCACGGGGCTATGCCTAGATGTAATGATTTCCACTAATTTGATTCAAGGCTTACAATTAGTCTTATGTGGTACGAGACTCCTTGTTTACCTATGACCCTTCATGAAACCTAATTACTCATAGTGGAATACAGAATGAACTCCCTTCATTCCCCTCATAAAAGGCATCGAATACCCATAACCCACATTATATTAAATACAAGATGAAGAAAATAAAGAACATCATCTAAGAGATTAGATAATATTATTTTTTGGAAAAGAAGATTAGATAATATTATTAAAAATTAGTTTTGAATGAAAATAATATGACTATTTAAATGGTGTAAAGTGGAAATGTTGAAAAAAATTAATGTTGGAATTGATAAAATAATTTAATATTTTTACTAATGGTGATCATTTAAAATTGAGAATCTTACTTTAATGTCAAGGTAAAGATTAAAAAAATAATTTTTTTAAAAATTGAAATTTTTAAAACATCGACCATTGATATTAGTTCCACTATATTTAAATCTATATATATATATATATATATATATATATATATATATATATATATATATATATATATATATAATTTCTTTGCAATCATTTTGATATTTTCATATAATTTTAATTTAATAACTCTTTTAACTATATTTATATTTAGAAATGCAGGATATAGAAATGGAGTCAAAGCGTTTCATCGCCTTGACCGAGAGAGCAATGGGGTGCGTGCCCCGCCCGTGTCCCTCCCACAGTGACCCAAACGAGTCAACTCATTAGGCCCGGCTTATGGATCCGAAAGAACGGGAAGGCCCATGCTCGGCGGTCAGCCCATATCCTCGATATGAAGATAAAATATTCCTAAAGATATCCTCCAATCAAGTCCTATTATAAGGAAAGAAAAAGCAATAGAAGGCCATCCCAGTTGGACATTCTCAATAAAGAAGGAGGATTATTAGAATAAACTCTCTTGACTAATCCAGCCATGATCTATAGGCTAACTATATGAAACATACCCCGATGGGAAGGACTCCTCGTCATGCGTCCGATGGATGAATATCCATTATAAATGCAAAGCGCTCCACCGCAAAGGTGCGTCAATAGGCAATCTAAGTATTCTCTCTTTCCTCGAGAAAGAATCGGCTTAGGCATCGGGCGGCCGGCGAAGCCCTGCCGATCTACTTGCTATACAGTTCTTGCCTTTGCGAGTGCCACATCAAGAACACCTTGCCCGATCGACATCCCTACGGGCCCGGCGGCCTGCGGCTGCGGACCATCGGAGATAGAGTCCTCGAGATCAAGAGCCGGGCGTCCGGCATCCTCCGATTCATCTACGTCGGCCCAGTCTTGGTCGGCCAACCAACCCGCTCGGCCCAGGATTCAGGTTGAAAGCGGGCATCATCGGTTAGGCGCGGAATGCGTAGGAGCGACTATTCTTACAAACATAAGCTGATTTCTCGATTCTTGATGGTATCAACTAGGAACCGCGAGCGGGGCAAGCGCTAATCCACGCAAGGATGCGGATCCACCGGGAGATACGGACGGGCCGCGGGACCGGTAGGCGGTCAGTTGCTGAAGCGAGTGGGCGCTCGCCTCGTTAACCAGCGGCTTGGTAGAGAGAGATGCAGAACAACTCACGGACGTCACAGGGTACCCCGAGAAGGGCGACCAGGACTGCGGAAGGTCACAGCGTTCCTCCACGAGGCCCGGTACGGCTATGGCATTCCCCCGAATCTGCAGACGGAGGTGGAATCTGGTCGAGCGGAGAGCCCACGACCCACGACTAGCCCGGTAGGGAAGGCGGCCGGCCCGGTACGGAGGGCGTGGCGAGAGCGCGGAACCCTGACATCCCCACCGGGACCGCAGAGAGCGGACGTGGGAGCAAAGATTCAGGGACCTCCAACAAGAGCTAAGCCATGTAAAGGAGGTAGTTAGGCGCTTTTGAGACAGCCGCGGATACCTTGGTGCGACAAGCGGAATCACCTTTACCACCCACACAGTGCTAAACTACCGCTCGGCCAAAGCGGGATGCCTCAAGTGGAGTCGTTCGATGGGCGTCAAGATCCGATGGGTCGTCTCGAATACCTCTGAGAATCGGATGGAGTTGCATATTGGGTATCAGGACCGTCCGGTCTGGGGCGCGTCATAGCTTTCACCTTAAAGGCCCGGCTATGGCCTGGTTCAATAGAATCCCCCCTTCGACAATTTCCTCGTTCAGAGAGTTATCAATCGCGTTCGTCTCCCACTTCATCGGGGCTAGGACATCTGAGAGCCCAGGAGCTACCATCTGTTGAGCATCAGCGGGAAACACGGGAGAATTTAAGTCATATGTCTGACGGTTTAATGTCGAGTCCTTGAAGATAGATGTACACGGCGAAAAGTTATTTATCCACGGCCTTCATATTGGGGGTTAGAGATGCGGTCAAAGACGTGTTCTCTATCTCAAAAGAACCCTCAAGCTAACATGGCGGAGTTCGCCATATTTGAAAATACATAAACGGAGAAGAGGCCCTCTGTCGAAAAAGGAAGAAGTTCTTAGCTAGCAAAGACAGCAGGGCGACGGGACGGAGCCCCAGAGCAAGGCGACCAGAGAAATTCTCCGAGGGCGGAAGCGGGGCGATCTCCTAAAGGCGAAATCTTAGGGACACTTTGGGCCTTGCGCGGCCGAAAAGCAGCGCGCTATTCGCCTCGGCCGCCGCTCCTTAGCGGCATCGATTATCGCCAAGTTACGCGCCAAAAATGCAAGCGAGCAATTCCTAAGGTGGCGGCCACCGGATGAAATCAAATCCGCTACGGAGAGATAACTCAAATGCTTGTGAGTTCCACAAGGACTATGGGCATCGCCACGGACAAGCGCTATCTGATTGAGAAGAATAAATGTCGTCTGGCCAGCGGATATCTCACGGCGTTCTTCATCTTGGGGAACCAAGCTCAAGACCAGACCCGAGCCGAATCGAGGCCCGGCTCCGCCGCCACCCACCTCGTCGGGCGCCGACCCGCATCGGCGGCCTGGGGAAATCCGTGATCCTCGGGAGGATTTGGAGGAGGAAGAATCTAGTTCGGCTCGGAGAGGCCCACACTTCACGCGACATAAGATCGGCGAGACTTGGGAGAATGCGGTCCCATTATCTAAAATCTGCGATCGAAACCCTTGTCGTTCATACGATTCGGACTTGGAAGGTGTCGGCACCCCATGGCGACCCAGCAGTATCCAGCGCAGTGTGGCAAATGCAACGGTCCATCGGGTCCTAGTAGGCTTGATAGGGCTGGCCCAGGCATCATTTTTGCATCGACGCCCGACAAAATGGGAGGTGGAAGAGAAAAGCTAGAACACAGTTAACACTCTCGTCTCGGGGTTCACCGGGAGAAAGGTGTTGCCATTAGGTCGATCAGTGGTTGCTAACCTTGGGGAGCCCACGCGGCGGCGGCCAGTTCTCATAGTGGGCCTTCGATTGGCTATAACATGACTGGCGGGCAGACCCTCTCCAGCGCGATAAAAGCCATCCCTACGACATATCACGGTTATTAAATTCGAACCCAATAGCGGCGTTGCGGTTGAGGGAATCGAGTGGCGCGAGAATCTTTATCACGCCTACATGAAACAAAAAGCGATTAAATGATGAGCATGGGTGAGCTTGATATGCGTGATGATGTTCACTCGACCGAGCCCTCGGAAGAGTTGGGCAGTGCGTTGGATGACGACCAGACCCATCTTGCCTATATCTTCGGCTCCAAATTAAGCAGAGAAGGCCTCAAAAAGGCCCCCTCCGCGCCGATTCCTAAAATGAACAAGGACATCTTCGCATAGACGGTAGACATGAGTGCTTATCGACCGCGGTCATCACTCATAAGTTGAACCTGACCCGTCCTCCTGAATGGGTCGAGCAAAAGCAGAAGTTCGCGCAGGAGAGACCAGGCAATCAGCGAAGGGTCGACAAGCTCCTCGGCCGAGACGGTCGGGGAGGTGAATACCGAAATGGGCGGCGATGTTGTGCTCGTCGAAAGCAAATGGCAAATGGCGGCTGCGTATGATTTCAGGTATAAACAAGCATGCCCGAGGGCGACTTCCGCGCGGGGATCGACCTTATTGTAGATCTGCGGCGGGCCATGGAGGCTCCTTAGCTTCATGGATCGTTCTCGGTTATAATCCCGGTCGGCATGGACCGCAGTGACCCGGGAGAAGGCGTCATTCATCCACGGCCACGGGGTTTCTTTGTTATCGGGTAATGCAGTTTGGGCTTAAGAATCTTGAGTGACTACCCGGAGGTTAGTGAGCGGATGTTTCATGAATGGAATGCAACCAATGGAGGTATACATAGGCGACATCTTTGGTAAAATCCTTCTGGTTGGTCTCCCGTCGCTCGCCTCTCCGAGGCGTTCCCGGATCTAAGGGATTATAACATGAAGGTAGTCCGCGAAATGCGCCTTCGAGCGTGTCAGTAAGGAAAATTTAAAGGCTTCATAGTCGACCTGAGGAATTGAAGCAAACCGGGATAAGATAAAAGCATTGTTGGACAGCCATCACCGTCGAACAGAAGGAAGTACTTGTTGCTTGAGGGGAGGATCGCGACTCTAAGTCGATTCGTGTCGAGCGAGTGATAAGTGCCAACCTTTCTTCAGTCTTGAAAAAGCCTTTGATGGGACGAGAAATGTGAAGCGTTTGTAGCCTTGAAAACATGCCCAGGCTATCACCCATTCTAGTAAGCCCAGGTAGAAGGAAATCCTTACATTGTATTTGGCGTGTCAGTTTTTCAACTGGCGCGTGCTCGTTGAGACGAGGAGCGGAATGCGTGCCAGGTCTGCCTACGCGGTCAGGCCACACGAGGGGAGCTGAGGAGAGTATCAAAATGGAAAAATTAATATTAGCTCACAGTGGCCAAGCGGCTCGAGACTTAGTCCTTATTTCAGGCTCACACCATAGAAGTCGATAGAATACCCCGTGACGGGTGTTACATAAGCGGAGTCTCTGGGAGGTTGATGAAATGGGCCAAAGCAAGCTCAAGTGGTCGACGGTGGTACAAACCAGCAACCATGAGACGGATCTAAGCGGGTTTGATCATGGAGTTAAGCCCCGGTAGAGCTTAGAGCCCGCTGATCAAAGGGCGACCTCCCCATATGGAAGCTCGTGGATGGAGCCTCGAATGCCTGAGACGGAGGCCGAGGGCTTAATCCGAGCCTCACGGGAAGGTATAGACGTGAGTATGCGTCGGGTTTGGGTTCACGCCTCCAATGCGGTGATCTGGCCGAAATGGGGCCTCGGCCTCGCCTCATTCATTGGGGTCGTCGGTTGAAGTGTCGCGAGGCTGGTGAAGTCGGGCAGTTGAAGATCACGAGGCCCAAGTGAGAAAATGATTACGTATCTTATGAAGTCGCGATTTATTAAAGTTTGTATCGGTTCGGATCCGGTCACGTCCCCGGGGCGGGAGATTCAGTCGCAGGCGGCTTTGGCAAAGGCGCGACGGCCTTGCGGAAGACGTGGGAATCGCGCCGTGGGTACCTCGCGAGCCCATACGGCATAATAGTGTTCGCCTGGCAACGTAGTTCCAAAGCCCCGGATGGACCCTGGCCCGGGATGTGTGACGGGGAACCTTACGGGGAACGACCCCCGAGGCGCGGCTAAGATGGGAAGTGAGATCCTCAGGGTTTTGCAATCACGAGGGGAGCCTCTATGAAACGATTCTTCACACCCTTCCTAAAAAATGTATCACGGGAAGACAACGAGATATGTGCTAAGAAGGAAATTGCATGAAGGCATATGCGGGAACCATATCGGGGCTCGAGCAGCGTTGGGCGGGAAAGGAATTTTTGGGAGCAAGGATACGTGGCCTAGTAACCGAATCACGACGACTGGTCGAAGATCTTGAGAATCACGCGAGTGCAGCTAAAATATCACGCCTCCAATGAGCCTCGACATCGATCACCAGCCTGGCCCTTGTACGATGGGGGTTGGACATATTAAGACCCTTGCCCATGGGCAAGGCGATGTAAGGGTATAGTCGTGGCGGTAGACTGGCCCCCGCCCCAGTGAAATTTGAGCCAGAGGCCCTTGGCCCGCGATCACGGGAAGCGAGAAGATCACGCCTTGTGCCAGGCGACGATCATATGCGGATTTGGTGTCCCCGGGGCCTTGGTCTCGGATAGCGGAGGAAGCAGTTCGACCATTTGTAGGAATTCGGGGACTTTGTCTTAGGCTCGGAATTAAAAATTACTATTCTTCGCCCCCCGGCTCACCCACACGGTCAGATGGAATGACCGAAGTTACCATCGAACCCTCAAAGCGCCACGAAAACCAAGGTGGAAGAGGTGAAGGGAGTTAGGTCGAATACCTCCATTTAATCTTATGGGGCCTTCGGATGACACGAAGTCGGCAACCGGGAAACTCCATTTGCCTAGCTTTTGTGTACGACGATAGCCCTGCATCGAGTTAGGGTAAAGTCTCCCGAGAATCGAGAGCTAGCCTCGGAAGAACAAAGCTTGATGGGGCCACTGCTTTGAATTTAGAACTCGGACGAGAAGGCGTGAGCAAGTTCAACAGCGTACAGAGGAATACCAAGAAGCGCTAGGCACTACAACAAAGATCAGAGTGTTAAGCGGACTAATCTGAAAAATTTTACTCTTGCATGAGAAAAATCCGACCCACATGGGAAGTTAGGCCCCGATTGGAGGGCCCATATATTGTATCTCAGTGTCGGGCCGGCGGAGCAGTTATGAGCTCAGCGAGGAGGAAGGAAAAATTTTTCTGACATACATGGAATGCGGAACATCTTAAGCGCTTTTATCGGTGAATTTCGGTTCGCGAAGGCGCTACGATTCTGCGGGTGACAAGTGGGGCGAGCACCGGTTGTCTATTTGGACGTCTCAAATAGGTCGGGCATATAAAAATAAACATATGTACATAATGGAAATTTCGTAGAAATAAAAGTGCATCTTTATTTCAAGTCATGGTTGGATACAATCAATGATGTCCTCGATTACATCATAGAAAACAAACAGTACAAGCAGTTCCCTCCATGCACTCGATCTGAGCAATACCTTTAAAAAGAAAAAAAAAAAGAGATAGAAAGACGAGGAGAGAAGAAGGAGGAAGAGGAGAAAAGATGGGACCAGAGGAGAGAAGAAGAGCGGATGAGAAAGTTTGTGGAAAGAAGAAAAAGAAAAAGAAAAGGAGAGGGTATAAGCGAGAGAAAGAGGGGAGAGGGAAAGAGAGAAAGAGAAAGAATGAGGAGTGAGGTGCGAGGAGGCACCGTCCCCGCTCCTGAGGGCGCATTCCTAGCCCGAGAGCTAGAGATAACATGAGAACTCCCATAAGGGAAGCTAGGGAAGAACGGCTCCCACACGGGAGGAAATTCGGGAAAAGCATGTCGGAGGCGTAAAAAGGAAGCCCGACGAAGGCAGCGAACATCGAGCATCCATCTTACGCAAACTTCATCCGCCCGGTATGAAGCGGATGGCGCCAGGTGGGGCCGCAGAACTAGCAATTCCCTATTTATAAGAGCGCTGAAGGCAAACACAGTAGTTCCAAATTCCCCCATCAATCGGCATTAAGCGTTCACATCTTTCCAATAGCGAGGATGCAGCGAAGCGTTTCCCTCATAAAGCGCCCCTCTTCATACGAGCGTCTTTCCTTGAAGATGGATCCTCCGCGAAGCGGTCCTTCCTGCTTGTGCGCTGTCGCTGACGCCGTAGACGATGGCGCCGGGCGCGGCGCTCTACGGCCAGGCTCACCTACTCGCCGCAGGCCCGCAGCGCCTCCACGGGAGTCGAGACCGGCCTCGACTATGTCGCCCGATCGGCCTCGGCGCGGGAGCCCGCAGCGCGCTTTCGCTGTGAGCTCTTCCCATCACTACAACATGAAAGACGAGCTCCTCTTTGTGTTACTCGACCGGCGAGCTCATCCATCACTTTCGGCATGGGCGAAGGCTGACTCCAGCGGTTGTGAGCCCCTCGTTGCACTCGAGACAGAGCCCGGGCTCCTTCCTACACACATCATACTCGTCCTCGACTCCCGGGAGGGCCCAGGCCTCTTATTCACATTTGGCCCGAGCTCTCCTTCACTTGACACGGGCGGGCCAGGCTCCCTGCATTTGTCCCGGGACCAGGCCCTTCCACTTTGCCTCTCCACACGAGACGGGCTCCTCCCCTCTGGTCGCATTGAAGGCGAGGCTCCCTCCCACATTTATCGGGACCAGGCCTTCCTTTGTACTGCTCACGAGCCCGGGCTCCTCCCCTTACAAGTCTCATTGTGAGCTCTCCCTCGGCCTGAGGGCGGGACCCGAGCTCCCTATTCCGGGGCAGGCCCTTCTTGCACTCCCACCTGAGACGGGCTCCTCCATACAAGTCTCATTGACAAGCTCTCCGCGGCACGAGGCCCGGGCTGAGCTCCCTCCCCATTTATCGGGACCCAGGCCCTTCCACTTTGTACTCCCAAGACGGGCTCCTCCATACAAGTCTCATTGGCCAGGCTCTCCCTTGGCGAGGGCGAGACGAGCTCCCTACATTTATCGGGAGAGACGAGGCCCTTCTTTGCCTCTCCCACACGAGACGGGCTCCTCCCTACGAGAGTCTCTCCCTTGACACGACGGAAGAGCTCCTGTTTATCGGGGCCAGGCCCTTCCGCGCCTGCACGAGACGGGCTCCTCCCTACCAGTCTCTGTGTGAGCTCCGCTTGACACTGGTAGACGAGCTCCCTCTATTTTATCGGAATGAGCACTTCACTCTGCACCACATGGACGGGCTCCTCCCTGAGTCTCATTGACGAGGCTCTCCCTTCAACACGAGGACTGAGCTCCTACATTTATCGGGACGAGCCCTTGACATCTCCATAGCGAGACGGGCTTCTCCTCTGAGTCTCATTGGCGAGGCTCTCCCTTGACCCACGGGCGGGCGAGGCTCCCTACATTTATCGGGGCCAGGCCCTTCCTTTGTACTCCACACGGAGCGGGCTCCTCCCTACCTGAAGTCTCATTAGCGAGCTCTCCAGCCCGACACGAGACGGAAAAGGCTCTACATTTGCTCCGGGACCAGGCCACATGCTTGTACTCCCACACGAGGCGGGCTACTCCCTACAAGTCTCTCATTGTGAGCTCTCCCTTCAACCGCACGGGCGAGACGAAGGCTCCCTGTTGCTCGGGGGCCAGGCCCTTCCACTTTGCCTCCACACGAGACGGGCTCCTCCTACGAGTCACATTGTGAGCTCTCAGCCCGGCCGCAGGCAGACGAGCTCCCTCTATTTATCAGGACGAGCCCTTCACTGTACTTCACACAGACGGGCTCCTCCCTACAAGTCTCATTGACGAGCTCTCCCTTCAACACAGGCGGACTGACTCCCTACATTTATCGGGGCAGGCACTTCTGTGTACTCCGCCTGAGACGGGCTCCTCCCTGCAGGGGAGAGTCTCATTGGCCAGGCTCTCCCTTCCAACACAGGCGGAAGAGCTCCCTCCCATTTATCAGACCAGCCTTCCAGCATGCTCCTGCAGACGGGCTCACTCCTACCACCAGTCTCATTGGCGGTACTCTCCTTCGGCCTGGTAGAAGCGAGCTCCCTCTGATGCTCGGGGCCGAGCCACCCCGCTCTACTCGCCTGAGGGCGGGCTCCTCCACAAGTCTCATTGACAGCGAGCTCTCCCTTGGCACGGGCGGCTTGAGCTCCCTCTGTTGCTCCCGGGACCAGGCCCACTTCACTTTCTACTCCCACACGAGCGGGCTCCTCCTATGAAGTCTCATTGACGAGCTCCCTCGGCACGAGCGGGCGAGGCTCCCATATTTGTCGGGGCGAGCCCTTCAGCTGGCCTCCACCGAGCGGGCTCACTCCTACAAATCTCATTGCCGGCTCTCCCTTCAACTGGCAACACAAGCGGACGAGCTCCCTACATTTCGGGGCGAGCTACTTCAGCACGTAATCCACACGAGGCGGAGCTCCTCCCTACGGTCTGTTGGCGAGCTCTCCCGCCAGCACGGGCGGGCTGAGCTCCCTCTGTTGCCTCTCCCGAAGGCGAGCCCTTCCCACTTTGTACTCCACGAGACGGGCTCCTCCCTACAATCTGTGCTTGAGCTCTCCCTTCAACACGGCGAGACCGAGCTCCCTCATTGTCGGGCGAGGCCGCCGAGCGTAATCCACCGCGAGACGGGCTTCCTCCTGAATCTCGTGCCAGGCTCTCCCTTCAACCTGACGGGCCCGAGATCCTGCATTTATGGGGCGAGCCCTTCAGCATAATCCCACCTGGTGACGGGCTCCTCCCCTACAAAGTCTCATTGTGAGGCTCTCCTTCAACACGGGCGGACTGAGCTCCCTACATTTATCGGGGACCCGAGCCCTTCACTGTACTACACACAGACGGGCTCCTCCCTACAAGTCTCATTGACGAGCTCTCCCTCAACCGCAGACGGAGCCGGCTCCTACTTACTCCGGGGCAGGCCCTTCCTTTGTACTCCACACGGGAGCGGGCTCCTCCACCAAGTGTTGACGAGGCTCTCTCCGGCCCCGGCACGGGCAGAGCCTTGAGCTCCCTCTACCTGCTCCGGGGGCCAGGCCCTTCCTTTGTACTCCACACGAGACGGGCTCCTCCTATGTTGTGAGCTCTCCCTTGACACGGAGACAGGCTCCCTACACTTATCGAGCAGAGGCCCTTGGCGTACTTAGAAACGGTGGACTCCTCCTACTATCCTGATAGTGAACTCTTGAGACTCTCCCGATGTGTAATCAAGCCTTAATCAACCCACGCCTGTTGTGGCGAACCCTGCGCCTTGATACACTCGACAGGGCCTTGCGTGAGCGAAAGGGCGGGTCAATACCATGAAGCGAAGCGGCGAGGCCCGCGATTGAGCAGCCAAAGTTTCATACGCACGTGCGGTACGAGCGAGCGGTTTGCAAAGTGTAGAGACAAGGCGGAGACTAAATTTCTCGATCCTCGATTCGGAAAGAAAAGCAAAGATAGATAAATAGTAAAATTAAAATTCCCGGGGGAGACAGTATCCATTAAGAGAGATTAAACCGCAGGATAGTAGGCCTCGGGACAGACAAAGAAAAGAAAAAATATAATAAAATTAGCGGAGACGAGGCTTCGGATCTCAGTATCGGACAAGAGAACGAGAAGGGGCCTCGGCTTATGATCTTCAGGCCACAGGGATTCATTATGCAGAAAGATTCCTGCCTCCCCCATCAGCTCTCGGGAAGTCGAAAGTCAAAATCGGATCGAGGTACACACGGCGGCTTTGCAGCGGCGAAAAGCAAGCCACCGAAGCCCGTTTGAGCACCAGCGGTCATGTGCTGATGACCTCGTCCCTGCGAAAAGACAACCAAGCGTCGCGCGGATGAAGGTCGGTCGCGTAATCCACGGCACTCTACTGGCCGGAGTCCCCGGCAGTCCGCCCCGGAGGACTCCGTCGGGCGATCTCAACCATTACCTTGCCCTCCAAAATCTCATGGCGAGCAATCTCAAGTTGTTTCAGAAATTCGGTATTTAGGTGTTGATGCAGCGCGACTCGCCGCCGGATCCGGTGTCCGGGAAGCGGCGGGGTTCCTCCTGGCTTGATCGGGGCTCGTCTGGGTAGATTGCAGCTCCTCCGAGTCTGTGAATCATCATGTAGAGCACGAAGCTCATCCGGGCTTTGAGACTCTCCTCGGCAATGTCCTTGGTATTTTTTTTTTTTTTTTTTTTTGCTCGGACCTCGCCTTCCCACATTTTTCGGCCGTCCGCGGGCGATGGGGTGTGCTTCAGATCGGCGTAAGTCTTTCTATTTCTCGGACACTTCAAGGCGCACGCCTCTGCGGCTCGTCAGCTCGGAAGTCAAAGTAGTCACTTCGCCTTATAAATTCGAGGAGCGATCCTTACATGCTTCTCATTGGAGTTGGGCTTTTTCGACCATGGAAATGAGTGGCGGCTGCGGGACAAACGGAGTCTGAGTCAACGGGCGACGAGGAAAGTTAGCATAATTATAAACTAGGAAGTAAGTCCCCCAGAAAAAGACAAAGACCAAGGCCTTATCAGCCAGAAGCAACCCCTTTGATCTCTCCAGCGTCCAGAATCTTTGCGAGGATGGATGGCGGCACCAGCGAAAGTTCGCGTGGGCGACCCAAAGAATCCTTGATTTCATCAACCTTTGATTTTGTTTTCTTCCTCCTCGACTCTGTCACCTTCCCAGGAGATGGCTTGACGGGGTCTGTAGGAGCATTCCATATGGTTATGGGCAAAGCCGCCAACGGCTGGTCGCCGACCTCGCTTGAGGGATTCCCCACCTCTGCGATGGGCTCGGAGAGGAAGTGAGCGAAGGAACCCGGGAACCTCGGCTGATGGGGATGAAGGCCAGAACGGGCCTTTGAATGAGGACTCGAAGGTGCTTCTAATCTCCAGAACTTTATTCTGGATTGGCTGATCCCTCTTAGGGGATACGCTCCTCCTCTTCGCACTCAGAGGTTTCGGGATATCCCTCCCAGATGAGCTAAAATCTCCCCTCGGGTAGGAGCAGCCACAGCGGGCCCGAAAGAAAGCTTTCTGGTAGGGAGATGAAGGCCCCAAAGCGGAAGATTTTGTGGACTTGAGGCCTGGGATGGCTGAGACATCAGGCAGCCTTAGTAATAGTTACACGTGGGAGGCCGAGAGCGGAGACATTCGGCCTGAGCAAGGCTTGACGGCCCGGTGTCTTATCACTAAGCCCCGAGACGAGCATCGAAAAATATGGGAAACTTAAAGGTTAGGGGTATCGTCCCGACTTTAGATGAATGAAACCAGGTAAGGATGATACTCACGAGGTTGTCGGGGCGTCACGTTACGGAGTACTTTAGGGTGTCTTCCTGTCACAAAGAATTATACTCCCAGTTGGAGCCACTAACAAAGAAATATCGAATTTTCCATGTGGAGTGATGAGGAAGAAGGAAAGATCCCGAGAAATCACCAAAAGGGGCCCAGGGCTAGGGAAATAAATAAACCCCTCGGTAGCGGAACAGTTAAGATGCGGGAGGCAAGCCACACTAGGGACCGCCAAGCCTATCTCTAAAGACCGGCAAACCCACTAAAATGCCCCGACCATTGGGGGGGCCGGGTTAGGAAGAATGAGATATGAAAATCTTTGAAGAGCTGCTTGATGAAGGGTGCGTAGAGCGGAGGCCGTTATCGGCGACCTCGAAAAAACATACCATTCGAGACACGGAGGTAATGTAACGAGTCAAAATCCCGGGAGACCATATACGAACACCGGGAAGAGGCGGGTATCGTTCCATGACAGAGACTCATATAAGGGGGGCCAGCTTAACTATGCTGGGGGCCCACCTTCCGCAGAATGTCGCCGCAGCCCGCCCCGGGAATAGTCAGAACCTGGGACTGTTGATCGAGTTTATCTTCCTTCCACTTACCTAAGGGAAGGGAAGGCGCCTTCTCCGGGCGGTGAGGCCGGCTTGGTTGTCAAGCAGCGGAGACACCCCATTTGCCGGGGCCAGAGGCATCTAGCAGAGGAATCATCGATGCGCAAGAGGAAGAAACGTTTGGGGACCGTAGCATAACAGCTTGAAATCGGACAAGCCCCGAACCACAGGGCCTCAGTGGTATCAATCGAAAGAAACACGACCGGGGCGGATGCAGCGGGCGGGAATGAATGAAAGAAGACACCAAGGGACCCGACACGAGCGGATGATCGAGTCAGACAAGCGAAATGCAAGAGCGCGAGAAATATAAGGAGCCAAAGGGAGTTATGAAATTTAAGGAAGTCGGAACTAGAAGGTCGAGCAAGAAACAAAGGGGAAAACAAGGAGAATATGAAAAACAAACGCAGGCTTCGAGAAGAGCCATCGGTAACATATGACGAGGCGGACGAGGTTAATTAATCCACATCGGCGAACACGGGGAAATGTGGCAGTCGGGGGAGGGGGTAATCACGGCCACCTTGCCTTGTCCAGGCCTGAGAAGTGCAGGGGAGCCTTGACAAGGATATAGAAATGAATTCGGCGTTTCCAATCGCCCATTTAGAGAGCAATGGGGTCGAATTGCCGCGTGTCACCTCCCACGGCAGCCCCCGAACGAGAGGTCGACTCATTAGGCCCAAAACATGGATCCGAAAGCCCATGCTCGGCGATCGACCCATCCTCCCGATAACGAAGATAAAATGTTCCCACAAGATATCACTCAATCAAGTCTATTATAAAGGAAAGAAGCGATAGAAGACCATCGAGTTGGACATTCTCGATAAAGAAGGAGGATTGTGAATAAACTCTCTTGACTAATCCATCGCTAAGTCTAGGCTAACCTGAGGAAACATACCCCCAATGGGAAGGACTCCTACGTCATGTCGTCCAATGGATGAATATCCATTTATAATACAAGCGGCTCCACCGCAGGTGCGTCAGTACTGAGCAATCCTAAGTATTCTCTCTTTCCTCTCAGAAAAGAATCTGACTTAGGCATCGGAGCGGCCGGTAACCCTCGCCAGGCTCCCCACTTCATGCGGTTCTTCTTGCCGGGGAGAGTGCCACATCAAGAACACACCCGATCGGCGACATCTACCCCCAGGCCCGGCAGCCGCCGGCGCGGACCATCGAGAGATAAGGAGTCACGAGATCAAGAGCCGGAACGTCAGGCATCCTCCCGGTTCATCTCGTCGACGAGTCACTTGAAGGTCGACGTGACAACCCCACTTGCAGCTCCGGCCAGTTCGGGTTAACGAGGCATCATCAATTTCAAGCATTATAAATTATATGGTTACACATTAAAAATGTTAACCATGTGCGATACCTCATACTATTATAACCAATCATTCCTAATTAGTTAAATTACTTTTTTAAATCTATTTAGATACTGTTATTAAAATTAGTTTTGAACTAAAAAATAAAATGTTATCTTAAATGTTTTAAAACTTATATATATATATATATATATATATATATATATATACTATATATTTGATTAAAAACTTATATATTTAAAAAAACCTTAATGTTAGAATTGATTAAATAATATTTTAATTTTTACTAATGATGATTATTTAAAATGAAGAATCTTATCTTAACGTCAAGGTAAAAATTAAAAAGTTAATTTTTTCATTTAAAAATATGAATATATCATTTATATTTAGTAAGAATATAATAACTATTTTTTGAATATTAAATAATTAATTCAACTTGAAATAAACTACCTTTATTTGATTAGTAATTAGTGTTAATACAAATAGAAAACAATATGATATAAAATATATCTTGAATAACAAAGAGAAAAATATGTATGAATTTTTTTAAAATAATTTTGATGTTTTTAATTTAATTTTAATAAATTATTTTTGTATATTAAATAATTGATTAATGTGACGCTGAGAGCAGGGGTACCATCGATGACCCGTCGACCGCGGAAACATGTGAATATCGGATGTCTACGATGTACCAACAAGTCTCATGTGTTGAGGACTCATTTCACCTCCTACATTAGTTCCTTAAATATACGAATTACCTTATACAATCCGTAAGAGTCCCCAGCCTGACACTCTCACATATGATGCAATATCTGTCTGATATGGCAAAGGTGTGTTATAATATACAGCTTGAATATGTATTAAAGCTACTTTCGATCATATTACATATACAAAACATCAAGTCAAGGCCACAATCCAGCCCGCTTCAAGATCCAGGCCTCTAAGGAGCGTCGTTTTCCTACTTGTGTCCTATACCTGAAAGGGGGGTCCCACGACGGGGTTAGCTAACGTGCCCAGTAAAGACAAAACCTACAAGGGCTACTTCCCACCTAAGTGTACATGCAATTGATCGTGTCACAGTCACACAAACATTCCACACGGGACTATGTATCAAGGTTTGGAATCCTACATGCCATATATGAGACGACACTGCACATGCCCGTGTACGAGCCTTCCAGGGCTCCCTCCCCCCCGATGTGCCAGCGGGTAATAAATCGATCGGTATGACTCATACCACACACCCATGATTTAAATGCGTCTGATGCAAACCATTTTCCAAAACAAATCTTTTGTTTTATTAATTTAAACTATTTAACAAATCTAATTAAATCGCTTTATTCAAAAGCATTGAATAGATCTGATAAGCGAAAAACTTTAATTCAAAAGCATTTGGATAGTCTCAGATCATTGCTTTACTTGAAAGCATTAGACCAATCTCAGATAAACGCTTTACTTCAAAGTATTGGGTACATTTTCCGATAAATCGCGCGCGACTCTCTTGTCCATTTCCAGGAGCCCGCGCACCATCAACACACCGTATGCGGTGTTAATTTACAACCAATGCACCCACACCCGTGAAATACGTGTTTCAGTGCGGTTATCTGATAAAATGTGTCATTGCACTTTATACCCATGCCACATGCAAAGATGACCTCTACATGGATAAAATATACGCATATCTAGTGTACCATGAGCGACTATGTCTAAATGCACACGGCGATTCATATGTTTAGTCTAATATATTCTCATGTTGTTATGCTAGCATTCCACATTCATATTCATGCATCACCTGGCATGGATTTCCTGATTTCTATCTTGATTAAGCAATTTAATGACACAACTCACACACCCAGGTTGAGTCATGATATATCAATCCCATAACCTACAAGACAGTGCCAAGGCAAGTCCATATTCAAGCAAACACATACAGTCCCATTTATTTGGAACACACACCAAAGGCATCATGTCATCTATTAACTAAGAAATGGAAATTTAATCCACAATTCACAATGGCTTTAGATTCAAGCCTCATACCATCACAACTGGGTGTGGATATTAACCCCAGAAAGTAAAAAAATTTATGAATTAAAACCGATACAAAATCATGGAGAACAATGTTGGAAACACTATTTTTAAACAAGACTACTTAGTTTTCAAACAGGACCAAAAACTGTCTTAACGTAGCTCCCCTTTGAATGCCTTTTTGAGTCCAAAGGAGTGGGAATTTAGATAGACATATTTCAAGGGTATATGTTCTCCTCTAAGTCTATTTTACCCAGAAACTAGAATCTCTAAATTCGGATGAGTGATAGCTGACTCTGATCATAGGGGTCGAAGGAAAAAGCGGACAACATCTCACCCAAAAACCACGACATTTACCCTATCTGAGAAAATCTCGCACTCCATTGAGGGTCATAACCATACTCAACCAAATGTCATTTCCATGGCCCCCAAGCAAGAATAAACCAAATAGAGATCCCTTACCTCTTGTAGCATGTGGGGATCAGTCCTCGATCCTTCAACTACCCAGCCAATGGAGGTTTTTTGGCTCCTCCTTTTCCTTCCTTCCTTTCTTCTTTCTCAGTTTTCTGGTTCCTTCTCCTTCCTTAGTCCATGAACTGAGCTTATCAGCAGCCATCCTCCTCTTCTCTCCCCAGTTCACAGAATTGTTCTAACCCTTCCTCTCTTGGTTTCATCCATTCTCCTCTCATTACACTACTCAATCCACTCTCATGGTGCTAGACACATGGCATTTGGTGAGCCATGTGTCTCCCATACCTAGATACACACCACTCACCTACATGCAGCCTACAAGGGTGACACTTGGCCTCCAATGGTCCACAAGTCAGTGGCACCCTGCGATTGGCCCGTTTCGTCTCAAAATGTGTAAAAAATTGATTGTCTCGAGGTCGACCGCAGTTTATGCAGTTCGTATTAGATTTTTGCTGACGATTCAACGATTGTAAAAATCCATTTAGATCATCAGATCTAGAAAAATCCTAGCATTTCCTCCAGGACTATTCAGGCAAATTACCGTTTTGCCATTTTTCAGAAAAATTTAAATGTAAATTTTTCACGAGTTTTACAGATTCAATCTAAATTAAGCTAAGTTATATAGATTAATGATTAGTATACCAAATAAAAAAATATATAAAAGAATAATGTTAAATAACAAACAAAATATAAAGGTATAGATTGTTTTTTCAATCATTTTGATTTTTGTCCATTTAATTTGGATTTAAAATCTGATATTATTTTATTTATTTTAATAACATGACTATATATTATTTATACATTAAAGATGTTAACTAGTTGTTGATATTTATATTATCACTATAAGTTATTATCATAAAGATGTTAATTGTCTAATCAGTTTTTTGGAAGGAATCATTCTACTAGTTAAATTATACATTTTAATTATTAGATAATGTTATTTTTTGAGGGTTCAGACATGTTATTAAAATATTCAGTTTTTTTAATGAAAATAATATGATAAGTGACTACATTAAATATGTTACTACCATAATTAAGAGCTAAATTCTACATTACCAACTTTTAATAACATTATATAAAAAAATATAATTTTAAATAATTTTTTATATTAGATATAATTTTGTTTATCTTTAATTATTTTTTATTATTTATAAAAGATAATATAAATAACCTATCACACTGCAAACATAATTTTCTAAATAATATATCTTTGTCAAGTTATATATATATATATATATGTGTGTGTGTGTGTGTGTGTGTGTGTGTGTGTGTGTGTGTCTTTGTTGTTTACAATACCTAATAACTCTATTATTAATAAAATTACTCAATTTGTGAGGGAATAATTAATTCACCAATAAAAATTATTTTGTTAGAAAATATGATAAAAGTTAAAACTTTTGGTGATTAATATATTTTTGTAAGACCCTAAAAAAACCTGAAATTTCTAAATTTTGCTAGGAAGGCAAAACAAAATTTTTAAATATTTTGATCTCAGATGACAAACGACTTCACCGTTTGAATCGCCTTACGAAATCTAGTTACCTGGGTGAATTTCATTGAATTCCAAGACAATTGGATTTTCATGAATTTCGAGACAACAAGCGAATAGATCTCTGAAAACAAAGATTTTAAAATCCTGAAAATATACAACATTTAAAGAATGTCCATTTAAGATAGATGGAACTGAAACCGAGATAAAATAAATTGTTTCGACGTTTAAAACGGACCGCGTGACACTGGCTGATATGTTTCATGTGGTCTCATGTATAAATACAAGAAATATCTAAAAATCAAAGAGATTCTGCTGCCGGTCTTAGGACCAACTCAGAGAGAGAGAGGATAGGGAGAAGAAAAGCAACTTTTTTCAGCGTATTTCAATAGAGCCGCTGACCTGAACTTAGCGTGCCGAGAGTTAAAGTTACTCTCAACGCGACAGAGCTACACACAGGGTTACCTAATCACAAGATTTCTCGCAAGGGTCCAAGGTTCAAGCCACAAAACTAGTACGGTGTCCCAGGAAATCACACTAATTGAGGTAGAGTTTTTATCCTACTCGGTTTAATTTCTATCTAAGGGCATGTGTGTGTCAAAGTGGAGAATGCTGTCCAGTTTTTTTCCTCCAACCCCATGACTGTGTTTTGGCCATAACTTGGTCATCCCTTATCCGAATTGAGTGATTCCAATTTCTGGATAAACTAGACTTATAGGAGAACATATCTCATTAAAATAGGTCTATCCAAATTCGGACCCCTTTGGAATCAGAAATGCATTCAAATTGAAGCTATGTTCAGGTAGTTTTCTTGCTATGTTTTGAGACCCCACTATTAGAATAGATAATCATCACCTGTCTGAATCAGATGATTTCAATTTCATCAAACTAGACTTACAGGATAAATATATTTCATTGAAATAGGTCTATCCAAATTCACCCTTAGACTCAAAAAATATCCAAGGGGAGTTATGTTTTATTGGGCTTTGGGTTATGTTTGAAAACTGAGTAGTCTCGGTTGTTTAGGACATATCTTGAGTTTCGGTGATCCGATTAGGGTGATTCCAGTTGGAGAAGAACCCTAAGAACCGTATCTTCAAATGATTACAAAGAACCAGTGTCAAAGTTTGGATTAAGACCCTTGAAATCTGGAATCACAGACTGTTTCTAGTGTAAGGAGAGTAAACCGATCAGTTTTGAATGAAAATGCCATAACTTCTTCGTTCGGACTCCGTTTCAAGTGTTCTTGGACTCTATGGAAATCCCATTGAGTCAAGAACCTAGAAATATTCACTTGGAGGGTAATTGGTATCTACAACCTTTCTGAAATTTGGTGTTTGTACCAAGTGTGCAGGTGGGACATAGGGGTCCATTCCTGTTTTGTTTGCCTCCAACTTCGGACGCCCATATCTTACGTCCATATCTTTCACGTCCAAACTCCGTTTTGGGTGTTCTTAGACTCTATGGAAAACCCATTGAGTCAAGGTTCTTTCCATGTTCCTGTGGAAGGCAATGGGTGTAAAAAACCTTTCTGAAAATCTATGTTTTGCACTAAGTGTGCAGGTTATTTGGTTATGTCGATGTGAATAGTCGGGTTTTGACATGACCATCAGATGGCATGTCAGAGGCTATTATATCAAGTATGAATCTCTAGTATGAATTCAGCCTAAGGAAGGATATATGACATTACTTGTTTAGTCATGTATTGATGAATGATAATATGTACGATAATGATTTCACACACCCACACCCCTTTAGCTGCTGGTGTGCTTCGCCACCCACGTAAATCCCCAAACAGCACCCCAACGACTAAAAATTCCTGTGAAGCGAAGCCGTATTGCTTGCTTAAACCTCGTATAAAAAAATTTTCTTTCTTTTTCCAACTTAGGATTTGGTAAAATCTTGGCAACGGTAAAACCTCAACAGCATGACGATTGCGTATAGGATAATTCCAAATCCTGTATACAAATTTACATTTTATCCCAATATGGCAACAAGCAATCCAACCATTTTCATGAAACTACTCTATGTACATACATATGCTTCCAATATACAAATTCAAAGTATTTCCTTACAAAATATTATTAATAACAGCACTTGTATAAATGTTAGGTAGTCCTAATGCTCCAAATATCCTGAGTGCCTAAACCTGAAAAATAGTTTTTAAAACAGGAAAATAATGAGCTAAACGAGCTCAGTGAGTGTATGTTTTATAAAATGTTTCCTTTTTCTGAAAATATCTCAAAACTATAAAACTCTCTTTTACAAGATATTTTCCAGAAGCCTTGCTTGCTTACTTTAAAGTTTCTAAAACTTTATGTACTTGCTTGCTTTTAAAAGTTTATAAAACTTTTAATACTTGCTTGTTTCATACAGCTTTGCTTTTCTTAAAAGTTTATAAAACTTTTCTCAATTCTCTTGCTTGCTTGCTTTACCTTGCTTGCTTTAAAAGTTTATAAAACTTTTTTATAAACCTCTTGCTTTAAAAATGTATAAAACATTTCTCAAATCTCTTGTTTTAAAAAAATTTCTCAAAACCTTTCACAAACCTCTTGCTTTAAAAGTTTCTCAAAACTTTTATAAACACGGGAGCTTGGGCTCAACCGTTTTTTAAATCACCACGGGAGCCTGGGCTCAACCGATCATTTTGAAATATAAACGAGCCTGAGCTCAACCGTTTGCTTTTAAATTTACTAAGCTCTGGCGAGTCGTGCACCAATGGTTGATTTTTCAAAACTGTATAAACATACTATAAAACATCAACCATTGGAGGCCTATACTTGCTTACTGTACCCTAGTGAAAACGGGAGCCTGGGCATCGACCGTGCGGTGGAAGGACCTGTGGTTCCAGACATCTTTTCTCAGAAATATGGTGGAATTTGACCTTGCGCGCCATCACCATAATTTAGTTAGGAGCTCTTAACCTTATATACCCCTATACGTGGCCACTCTGCCTTTAAAATGCCATGATTTGATGACCTTAAGTTTGCCGAACAAAAAGTTCCTCAAATGCATGATGATATCCTAACACCACCGTGCATGTAATGAATACCGACCAAGATGCTTGCTTAGAACTAGGATTTTAGTTAGGCCTGGAGCACAAACATCTTTGCTTGCCATTAAGTCTTTGAAATATGGTTTACAATTCAAAACCATTTGCTTACTTTTCAAATACGATTTACCATCAAAACCATTATTTATTTGCTTTTCACATATGGTTTAAAATCAAAACCATTTACTTGCTTGCTAAACTCATTGTTTGTTTTAAAAATATGGTTTAAATCAAAACCATTTGCTTGCTCTTGGAAATATGGTTTTACAACTCAAAACCATTAAATACCAGCGTAAAACAATTTATAATAACAATACACTAGAATTTGAAAATTTGGTTTATAACATTCACCTTTTTCTGCTTATTAAAATTTGAGCATGATTCCACAATTTTCCCGCCTTTGCTTTTATCCTACACATTTGATGTATTAGACCACATACGTCAGCACAACCAACCAAATATTGTTTGCTATACACTATACACTATGCACTATGCACTATGCACTGTGCACTGTGCATTATTCACTATGCACTATACACTATGCACTATGTATTATTTACTATACACTATGCATTATTTACTATGCACTATTCATACGTATTTATACGTATTCATACGTGTTTACTATTTTATACGTATTCACTATTTCACATGGAACCGACTTAAAATCCCGTGATTTTCGCACCCACGCCGTAGCCTCGCCGCTGTGAGTAACTTTAAATCTTGGTCCAAAATTCCTGATCGCTAATCGTGAATCGGGAAAACCAAAATTAGATTTTTTCAAATTTTTAACTGGAATTTCGCAAATCCGTGCTTTTGGTACCTGCAGAGCCCTCGTCGTTGAGCACTTTTCGTCGAGTCCGACAAAATCCGACGGTCAGATTTTCGTAAATATGAGAAAGAAAACGAAAGAAAGAAAAAAAATCAAATCTCTCTCTGCCTGATGCGCATCCTCTGTCCGTCTCCTTCCTTTTGCTTTCATTTTTTTTAAGTGGGACCCACATGTCCCTTTTTATTCCACTTCTTGGTCCGTTTCAGCCCCGAAACAATTTATTTTGTCCCGGTTTCAATTTCATTTATCCTCATTGAATATTCTTTAAATATTTGTCATTTTTCAAGATTTTTCTAAAATCCCGTTTTCAGGTTTCACTCTACATCCATCGCCTAGAAATTCGTAAAATATTTCGACTGCCTTGGAATTAAACGAAACTTTTTTAGGTCACTAGATTTCGCAAGACAAATTTAACGGTGCATTCCGTTTTGTCATCCGAGATCTAGAGAATTTTCGAGGCTTCCCTGAACCATTTTGGCAATTTATTAATATTATTATCTTTCAAATTCCATAATTGTACTCACCCTCCACTTTCCTTAATTGCAAAGTGCCACAATTCTTTTAAAAACTTTACAATTTTATCCTGAATAACAACTCCCAAAAATATTACAATGTATACTGCACATAAGCGCCTGCCAGCTACATGTACCATGTGCACCTCATCGAGATCGTGGGTGTTATAAATCCTCCCTCCCTTTAGAACATTCGTCCTCGAAATGAACAAACTTAAATTCAAAAGGAAAGAAAGGAAAATACCTCATTAGGAAAATAATTGAGAATCTTGCGGTGCGTTTGAGCCTCTGGCTCCCAAGTAGCTACCTCCCTCTCATGATTCCTCCGGCTTTAACTTGAAGAATTACTTTACTCCTCGGCCTGTTCATAGATCTAATGCACTTGCAGTGTTTCCTCATAAGTAGGTTC
Organism: Tetrastigma voinierianum; assembly: GCA_016808115.1. Taxonomy (NCBI): domain Eukaryota; kingdom Viridiplantae; phylum Streptophyta; class Magnoliopsida; order Vitales; family Vitaceae; genus Tetrastigma; species Tetrastigma voinierianum. The sequence goes on from JAEQBH010001138.1 coordinate 300,860, forward strand.
ATAGAGCATGCCTGCTCTCTCGGCCACATGTGAAGGATCTTAGATAGCACTTCCACCAATCGACACATGGGGTGTATCCTTGAATCCTTGATAACTCTTGAGGTAACTTTAACTGTAAGCTCTTGGCCCCACCTTGCTCACAATCTCATAGGTCCTATAAATCTTGGAATTTGACTTGCCTCCTTCCCAAATCTGGCTCACCTTTCCACGAAATTTAAAAAAAAAAAAAAAAAACGTGCCTATCTAAGATTGTAAGTCTCTGCGACGGTTGTCTGCATAACTTTTGTCTATCTCTTGCTATTTTCAAGTTATCACGAACAACTTTCACTTTTTCTGAAGTTATCTGCACTAATTCTGGGCCTACTAGTCTTCTCTCACCAACCTCATCCCAGCACACTGGAGTCCTACATTTCCTGCCATATAGTGCCTCAAATGGAGCCATCTACATCTTGCAGCTGATAAATTTGTGTGCCGTGAGCTCATTAGTCTTAAATGAGTATCACAACTTCCTTGAATTCCATCACGCTCTGGTATATCCTCCTAACTTCTAAATGGTCCTCTCTGATGACCATGCAATAGGGATGAAATCTTTAATATTGAAATGTGGCAGTACCTAGAAATTTGTTTGCAAACTGACCCCGAAAACACGGATGTGAACACAGGTCTCAATCACATTCTCGAAAAATTTGGAACCTCATGAAGTCTCACTATCTCATCCACATCTGTCAGACCCAGCTTTTCCAATGAATCCCTCAACATTAATTGGTAGAAAATGAGCGAGACACCGTCAATGCGTCACTATCCCTTATATAAAATCATGTTGTCTCTAAGTCCATGGAAGACATCCGCAAAAATCCATAGTAATCTTTCCCATTTCCATCTTTTGGAATAGGAATGTATATCTTCCTGCGGGCCTTTGATGCTCTGCCTTCACTGCGATAGGTTGAGCACCTAAAGCGAAGTCGCAATCTCTTTCTTCGCTCCCATTCCACGATAATGTTCTTTCAAAGTCTTGTACATCTTGGCAGTACTACGGATGCATAGCATATGCGGATGAATGTGCTTCTTCCATAATGTCTCTTGACTCCACCATACTCTGCTTACGCACATTCTGTCCTTTCCACTGTATCATGCCGTCATCTCTAATTTGAAACTCTGCTTTCTTTCCTTTTCTATCTTCCTTAAAGCAATCATGCAGCCAGATCCTGCTATTTGCCCTCTTAAAATCGGATCCCTTGGGAGGGTCAACATGAAATGTGGCTAACAAGGCTCTGAATCTCGACCTCCAATATCATCCCTAAAGCTCTTAGATCCACCAATAGTGGAAGATAACCTGATCTCATATGAGACAAAGAACTCTCTGAGTAAGCCTACTCAAAGCATCTTACTTTCAAATTGCTTTTCTAGATGATACTCAATAGTGGAGTCCTTAGTCATGAAAATCAACTCAAGCCATCTTCTTTGCCTCAGGTTTAACTCTTTTTGGGTGAAAATATATTGAAGACTCTTATGATTTGTAAAGATCCTACAAGGAACACCATATAAGTCATGTCTCCATATTTTCAGAGCAAACACGACTGCTACAAGCTCTAAGTCGTGTGTAGGTTAATTCTCCTCATGCTTCTTCAACTGTCTAGAGGCATATGCAATCACCCTATCATTACGCATGTCAAAAAACACAACCAAGGCCTTCTTTGTGAAGCATCACTTTATAAACCTGAGCCCATCTCTCCCATTGGGCAAAGCTAGAACTGGAGCTGAAGTCATTCTACTCTTCAACTCCTCGAAACTCTATTGACAAGCATCTACCCCATCATACTTGTCTTTCCTTGTCGGCAGTCGATTGGGCGGCTATCTGAAGAACCCTCAACAAACTTCACCATGTATGCCACCTGCTAAACCAAGGAAGCTTCGACCTACGACACACATTCTTTGGCGGTTTCCAATTTGCTGCAAACATTTTTATGGGGATCCATACTCACCCCCTCAGCTGAGATCATATGACCTAGGAATGCCACCTTATCGAGGCCAGCGACACTTGCTCAGCTTAGCGCCACAGCGTGGCTCGCGCCAAGTGCGCAGCACAATCCTCAGTGCTTTGAATGTTCCTCTGAACTACTGAATACAGGATATCATCGATAAAGACTACTTGATAGCTTCATCAAATCGGCTAGAATACCAGGTTCATCAAATCCATGTATTCTTGAAGCATTAGTCAAATAAGCGGCATCACAAAAACTCATAATGCATTAGCGTGTCACGAATGCGTTTGGGTACATTACTCTCTTGCACCCTCAACTGATGATACCCCAACCTCAAGTCTATCTTGGAGTATACTCGAGACCCTTGGAGTTGATCAAATAACTCATCAATCCTAGGAAGTGGATATTGATTGCGGATGGTAACTTTATTCAGTTGCCTATAATCTATACACAACCGCAAACTCCCATCTTTGCTTTTCCACTGAGAGGCTGGAGCTCCCCATTAGGGGATATGTGCTCGTCAAATGAATCCCTTACTCAACAATTCTTCTAACTGAGCCTTAAGCTCTCTTAACTCTATAGGAGCCATCCTATAAGGAGGAATATAAATGGGCTTAGTCCCTGGGATCAAATCAATGGTGAACTCCACCTCTCTTTCTAGAGGTAATCCTGCAATATCATCTAGGAACACATCTGGGAACTCTCTAACAACTGGAATCTCACTCACTAGAGTCCCCTCCTTCTCTGTCTCTCACCATAGCTAGATAGCCTGGCAACACTATTAGCATTCTACTGTATTTGCCATGGTGGAGATCATACTGGAGGATAACTCCCTACGTATTCCTCTAAACTTTACCTCCAATTTATCTGGCCTATGAAACTTTACTTCCTTTTTATAAAAATCTAATGTGGCTCTATGGCGAGACAGCCAATCCATACCAAGAACCACATCAAAGTCCCTCATATCTAAGGCTACAAGATCCGCTGGGAACTCCTGTCCCCCAATCAGAACTCTACTACTCTAAACTACTACATCACGAGGCTGCAGGATCTCTCATTTGGAAGGGAAACTCTCATACGACCCTCAGGTTGGGTCTTTATGCGGAAAGCGATCTAAGAAATGCTTAGATGCAAATGAATGCGTATCTCCTGGGTCCACTAATGTATATGCATCATGATCAAGGATAGAAATAATACGGTGACCACATGCGGGCTACATACGCATCTTGTTGGAGTCACGGCATGACCACGTGGCTTGAGTACGGGCCTGCATGCATCCACTGAGGCACTACCTGCCTTTATACCACGACCGCCTCTACTGCTTGGTGCGACCCCTGCGCAGGAAGCCTCTCACAGAGACCTGAGTGCTCATCTCGGGTGTGGGGGTAGCTAGGCTAGCTACTGATGTCTTTGGACCAATCAACTGGGGCCACTCCCTAATGAAATGGCCTTCCTGGCCATAGTGGAAACACCCTGTACTAAATCTCCTACACTCCCCATGGTGTCGCTTCTAACACATATGACAAATGGGAGGAATGCTCTGGGTGCCACTGCTAGCAACTGGGGGCCTCACTGATCCCTGACTAGAGATAGCTCCTCGACCTGCACCTCGGCCTCTGTAACCTCTACCCTTGTTTCTCTTTTTGTTGTACTATCCAGAGCTCTGTTGGGAAGCGCCTGGTGCACTCCTTTTACTTTCCTATCTACTCTGATACATGGTTGTAGTGCTTTGCTCAACTCTTAGAGCGGCCTCAACTAAGTCCCCAAATCTATTCTAAGGAACAACTGACAAATGCTCCGGTGCTATAGTCTTGATAAAAACCTTTTGCACTTCAGGACTTCATCCGCTTGAATATAGGGAACCAATCTAACTAATTTCGAGAACTTCTTCTCATATTCTAACACTGACATGTTCTTCTATTCTAATTTGTAGAACTCCTCAATTTTTGAATCTTTATGGATCTGAGGAAAGAACCTATTAGTAAACTCTTGTTGGAATTGGTACCATGATATGCCATCAGGATACCTCCTATCCATGGCATCCTACCAATCCTTAGCCCTGTCTTCCACATCGGGAAAAGCGGAAAACAGACTCTTTGCTCGTTCGATGCATTGCTTAACTCTGTAAACTTTGTTGCACGGTCTAACCATAACCGGGCTGTACGGATCACCACTGCGAGTCATATGGCTTGGCGCCCGGCACGCCTCTCTCATCGACCTCCCGGGTTCTTCAGAACCTCTCTAGGTGGCGGTGTAAGCTGCCACTACTGACGGGTCGCTATGGCTACTATCTGTGCAATCACGTGCCACAACTCTACCGTAAATAATCCACGGCGCCAGGCTCCCTCGTGCCCGGATGGTCTGGCTGACCTGGCTGTTGAGCTGATTCATAGCGAGTAAGTGGAACCTACTACGTGCTCATCCCTCTCAGGTACTGCAGGACGCTCGGAAACCGTTGGAATGACTCTCCTAGGACGACCTCTACGTCCTCTTCCTGACATAGTGTTGTATTTGCCAAATATCCATTGTTCATCACTGAATCACTTGATATGTATGTACTTTGAGTTTGAAAATGCATGGTTGCCAAAGTGTAAATTGTGTATAACCACGAGGTTTCCTAAGACTACGCTCTATTACCAATTTGTGTTGGGATCATTTCTCCCTCAGAAGCCTTAGGGTTATATCTTATGCTCTGATACCACAGCAGCACCCGCTTTGCCTTCTAGCGGCGGGTGTGCGTTACTCCACGAAATCTGACCACATTTACCTCGCGACTAAAAATTCACACGTGAAGCGTATTGCTTACTTAAACCTCGTATAAAAATTTTTATTTCTTTTTCCAACTTAGGATTTGGTAAAATCTTGCGTGATAAAACCATAAATGACATAGACATTTGCGTATAGGATAATTCCAAATCCTGTATACATATTTACATTTTATCCCAATATGGAAACCAACAATCCAACCCATTTTCATGAAACTACTCTATGTACATACATATGCTTCCAATATACAAATTCAAAGTATTTCCTTACAAAATATTATTAATAACAGCACTTGTACAAATGTCAGGAGAATCCTAATATGCTCCAGTCAGTGCTGTGCACGGAAAATAGTTTTTAAAACAGGAAAATAATGAGTTAAACGAGCTCAATGAGTGTATGTTTTATAAAATGTTTCCTTGTTCTAAAAATATCTCCAAACTATAAAACTCTTGTTTACAAGATGTTTTCCAGAAGCCTTGCTTGCTTACTTTAAAGTTTTTGAAACTTTATGTACTTGTTTGCTTTTAAAAGTTTATAAAACTTTTAATACTTGCTTGCTTGCCTTGCTTTGCTTTTCTTTAAAAGTTTATAAAACTTTTCTCAATTCTGCTTGCTTGCTTTAAAAGTTTATAAAAACTTTTTATAAACCTCTTGCTTTAAAAATGTATAAAACATTTCTCAAATCTCTTGCTTTAAAAAAATTTCTCAAAACCTTTCACAAACCTCTTGCTTTAAAAGTTTCTCAAAACTTTTATAAACACTAGAGCACAGGCTCAACCGTTTTTAAATCACCCTGAAGAGCTGAGCTCAGCGATCGTTTTTAAAATCCTGCAGGAGCTGAGCTCAGCGATCGTTTGAAATATAAGCGGGAACTTTGGCTGCTCCAACCGTTTGCTTTTTAAATCTCTGAAGCACAGGCGGCCATTTTGATAGTTGATTTTTCAAAGCGTATAAACACTATAAACATCAACCATGGAGCTACTCTTGCTTGGTGTACCCCTAGTGAACATAGGAGCACAGGCATGGCCAGTGCGGTGGGAAAGACACATGTCTGCATCCACCTTTTAGGTAAATATGGTGGAATTGACCTTGTGTATACATTACCATAATTTAGTTAGAGCTCTTAACCTTATATACCCTATGCGTGCCCCGTCTCTTTAAATACCATGATGCATGACCTAAGTTTCTTGACGAGCAAAACTAAAAAAATGCATGTATGATATCTAACACCGTACACGTCTGAATACCTCGCCAGAGTATGCTTGCTTAGAAGCCCAGGGATTTTAGTTGAAACTGTTTTCACAAATATTATTTTGCTTGCTTGCTTGCTCTTTGAAAAATGGTTTACAATTCAAAACCATTTGCTTACTTTTCAAATATGGTTTACCATCAAAACCATTATTTATTTGCTTTTCACATATGGTTTAAAATCAAAACCATTTACTTGCTTGCTAAACTCATTGCATGTTTTAAAAATATGGTTTAAATCAAAACATTTTAGCACTCATAAAATATGGTTTTAAATCAAAACCATTAAATACCGGTGTAAAACAATTTATAATAATAATACACTAGTATTTGAAAAATGGGTTTAAAACACTCACCTTTTTCTGCTTATTAAAATTTGAGCACTATTCCACAATTTTCCCGCCTTTGCTTTTATCCTACACATTTGATGTATTAGACCACATACGTCAGCACAACCAACCAAATACTATTTGCTATACACTATACGTATTCATACGTATTTACTATTTTATACGTATTCACTATTTCACGTAGAAATTTGACGAAATCCCTTGATTTTAGTACCCACACGTAGCTCTCGTCGCATAGAGTAACTTTAACTCTTGGTCTGAAAATTCTGACCATTAGAACGTCGTAAATCTGAGAAAAACCAAAAATTAGGAATTTTTCGAATTTTTGCCTGAATTCTCGGTGAAATCCCGTGTTTTTGGTACCCACACGTAGCCGCAAATCGCGTTGAGCACTTTTCGTTTAAGCGAATGAAATCCAGTGGTCAAATTTTAGTAAATGAGAAGAAAGCGAAAGAAAGAAAATCAAATCTCTCTGCTGAATCTCTACGCACGATCGCATCCTCTATCCGTCTCTTCCTTTTTGCTTCATTTTTTTTAAGTGGGATCACATGTCCTTTTATTCCACTTCTTGGTCATTTGACCAAGAAATAATTTATTTTGTCGATTTCAATTTCATTTATCCTCATTGAATATTCTTTAAATATTTGTCATTTTTTGAGATTTTTCTAAAATCCCGTTTTCAGGTTTCACTCTACATCCATCGCCTGGAAATTCTTAAAATATTCCGACTGTCTTGGAATTAAACGAAACTTTTCTAGGTCACTAGATTTCGCAAGACGAATTTAACGGCGCATTCCGTTTTGTCATCCGAGATCTAGAGAATTTTCGAGGCTTCCCTGAACCATTTTGGCAATTTATTAATATTATTATCTTTTGAAATTCCATAATTTGTACTTTCACCCCCTCCACTTTCCTTAATTGCAAAAGTGCCACAATTCTTTGAAAACTTTACAATTTTATCCTTAATAACAACTCCCAAAAATATTACAATGGCACTTGGTATACATATGCGCCCCTACAGTTACATGTACTGTGCACCTCATCGGGACGGGGTGTTACAATATCTATAAAGATTGGCATGAAATGTATGGAACTTATATGCTTGCGATATATGTTGCATGGTACTTGACATGAAGTACGATTGATTAGAATGTTCCATGTAGTGTGCATCATACATGTAACATGAGAATTTGCAGTGACATTAGCATTGCATATGCACAGGGACATCAACATATTGGGTGTGTGTGCATGGATATGATCATTCATCATCAGTGTTGATGAATAGGTAATGAGCTCGTACTTTGGACGACATCCAATAGATGTCTCACGGTTAAAAACATAAAAATAAATATAAATAATGTGTCTTTGGGCGGGCTTGAAGGGGACCGTGCTCCCTCGGTGAAAAGCTTGGAACATGGGTGTAAGGAGCCCTGCGGTGTGATCAGAAAAAGTTACGTAACATGGGTGTAAAGAGGCCAGCGATTGTGATCCAAAAGTTTTGTTACCCAAAGAAGACCTGCGGTCATGTTTATCACATAGACTTACGTGGCGAAGTCGGAGTTGACTCTGAAGGTGGTTGCCCGTTGGCACTTGCATTGGAGTGCTGAGGTGAGCGTGATGGGGGTTTCGACATGTGTCATTGATACTACTAGTGATGATTGTCACACTTGGCATAGGCATGTATGAAATTCGGTGTTCCGGGATATGGAAGACATTCCATGCATGAGCGTGCGACATTCATGTAGACATTTTCACTTGGATGTGTATGGTTTGGTTTGATCATTGTATGAGCACTTAGGTGGGAAGTAACCACTTGAGATTATCATTATGCGGGCTTCTCTGCCCGTTGTGGGACCCCCACTTTTAGGTGCGAGGTCAGGTGCGGGCGGATGACCCGCATTCGAGACCGATACATATGAAAGCCGGATGTAGCTTTGGACCATATTTTGTATATGTATATTAGAACAATCAGTTTTAATATATCATTTTTTATAAGAGTGTATAATTGAACTCTTGTAAACATATCACTACATAGTTGCATGTATAGTATTCAGGGTATGGTTGAATGGGGCGAGTGGTCACTATGACTCATGAATGACTCGGTGTGGTATATTGAGCCTGGATGGGTTATGTGATGTATTGTTATGCAGATTGTATTTTTGATAGAGCTTCCCATACAGAGGAGATTATATCTGATTTTTTGTTAAATTATGGATCCCGATAAATGGGACATGATGGTGTGGCATCAGGTTACTCGACACCGCACCAGTTTCTGTAAGACCCGAGAAAATTCCAATTTTCTGAAAAAAGGGAAAATCGTAATTTCAATCAAAATCCGAAATTTTTCTAGATCTCGGATGATGAAACGGATTTCACCATTGGAATCGTCTCGCGAAATCTAACTAACACGTCGAATTTCATCGAATTCCAAGGCAATTCGAATTTATGCGTTTTAAAATTACAGTATCGAGATCTTGAAGTAAAAAACGACTGTGTGATGTGACAAAAGTCACCTATAACATGTATTCATGTGACACATGTTGCATAAGTAGAGAGATGATGGAAACGGACGGCCGAGATTGTGCCACGTGTCAAAATCCAAGCTTAAGGACATGATTGGTATGATATGATTTGTAAATGATAATAGGACAAAAGTTTGAATAGTGTCATCTCCTACAATTGAAAAGAGCCAAAAAGAAACGTGAAGGGGAGGAGATGCAGTAGGTTTGAGATTTTGATTTTTAGAGAGAGAGTTAGTGACTTCTCTCTAAGATCTCGGCGATCGGACCGTCAAAATTCTTCGGAGCAAGAAGGAAAGTTGTTCTACGCGGCGAGGGCAACGCGTGGACACCGGTTTCTTGGAGTTTGAAAAAACTCCGTGAGGTAGGGGTTTTATCCTACTTGAAGTTACACTTTGTTTAAGTGTTTTGTTAATGATTGAGTTGATTTGAGGCCCATGAGGGGCCGTTTGATCGATCCAGCTTGGGACCGAATTGTTATAATTTTGAAGCCCATTTGGACCGGTCGTGAGCGTATTTAAGGGCTTCATTTTGAGTGTTGTTTCATAAGTGGAAATAAATTATTGTGTTGATGCGTATGAGGCCGGAAATGGCCATGGATTTCGGGTTCATAAAGTGAAACAGATGATTGGGTGATTGGCTAGTGGCTTGATGGCAGGGTTTTCCTTTGTTTACATGAATAGTGTTCAAGAAATATTTTGTGAGAAAATGTGTTTTGGTGAGCTATTCAATTGAATTGCTCGGTGTTGTTCTAATTAGCCCCATGCGAGCTAATTTTTGGTGTAATGGGTTGATAATTTATATAACAAGTTGTTGTGATTTAAATTATGTAAATATATGCATGATGATATATTTGCATGTATTATATGAATTGTGTTGAAATGGCATGATGCATTCTCATGTGTAACGGGTAACCTAGAAATTAGGTGTGAGTGCATGACATGAAAGAAAAGAAAGACTGATTATTTTTCTCATACATGGCTTAGGCAAGTATGAGGGAGTCGGTGAGGACTCGAGACATGGGTTGGTCATGTAGACATTCAAGTAGGATCACGTATTTACTCGAGACATTGGATCATTGCATATGCACTTAGGTGGGGAGTAACCCATTTAGGGTGATTCCACTACTGGGCGATAGCTCACCATCGAGGAATATTATTTGAATGCGGGGGCGCTCGAGAGGACGGCTCATCTTAGAGCCCAATTTTAAAGAAAGTCGGATTGTGGTTTTGATGGTTTTTGGTTTAACATGTATTAAAATTGTAAACTTTTGATATATGTTTGGTAAAAGTGATGTAATAACTCTTGAGATTATTGGATTATAGTTGGGTGTATTTTGATGAGCGTTGGTTTATGAGCCAAAGAGGTCATTTTTACTCAGTTATGGGTCTCGCGATATGAGACGTGTAGATATTTCCGTGGGTTGGCGGTGGTCGGCGGACCGGAGTTTTGGGCGTCACGGTTTCCATGAAGTTGATAGGTTATCAACGAGACCCTCGGGATAGGGGTGTCACATTTTGTTACAAAAAAAAAAAAAATCATATTTAGGGATAAAAAATTTTGTTGGCAAGCCTTTTATTTTCGTTACAAAAATATTGGCACTAAAAAAAATGCGCTAACTTTGCCCACCATATGTTATCGTGATGAAAATCTTCGATTTGTCAGAAAAGTTTATTCTTGCTTGAAAATTCAAATTTTGAAAAGCTATTTTTAGGACGAAATTTTAATTCGACCCTTTAAATTTTGTTGGGAAAAGCATGTTTTGTTGTAATGAATATCCTCTTCATAAAAGAAATCTAATTTATTTCCTAATTACGATTTGATAGCTTAGAAGCAGGATCTTCTATGATTTAATCTTTGCCTCTTTGCCAAATTGATCCCAAGCTCGTCGGTGCCTTGCTCCCTAAGTACCTTGGCCTCAGTTCTGGGACTCTCATGGGTCCTACGTCGCCTGCTCCTAGTCGAACTCTGAATTCGGCACATCCCTATGCCATAAGATTGCCTTAGTCCGAACTACTTCCTGATCCTACTAGGGACTTCACACATATTTCGTCAAATCTTCATCAAATCGGGATTATGTGGTAGACATCTTCTTGTAGAACCCGTGAGACAAAGATATGGAGAATCTCATACCCAACATTAAACATGACTTATAAAATAATTTATAGTAAAAAAAACAACTTCAAGCCATACATAAAAACAATTTAACTTATTTTTAAGCAAATTTCCACTTTATCTTTTGTCTCAACTTGTTTTATACCCCCACAACCTCTTTTCTTAACCCCATGAAGTCAATTATTACTCAACCTTATTAATCTTACTTATTATGTATGAGGATAAATATACAAATTTATTGATTTAGAATAAATTTTAAGCTAATTTTATCAAATAATCTTAATTAACACTTAAACTAAAAATTAATTGATAAGCTGATAACTACTTAAGTATCATTTTAATTTAAAGTTAATTTAGGTGATTAAGTAATAAGTTAAGGATTTTATCAAGCACTTCTTTATACATCTTAAAATTAGTTAATTTTAATTGTAAAATAAATTCAAAGTACACCCTTGTATAAAATAATTTATTTTAAATTATTTTAAAACTTTTACTTTTCTTGTGTTTTTTATTTGTTAGCATGCATTCAAGTTACATGAGTTCCAAAAGAAAGATTATGAGAATAAGTATAAATAATTTCCAATTGGTACGTGACCTTTTGAGTAGAACCCAAAAGACCATGATGCTCTCGATTCAAAGTGGACAACAATATTATATCAATATGGAGAAAATTGAGTCCCTTAGGTTTCCTACAAGTGGTATCAAAGTCGAGGTTGAGGCTTAGTCATGTGGGTGAAATCCTTGTTTGGCGAACAAAGTGCATGTTAGAGCTGATGTGGTTGTGCTCTATCAGATAGGCAAAATGACTTAGATAAAGAGTAAGCCCTCAAGGTAGATGGTCCTTTTGGGTATAGAGAGTGGATGGATATTGTTTGATTAGAGGCTCACTGGTACTTTATTTGAGGAGAGAGGTTTGTTAGGTAAAGTGTCCAAAGTCTCACATGGGTTAGAAATAAGGAGGATAATAAAGTTAATAAGTATGAATAATATTCAATTGATATGAAATCTTTTGGGTCGAGCCCAAAAATATATAAAACCATGAGAACATTAGGCCCGAAGCAAACATGATCATACCAATGTGCAGAAAAATAGGTACCCATTAGACTTCCTACATTATTTTTCTTTGCTATTTTCTTTTCCTTACATTTTCCTTACATTTTCCTTAAATCTTTACAGGTTCCAAACATACCCTAAGTTCCTCTCAATCCAACAAGTTGCTATCATCAAAGACAAAGAAGCAAATTTTCATTGAGGTTAATTAGTTGCACCATAAATAAAAGTACTAAACAATGCCAATTTTTTTAAAATAAATAAATAAATTGGCTACAAAGGTATTGACAGAAGAATGATTATTTTAAATTTTATTTGCTTTAAGTCGGCAAGAAAATACAATAATAATGAAAAAAAAAAACAAAGAAACAGCAAGACAGAAGAAACGAAGAAAAACATATGGTCAACCAGGCCCCTTTTGAAGAGAAATTACATTTGCGAAATTTCTCTATACCTTATTAGAAGAGATGGGTTGTAAAAATGGGGTGTGTGTGATATGGGGTGTAAATAGAATTTCTCTTTTTTAAAAGGGTTGTCCCAAACGGCTGGTAAGTTTTAGTTATAGGCATAGTAGAGGAAACTGCCTGATAGTATGTTTGAGATTCATCATAACCAGGAAGAGTGGCCCACACAGAGGCATACCATCATGGCTGCTAAGGACATAAAAAGCGTTGTCAAAGCCTCCAGCTTTTTGGGCAAGTCTCTCCCAAAATCCTTCTGGTCATATCTAGATGTAAGTATGGACAGAAACGCAATGACGGAGGTGATGGAACAAGAGAGAGCGACTAGAGATGAAATTGTAAAGACTTTAAAGCCTGGATGGCGCTCGAGGTTTGGTATCCCGCTGTCACCCTTCATGCCGCCCGGCACGGTTGCTGTTGTAGCGAAGGCCACAGTTGTCACCAACATTGCCACTACCGAGCATGAGTTGGAAGTCTCGGCTAGCCATTTTCCTGCTTGTTTTACTAACTCTTCGTGTGACTCCCTGAACACCTCCTTGGGTGTTTTGTTTTGGACGTTTCGATTCAGAAAGAAATCTCGTGGTACAGAAGCCTTGACATTGCCATGTACGTGGATGGTCAATTCATAATTCCCAAAGTAGAAATGATTTTATTAATTTATATTTAGCCTGCCTCGTTTAATTACACTAATAGTGACCAGAAAAACTGTTTCAGAAGCAATTAATTGCCAAACAAATCCTAAAGTACTAATTCATTTAAACAAGTAAGTAATAATATGTCTATATACATACCTTAGACACGTGTCCTCCCCATTTGCATTTGGAGTGTTGCATATGGAAAAAGCCTATGATCACCTAATATGGCGGCAAGATGCAAAACACTGTTGCCATTATTATCAACATAACGAAATGCACTTTCGTAGAAATGTTTCTTCCGGACCAATTCCTTGTAGAGTTGGGTTCGCCTATTTTCAACTGCCAAATGCACTATATTCTTTGTTGCTTTTTTGTCAAATATGAATCCCACATCGGTTTGATGTGGGATTTTCTTCTTTTTTGTTTCCTATAAAACTCTTTCTCTTACCCAAATCCTTGCATCACCCACCACTTTAAGGCTATTTGTAGTATTATACATAATTGTTTTGGGTATTTACTTCTTACTCAATTTATTAGAAAGAATTGATTTGTGGTCTTAAGTTTGTAATTTCTTTTTCATCGGTGGGAGTTGTTCCTTGGCCTTGGGGGCGTGAGCTATTTGTCGAGACCTCGTTAAATTTACGGTGTTTTTATTTGTTATTATTTTTACGCTTTAGTTATCATTATTTGTATTCGAGTTTTACAGGTATTTCGGCCAGTTACTATTCATGAATAGTAACATTTATTAATTTGGGGAAAACTTAACCGAATTTCCCAACAATTGGTATCGAGCCAAGGTTCTGGCAGTGCGCTACGTAGTTTGCTGATGTTATTTGATCTTCGCATCGAGAAAAGGTTCCTTTGGGCTTTTGGCATTTTGCTCTATAGTTTCTGGTATCTTTTCTTGTGGTTGTAGGCTTTTGTCACGATCTTAGCGTAGGAAAGATTACATTGAGATAGTAACTTCACAGTGTGACTATTTGTTGTAGAAATATCGGAATTTGAGATCAGTTGCACCATCAACCTCTACATCGAAAGGATTCTCATCAAGATCAATGGTGACTAATACCAAATTTGATGTAGAGAAATTTGATGGCACCAATAACTTTAGCATGTGGCAGTGTGAGGTGCAGGATATTCTTTTCCAATAGGAGCTTGATGTTGCACTAGAAGAAAGCAGACCAGAAGATGTTGATGAGAAAGATTGAACAAGAATCATTCATTTAGCATGTGTTACGATTCGATTGTGTCTCTCCAAGGAGCTGAAATATCCATTTATGAGAGAGACGTCTACAAGCAAGTTGTGGAAGGAGTTGGAAGACAAGTTCATGAAGAGAGCGCGAAGACAAGCTCTATACGAGAGCGAGAAATTGTACGCTTCCAGCATAAACCAGTACCACTATGAATTATCCACATCACAGATTTGATTCATTAGTAAGCCAGTTTGTGAATTTAGATGAATAAGTAAGTGATGTTGATAAGGCTTTGATATTGTTAGCTTCCTTCTGATGAATATGAACATCTTATTGTTAGTATGTTAGTAAGGAAGGAAACAATAACCTTTAAAGTAACTCTTGCTCTGTATTCTAATGAGATCGAGAAAAAAGATAAATTAGAACACGGGGGCTCGGTAGTGAAGCCCTGCTTGTTCGGTCGTAATCAAAGCCGAAAACTAGGAGGATGGGGAGAAGATCTCAAATCAAAGGCAAACTTGCAAAAGATGAATGTGCCTTTTGTCACAAAAAAGGCATTGAAGAAAGGCGACCAGGAAGAATTTGCATAAAAAGAAAGGAAGTAGTTGCGCTCCCGACATGTGTGTTTGAGAAGATGATAAGTCGATTTTTCAGCGGCTTGTATTGTCATCAGTATGTGATTAATGGTTGTGTGATTCAACCTTGCTCATTCCATATGTGTTTAAGAGTGGTTCTTGACTTCACAGAACTTGATGGTGGTATTGTCCATCTGGCAGACAATCAACCTTACAAGGTAGCTGGGATCGATTCAATCAGTTTGAAGAATCATGATGGGTCGACTAGGGTGCTGACAGATGTTCGGCACATTCCAAAGCTTGAAAAGAATCTCATTTCTTTGGGAACCTTGGAGTCAAAGGTTTCCTATCATTACAACGAGAATGGGATCGAAAGAGGATTGTTCCAGGGAGCACTTGTGGTGATAGAAAGGTATCGGGGCTTTCTTGTACCTTTATCAAGGCAACACGACGGTGGGGGCGGCGGCGGCGGTATCGGAGGCAGACAAAGTAGGCGAGATGTCGGGTATGGCATGAGACTTGGACATCTTCGGAAATCTTTGCAAGCGTTGGCTATGCGGGATTATTGAAAGGTGCAGGCACAGATTTGGATTTTTGAGAGCAATGTGTTGGGAAAGCGAGAGGGTGAAGTTCGGCACCCATGATCCATAATGTTGAAGGTATATTGGATTATATTCCTGCACGAGGCAGTATGGGGACCAACCAAGGCGACTTCCTTGGGGTAAACATTATTTGTTACATTTGTTGATGACTTTTTAAAAGAGTTTAGGTGTATACGCTGAAATCGAATGAGGTGTTTACGAAACATTTCTTGTATGGAAGAAATGGTGGAGAACCAAACAGGGAGGAAGATTAAAGTACTCCGATCTGACAATGGTACAGAATATCGAAATGATCAATTTTCTTATTTCTGTAAGAAGGAAGGTATCTCTCGGCACTTTACAGTTAGAGATACACCGCAGCAAAATGGGGTGGCATAACGCATGAATCGAACCTTGCTAGAGAAAGTTCGGTGTATGTTGTCCAATCTTTGGTTTAGGCGAACGGTTAAAAGAGGCGTATGTACAAGTCATCATTAACCGTCTGCATCAGCTGCACTAAATGGAAAAACACCCTTGGGTATGGTGCAGGAAAACCTATAAGTAGTTATGATACTTTACATGTGTTTGGTTCAACGGTTATTATCATGTAAAGGAGTCTAAGTTGGATCGAGGGCTAAAGGCATTGTTTATGGGGTTACCTGGGTGTCAAGGGATACCGACTAAGGTATCTATCTTGAAAGAAAAATATTTTTAGTAGGGATGTTACTTTTTGATGAATCGCCATGCGAAGAAGGTAACAGATGGAAAAGTGTCGAGAGAACACTTTTCGGCGACGGAGGGAAGGCGCCTCGGGGAGGGGTACTCGAGAAGCAGGTGGGTTTGGTGACTTCGGTTAAACCGGTTGAAGACCGGCGGGGCAGACATGGGCGGATGTTGGAGAGGGAAGAGGGTTTTAAGCGAAAGACCTCGGCGGCAACAAGATTCGCATTGCCATCAGAGAGCGAAGAGATTGCAGGAAACACCTTTCGGTTTGAAGACATGGTGGCTTATGCATTTCGATGTGGTTGATGTATGCTATGGTGTGTACAAGGCACGACATTTCCACATGCGGGTTGGGATGTGGCGGTACATGCATAATTTGGAAAGAACATTGGCAAGCGGTGAAATGGATTCTAAGGTGCGTTCGAAAACCTTAGATGTTGGTTTGTGTTGAGAAGGATGATATGGTTGAGGTCGACATGTAGTTGGATACTACAGATTCGGATATGTTGGTGATCTTGATAACGTAGATCAGCTTCTTTGGTTATGTGTTTACTCTTGCAAAGCACCCGGTTGGTTGGAAGTTCTACTTTACGGTCGGCGGTGGCCTTGTCTACGACGGAGCGAGTATATGGCGATCGAAAGGTTAAAGGAAGCAACATGGCTACAAGGGTTGATGATTTGGGTGTTGGTCGAGGAAAGCAGTTACGGTGTTTTGTGGCCGGTCAAGCGCTATTCATTTAGCGAAGAACCAAGTTTATCGTACGGATGAAGCATATTGATGTGAGGGTATCATTTTGTGCGGGAAATCATTAAAGAGGTGGGTCTTGGTTCAAAGATCCAAAGGCCGATGATAATCCTGCGAATGTTTGACTAAGGTGGTGACAAGCGATCAAGTTCAATCATTGTTTAGACTTGATCAACATTGCAAAAGTTTGATTGCGTGGTGGTTGGCGCGTTGGAGCGTTGCGGTTTTGTTAAAGGGTTTCGAGATGGGATCGCATATTTGTCAAGGTGGAGATTTGTTGCTTTTTGTCAAATATGAATCCGCATCCGGGACTGATATGGGATTTTCTTTTTTTTTTCCTATAAAAGGGCCACCCCCCTCTTCTCTAAATCACACATCTCCCCTCCACTTAAGGCTATTTGTAGTATTGCCTAATTGTTTTGGGTATTTACTTCTTGCCTCAATTTATTAGAAAATTGATTTGTGGTCTTAAGTTTGTAATTTCTTTTTCATCAGTGGGAGTTGTTCGTGGCAGGGCGTGAGCTATTGCCGAACCTCGTTAAATTTCTGGTGTTCTTTATTTGTTATTATTTTCTGCTTTAGTTGTCATTATTTTGTATTCAGAGTTTTGCCGGGTATTTCCGCTGAAAGTTACTATTTACATGAATAGTAACATTTGTTAATTTGGGGAAAACTAGCCCGGATTTTTCCAACATTCTTGTTTGCTGAGTCCTTGTCCAGAATGGCAGTGGGGAATGCCTCTAGGATCTGCATAACCATTTCCTTTATCCCGTTCTTTGCTGCAAGAAGTATTAGTGTCTCCCTTCCTGCTGTCACATTTGTTTTAACCCAACAGTACTGAGTAAATATTTGACCATTCTAATATTGATTATTTCTTTTCTTTATGGTTGCATGTGATATATAATGGCTATGTTTGATTATGCGAAAATGCTAAGAAATGAATAAAAATAATTTTCTATCCAAAATCATTAATGCTCCGATGGAGGAAAAGCAGGTTGATAGGGAAGAAAAGCACAATGAAAGAAATTTTTGAGGAAAATAAAAAAATTGGTTTAAATTTAATAAATTAATTTTATATGTTTATTCAAATTCATTTTATTTGTTTCTAGTCTTGTTTGGTTGAGCTGATTGAGGAAGTTAATAGCTTATTCACCCCAATGGGTGCTTGGTACAGACTCTTAATGAGCTACCTGACAGCTTATTAGGAAGCTAAACACTATATAAATGGAAAAAGCTATACATAAAATCCTCTTTTTATCTTTCTCCCTACTTATGTAAAGAGCAGTTTAGTGTCTTAAATAATTCAAGAATATTATAATTATTTTTAAATAGTTAATGACTCTCAATAATTAAACTATCATTGACTTCATCTTTACTTGATTTTTTTTTAAAAAAATCCTTTATCATACTAATTTTGTTTAAATTTGAATGTAGGAATATTGAAGAATGTGAGATATTTTAGGCTTTATTATAATACATAAAATTGTTAATTTTATTGTGCTTACTAAATCTTAATGCAATATTTTTATTTTATCATAAATGAATTCTTTTACTATTTTATACTAATAGATGAAATAAAATAAATAGTATTTTAATAAATTTGATATTAATATAAATATCATGTTTAAATATTTATTAATGTAATAAATATTAATTACTATTTCATCTACAATTAATCATGTCATTATAAACTAAATTAATCACTTGAAATTTCTTTTAAAAAATATATTAACTAGAAATAAAACTTAATTTAGAACCTAAGGTAACGTTAGTCTTTGAGGGGAGAGAGGGAAAGAGGAGCGTGTGGGTCCCACATAAAGGTCCAACATAAGAGGTTTTTTTGGGTTTAAATATGATATCCTGTTCCATCACATATTTTAATAATTTAGGTGTCTTAATTTCATTTATATTTGTTTGATAAAGTTAGTTTCATTTTCATAAATTTGGCCTCCTTATTCCACCTAAACATGATTCCCCATAAATATATTATAAAAATAAATTTTAGTTATTTTTACCTGATATTTAGCATGAGGTAATAAAAAATAAATTTCAAAATTTATTCCAACTTCCATCAATGTATAAATAATATTTTTATTAATTTTTTAATTTATGTGATTATATTTATACTCCTTATAGTTTTTAAAAAATTTAAGTTTCTAATTTTTGCAGCCTTAATTTCATATAAAGATCAAATTATTTGTATAATATCGGTGAGAGGATTTATTTGTTTTATTCAAGGAGTTAAAACTGATGATGAAACCGTGGATTAAAGCAATTAAAAAAATATATGAATAAAATGATTTTTTTACTTCTATTTTTCTTTTACTTTTCCATATAGTTAACCAAAGAAAGGAAAATTAATTCTCTATATTTTCGTTGAATTTTCAATGAATTTTTCTTGTCTTATTTTATAATTCAGTTTGATCCATTTTAGATGATCTTAATTATAGTTTAGGAATAGTCCTTGAGGCTGACTCAAATAGTAAAAAGGTGAGATGGACATACGATAGACAGAGTACTATAATATGTGAAGTAATCGAATAGATGTAAAAAAAAGAAAAGAAAATTATTGCTTAGGAATAAGATACAAGAATGAGCTTCACATACCTTGATTTATCGCAAAGTAATCTTTTGATATTTTTGCCTTTGTGAAAGCAATGACGTTATGTTTTCTTTCTCTTCCACCCAGATGATAAAGGAATCCGTGTCAACATACTTTTGATATTTTTGCCTCTTTGAAAGGGATGTCATGTTTTCTTTCTCTTCGACCAGTTAATACATGTCAGCATACTTTTAGATTTTCTTAATTATTGAAGATGCTTAGAATTAAGAGTTAGAATTAAATAAGAAACGAGAATTAAAGAGGAAGAGAGGTTTACATGCTGATCTGTCTCCCACGAGTTCGGGCCAAACAATTAGAAAATCATCTGTTGGATCAGGCATTGATGAAATTGGGCACGGATTATAACATGAAAACTATCATACTTACGAAGAAGAAGAAGCGTTGTACCCGGCCGGTTTCATGGTCTCTGATGACCATATGTTCTTTTCTTCACATTGCTCGTAGCTTCTCAGAGGACTTTTTCAATCAGAACAACCACCTTTATATATAGAATAGACGTACGTTAACATACTTCCAATATATATATATACGCTATATTAAGTTAAGGATGGCAAGTGGGATGTTGACATACCTATCTGAAATTTGGTAATGAGCGAGCTACTCGGGCTCGGCTCGGGCTCGACTCGAAAAAGCCCAGCTCGGGCTCATTTCGTGAGCTAAGCGGCGGCGAACTTATGGTAGGCTTGATAAATCTCGGGCTCGGCTCGGGCTCGGTAAAAAAGCTCGACGCAGTAGCCGGGACCATCCGTCCATTTGGAGCAGGGCTTTTCGCCTACGGTCCGGCCAAGTAGGATCTGGTCTTCAGGTGCGATCCAGGCTCGGGCGTAGCCGGAGTGAAATGTCGGATCATGTGTCGGGATATGATGTAATGAATCCTGAGAGTGCAGATCCGGTCGACATGGATGGCAAGCGTGAATCCTCACGAAGCCATTAAGGAGCGTGACGAGCGAAGGCGGGCGTTTGACGAATCACGCTCGGTACGGGGGGGCGTACTAGATCTCAGATCTATTTGGGTAGCGAGAATGGTACCCACGATAGCGCGAGAAGGTGTCGGCGACCGGTATGTTCCGGTGTGGATGGCGTGAGGGTGCAGACGAAGGGGATGTCGAGGGGGGACATGGATGTTGGGTATCACCCAGTACGATCGGTCGATCACGGTGTCTGAGAGTCAGATTACAAATATGAGGGTATTGGGACTCCTGTGGAAGCTATGAGGCTGGTGGCCATGAGCTTAGACAAGGTTTAGATCTTGAGTAGCATTGAGGGCAAATGCGGACAACGATACGATCAATTCAGCCTGATGAACTAGGATCCAATCTCAAATCTGGGGGTATTGGGGCCCCTTTGGATATTGGTACTGGACTTAACCCAGCGCATCTAGGCGTGGGTATGGGCAAAGGCATCAAGGGTGATCGTGGGGTGGGGTTTCATAGAGGAAACAAAGGCAGAGCATGCAGGGCGCGAGCAGATGGTGTAGCAGTGGAGTGCCAGTCGGTGGGTATGAAAATTTAGGCCAGGCCGGTTGGTTCGGCATGGTGGGCGGTCACGGATCTCGGTCAGGCCAGTGGTAAAGCTATGGGTCTTAAGAGAATTAATCCCATGCGCATCTTGGTAGTGGGGAGGATGGTGAGTGACTTAACCATGTGCAGCGATATATTGCCAAATAGTTTACATTTATTCTTAATGAGTTTGCTTAGCCGGATTGTTGATATATTATTTTCTTTATTTAGATAATTGATTAAAACCAATCATGTTTCTTATTCAATGATTTGGTATCTTATTTCTTCACTCTTGCAATTTCTACTTGTTTTTAATTCTATTTCACTTAATTTTTCGATTCTGTTTGTTTATTGATGGAATACAATAATCCAGAGAAAGGAAACAAATTTTGAAGGAGGTGAAACTAACAACTTTAGCATCAATTCTTCAAATCAAGCTAGTCAAAACAAATCTCATGAAAATTATTTGTAGTGATGTATTTGTTATCGGATTGATTCTGAAAAGTTAAAAGTATGGGCGAGCTTGAGGATTGATTACAAGCCTAAACTTGTATAGGCTCGGGATTGGGCTTGAGCTCGAGGGTTAAGCTCGAGCTTTCGTTCATAGACGAGGCCTAATGAGCTCAAGCCAAGCTTTTTAAATCAAGCCAGAAAGCAGCTTGATTTTAAGCTCGTTCAAAGCTCGAAACCGGGCTAGGCCTACTCATAAATTAACAAGCCTAGCTCGAAATGTTCAAAGCTCGGCTCGGCTCGACTCGTTACCAGCCCTACCTAATACACCACCGACCAACATTGCTGATCTAGATATAAATTTGATGATCATCACCTTCTCATTACGTGATCCTTTGCCTACATTTGGAAACCAATTCATTTGCCTATAGAATAGATGTTTAGACGTTGTAGTTGTATTATCAAGTAGTACTTAATTTTAAATGTTTTTTAGAATTAAGTATAGAACAAAATATAAATAAATAAAAGCAAATGGCACCTAAGTAACATTGACGTTGAAAAAATATCAAGAAATTTTTGTTATCATATTTGATTGTCCAATGAAAATTTTGAAAGTATCATTAAAATTAGTTAAAATTTTATATAATTTTTAACATTAAATTTTATATTGATGAGTTAAGAAAAATGAATTATATTAAAATAACAAATAAAATAATTCGTGGGTTTTATTTTATTTTATTTTTCAGTTTTATAACGTATTTTAATCCTTTAGGTATAAAATAGTAACTAAGTTTGTCATTTTTTTAATATTTAAATTTTGCACATCACCTTAAGTAACAAATTAATATCATGCCTTGGCCACAAGGATCCTATCAAATAGATATTACCCGCATAGTTCTTGTACAAGGATATTATCCGCATATCCGCATAGATATGCCTTGTATAAGGATATGATACTTTTGGTCTGAGTAATTTTGAAAGTAAATACCATTTTAAACTCAAAATGAATTTTTTTAAAAGAATTTATGGCTGTAAAGATAAATATAACAATATAAAAGTCAAAGAAAATATTACTTTTGTAGGAAGTTTGTTTTCTTTTATTCAAAGTCATTTTGTATGTGATAAAACTTTTCGCTAACTTTGGTTATTTGAAAATATTAGGAGTAAAAAATGCTGTAAAAATTCATTTTCTAACATATGATATATATATACTGTAAAAAAAAAGAATCTATTTTTATGTATTTTTCCTTTTCCCAAACTTAACCTTTTTAAAGAGACTAGTAAGAAAGATGTTACAAAATAATTCTCATAGAGTATTTTCTTTTCCTTTGCATTATTCAAAGAAGCAAATGAAGAATATGAATGAGAGTGAATATCATAGTTCAATCTTTATAATGAAGAAAAGAGAAATAATTTTAAAGAAGCATACCATAATCATATTATTAATAATGATAATAATAATAATACATTATTGGTCCCCATAATTAATCATCATTATAGACACTAATCAACCGTACACCTATCATATTATTAAGATACATTTCCTTTTGAAAAATGAAATAAATGTAATTTTCATATTGCAAGATTATAATTCTTAGAGTTATATATATATATTTAAAGTGAAACTAATTTAAAAAATGATTATATATATATATATATATATATATATATACTCATATATATACCTATATATATATATATATATATATATATATATATATATATATATATATATATATATATATATATATATTTAAAATAATCATCAGCTGTAATTTTTGTATCTCTAGGTTTTTATAGGTAAAAATATAAAGAAAATGAAAAAGTATTAAAGAAAATGAATTTTAAATTGTTAAATAAAAAAAAATCAGATTTAATTTTCTAAAACTTATTTGGTTTTTCGTTTTTAATAAAATAATTTTTTTACTTCTACCCACTTTGCATATTTTTAATATATATATTTTACTTTTATGGCACATACTACGTTGTTATATTGGTTTTTACAAAGATTTGAGTATGAGATTTGCCATAACCAGAATCCCACTTGAGCTAGACCTTAAGGAATAAAAATAATAATAATAATAATTTATACTATAACTAGAATTAGGTGTTTAAAAGGGGAAAAAAAAAACAATACTTAAGTAGCATTATAGTTGTATTTGATTCTCAAAAGGTATGAAAAAATGTTTTAAAAGTTATTTTTAATTTCATGTTTAGTTGTCATACCAAAAATTTCAAAGAATATCAAATATTAATAAAATTGATGAGGAGATTTATAAATGTTTTACTAATTTAATCTTTATACTAAGTTCATTAAAATAAATAGAATGATTAGTTTTAATGTAATAAATAAAAATAATTCATCAGTTTATCTTTACCTTTCTTTATTCAGTTTTCTTTCTATTCTTCTCTCAATTTTCTTTCCTAATAATTTCTCTAAATTTTTTTTAACAACCAAACAAATCCTACATAAAATGTATTTAATCTTCTAATTATTTGTCATATTGTCCATAATTTTAAAATATTTCAATTCATTGCACGTTATCTCAAAGTTTTCATAACAATTTTATAATGAATATTGAAGAACTATTCAAAACAGAAATGTCTCCATGCCTCGTTTAGAGTAACTTTTGAGATCTGAAAAAAAAAAACTATTTTAAACCAATTTTTGATAGAGTTTATGGCCAAAAAATAGAGTTAAAGAAATTAATGATAAGTTAAGAAGATATTAGATTTTGTATTAGCTCATTTTAATTTATATAAGAAGTTATTTTCTATTTGATGGAATTTTTATAAAATCAATAGTATATATTTTTAATGGTTATAACTTTGATTTTTTGATTTTAAATTCAAATATATTGTGAAATTTGCTCGTATGCTTTTCAATTTCATGCTTTTGTAGAACAATTAATTACCTTGATTCGGAGTATCAGGGTCTCTTTCTTCGGGGTCCTCTACGTCAGGCTTATTTGCCTCCATATGCTTCCTCGACGTTGGTAAATCCTGTTTATATGTTCATGAAACTGTAGAATGAATTGGTCTTGGCAACATTCATGATCATTAGCCAAGGGATTGATAAAAATATGATTATTAAATAATCCATGTATTAAATAATTTATCACTGAAATCTAGTATAATTTTTTGTATGTAGTAGCAGTAGTAGCAGGGGCAGAGCCACCTAAGGAACAATGGTGGTATGTACCCTCACTGAAATTTTTTTGAAAAAAAATTCCTAATTGTAGATAGGGTGATTCAAACACAGGTCACCACTGAAATATATAAGTATTTAACCATTGAGGCCCCTATGCAGTAGTGATTTTGTTTTTATTTTATTTTTTTTTCTATTGAAAAGCTCTATTTAAAAAAAATATAATATGTCAAGAAGTTGGGTTGTCATATAAAAAAAAAAATTTAATCCGTATATTGATGGATTAAGATAAATCTGAAATAGGAAATGTAAGACCCGAGAAATTCCAATTTCTGGAAAAATGACAAATTTGTAATTTCAGTTAAAAATCCGTAATTTATTCTCTAGATCTCAAATGACGAAGCAGTTTCACATTTACGGAATGGTTCACGAAATCTAGCTAACACGTAAATTTAGTAAAATTAGAGATAGTCGGAGTTGACAGTTTTAGAGCATCGCCCGGTTCGAATGCAGTAAGCGATTTTTCGATCTGACCGAAAGTCACATATAACATACTCATGTCTGCAGTAAGTGGCGTAGTAGAGAAATGAAATGAAATGGGCTGTAGAATGTCTCAGATAATTAGCGGAAAAGAGGGACATAACGATCATTTTGGAAAGTTTAAAATCACTAATGAAAATAGTAAATAGTTCTCTTTATCAAATGTTAAAGGCAAACAAACCGTGTGAAGCGAAGAACCAGTAGACCAGTTTGAGTTTTTAGTGAGAAGGTCGAACTTCTCTCTAGAATATCGAGCGTCAGGTCAGGTGGCGATCTTCGGAATGAAGGAAAGCTCTTTGCGCGAGGAGAGGGCTTGCGTGGGTACCGGTAGGAGTTTCCTCAAACTCCGAGGGGGTGAGAGGTTCTTCCTCTTTGGGTTTTATTCCCTTTAAGTACTTTACAAATGTTTTGCTTGAGTCGAATGAGGCCGTTAGAGACCAGTTTGATGATCCCAATGAGCAGAACCGAAATTTATATAGATTTGGAAACCAAAATGTTTAGCCCATAACCGTGATGGCTGTTTGGGTGTTTTAATTCACAAAGTTTGTATTAAATCATGTATTGATTGTAATGAGGTTGGAAATGGCCGAAAAATGCGGGTTCACAAGGTGAACCGATGATTTGTGAATTTTCGGGAATAGTAACCAAGGGTTTCACTCTTCCCGAAACAGTGTTCTCAAAAATATATTTTTGTGAAAATATGTGTTTGGTCGAGTGATTTAAACTAAATTACTCGTGTTTGATCATTAACCTAAGTGAGCTAATTTTGATGTATGAAATGAGAATTTACATGACATGATTGTGTGAATTGATTGTTTTGTAAATATATGCATGTTTATATATTTACATGAATTAGGCTGTATTGGAATTTGGATACATGCATTCCATATGCTAGAACACCCTAGGAATATAGGAGTGAGTGTGAGATGAGTGCTGAAAAGCGGTTCGGGAGGTTGTACAAAAATATTAATTATCGGAGGGTAGTCCAAATTAAAAATATCAATGTTCGGACGTGATTGATATATATACATGGGTTGTCCACAAACAAACGAGAATAACTCAATTTTCACATACGAGGCTTAGGCGAGTGTGATGGAATCCGGTGAGGACTTAGGATGAGGTTGATCATGTAGACATTAGTAAGATCATGCATTTGCTTGAATGTATGTTTATTTTGGAACATTGCACTGCACTTAGGTGGTGAGTAGCCAGCAGAGGCGATTCCACTGCGAGCATTAGCTCACCTGTCGGGGATATTATTTTGCAGGAATACGACGACGTGCGAGGGACGGCTGATATAAAGGTTGAGGATTAAGAAGAGAATCGGGTTGGCTTTGGTTGATGATATACATGTATTAAAATGTAATTTTAATATATGTATTATATAAATTAATGTTGTAACTCTTATGTGGCCCGGTATATAGTTGGATTCCTGGATTAGTATGTGTTATAAGTATCGTTTGTGGGCCCAAGTGGGCGAGTGTGCTAATAATGATTGGATATATTGGATATATTGCCTTTGTTTGGGACGGTATATGCGGGTTTTGTATTTGGTGGAGCTCCGTACAAGGAGACTCTGCCGGGTTTTAAATGAATGTCGGGTCTTAGATATTCACAGAATGTTCAGTGGGTTGTCCCCCGGTAGTCAGCGGACCCCGAGGTTTGGGCGTCACGACTTAATTATCGAGCTTGGGTATCGTGAATACCTAGGGAGCTCGGGTTGGGTGTCAAATCACTTATATTGGGTGGTTTGATGGAGTATAGGTATGTATGGAAACCTAAGTTGAGGATTTGGACTTAGAGCCGTAGTCGAGTAAGAACATCACCACTAGGTGGTTCGATGTTGAGTTTAAATTAAAGTTACCTAGGAAATCACGGGACAAACTAGGACAATGCATGTATGTGTTGGTGTATTTTGTGTGATTGGATTTTAATGAAGTGTGCTTGCATGCTTGGTTGCATAAATATGAATTAATAAGTTAGTGTTATGATTGAAATTATATGATTGATATGCTTGGTTGATAGCATAGGATGAAGTGTGGAAAATTTGAATTTTATAAAGTGTGTAAACTGAACAAAGGAAATAAAGCATACCTACAAATTTAATTGTTTAAGGACAATGAGAAATAAAATTTTAAATGACTTTAAAGTGAACTTCCATAAATTATTTAGTGTAGGAATTGGTGCAAGTCTCAAAGCTTAACTACATGTGTGGAGTAGCAAGGAGGCTACCAAATGGAAAAAATATTAATAATACAACAAAATAAATTTTAAGCAATTTATTTTGGTTTATTGAGAAATGAGAAATATATATATATATATATATATAAAGAGAAAAAATCTTGGTTAAACAAAACTGAAAAAGAAAAGAAATAAATCTTATAAATTTATTTGGTTATGAGGTGAAGAAAATGATTTATAAGGTTTTACAAGTTGCAAAATTGAAGAAAATTGAGTAAAATAAATTTTATAAATTTATTTGAGTATCTAAAAAATTTGCCAAATTAAATTAAATCAAATCAAATCAATAAAAATTTTATAAAAATTTAAATAAAATTTTGTTGAAAACAATATTTTAAATGCAAAATCGATCATTTAGACAATTTTTAAATGTCGTGATAATGTGTATACACTGATTTATAAGGGTATGATTAGTGTCTCGCTATGTTTATGCCTCAGATACCGATTTGTATATCAATGCCATGTTGGATTGTAGATGGTTGGGGTAGAGGCGAGGACGCCGAGGTCGCCCACTAGGGCGCCCGGTCGTGCACCACCTCCGACATTTGACCAAATTACCAGATTTGATCAACGTGCCTTTGGCGAGGTCGTAAGGCAGCGTCGCTATCGCACAAAGTAGCATAGCGCAGTAGTCGTGGAGGTCCTAGTAACCTCCGTAGATTTGTGAGCTTAATCACCCTCCCACATTCACGGGGGAGGAGACCCCATGGTGGCGCATCATTGGTTTATGATCGAGAACGCGATCGTAGGCTATGGATCACCTCCGGTTACCCATCAGATCAAGTTAAATGTGATTCCAAATGGAAGGGCGAGGCCCGCATGGTGAGACGTACAGACTTCTGTGAGACTTAGAGGTTATGACATGGGCAGAGTTTCAGGAGCTGTTCATGGGTAAGTACTTTCCAGAGACTGCGAGGCATGCCAAGGCTCAGGAGTTCCTAGATCGGGCAGGGGGCGATGAGGATCGTGGATGGACTACGTGGCTAGATCTACGCAGTTAGCCCGATTTGTCGGCTGACACGTACACGACCTCGGCTGGCGCGATTCAGAATGCGCGTGTTGTCCACTCATGATTGTGGTGACTTCGCCATGTGATATGGATTCCATGGTTGGGACAGCCCACTATAGAGAGAGATAGAGGATGCTCCTGAGCACCTTGGATGCGAGTGTTAGTAGTAAGATAAAGGATAAATAATTTTCTCTTCCAATGTGAAAGAGGCGTAGAGCTTCTAGCTGTCTAAAAGGTTCCAGAGTCGCGGCCATCCGGATAGGGACAAGAGAGTTCAATTGCAAGTGATATGGTGTGCTACCATTGTCGCAGCTCGGGATATATGAGAGGACTGGATTGCCTCTAGAGACAGAATCCTGTGGTTTCCTCAGGATACTGCACCCCAAATAATAGCAAGACAGAGAGGATGCACATTCCCTCCACAAGACTAAGACAGCGAGGGGCTATTCGCCAGGAGCTACACGAGCACCCCAATTTCTCATGTGCAGCCTTAGAGGCCGCAGGTATGGGTAGAGGCAAGAGGACGAGGCCCCACAAAAGTGGACATCAAAACCAGGCGTGTCTACGTCAGTTACACCGCAGGGCCGCCTGGAGTCGCAGATCACCAATGGCATGGTGGTGACTTTTAAGTATCTCGCCTACGGGCAAGAGTGTTATTTGATTCAAAAGGCCGATTCATTCAATACGTGACTGTGATGTGATCGAGTTAGTTTAGAGGTCGACCTTAGAGGAAAGCCTGTATGTGAGTTCTCCCTGGCGACCAGTGGCGAGGCTAGGGATGATAAGGTCGTGGATTGCAGTTTGAGATCTCGTACTTAACACTACATTGGACTCGAGGAATATGAAGATAAGCCGGGAGTTCATGTCATCCCGATGGATTGACTCGATAGTCTGGTGGTCATTATCGATCGTGAGCGAGGGAGTGGCTACTCGCCATACGCAGGATTTCCAGCCGTGTGGTATTTCTGTGGGGAAACTAAGGATATTTCATTCTCTGCATAGATACGAAACTGTGTCAGATAGCCAAGGGTTGGTCAAGTAGCCTTACCCTAGAGGACGAGGAAATGACTTAGATCTACCTGAGTAGCATGCGCAGTATGTGGATTAAGTTTTCCCAGACGAGCTACCCGACTACCCCACATGGTAGTAGACTTCAGACGAGTTACATCCTCGGTACTTTACCATCTCTACGACCTCGTGACATAGATGGGTACCAATGAGTCAGAACTCAAAGTCCAGCCACAGGAGCTATTGGATACAATTCATTAGACTCTAGCACTTCACCACAAGGCCCTAGTTTCTATTTTGCAAAGAAGAAGGACAAGACCCTTCGATCGTGTACTGATTAATGACAATGAATCCGTGTTACGATCAAGAATCTGGGATTCATTATCGAGGATCATTGACTATTGATCACGAGGAGCGCGAAGTCTACTTCCAAGATAGACCTTCAGACCGTTACCATCACTAAGGGTTAGACGTATATCCCTAAGACAGAAGCTTGTGGGACATATGGTACTTTGAGTTTACGGTGGATGTTCCTTTGATTGACGAATGCGCTGAAGCAAGACCACATCCCCATGACAGGATATTCCAACCCTATTTAGATCGCTTTGTTTTGGTCTTCGTGGATGATATCTGATCTACTCCCCAAATGTAGTGGGAGTACGAGTATCACTTGAGGATCGCTTTACGCTGTTGAGAGACCACCGCCTGTACGCCAAGTTCAGTAGCGTAGCTCCTGGAAAATCGAGGATTGGGACACGGTGTCGATCGTGAGTGCCACCACCCAGGCTGTCAGAGGCAAGCGATGAGCTGGGAGAGGCCAAGTCACCGAGATACGAGCTCTGTGGGGATTAGATGGGCATTAAGGTGAGATTCATTGAGGATTCTCCGTGGATAGCAACACCTATGACTAGGTTGACCTTAAGAAGGCCTCTAAGTTTCACTGGACATCATGCGAGAGGCATTCCAAGAGTCAGAAAGATAGACTTACTTCACTTTCCCATCTTGATAGTTCCGACAGGGATGTGGCATGTTGCATTGTGATGCACTTTAGGCCTGGATTGGATGTATTTTGATGCAGCCGAGGGTAGTAGCTATGGTTCCCGCTGGCTGAAGAATCACGAGCATAAATTACCCCCACACACTATACGGAGTCAGCAACCGTAGCCTTCGCTAAGATTCAAGGCCACTACTTATACGCAGAGTTCGAGGTACTTAGACCATAAAGTCCCACATATTTCACGCAGCTGACCTCAACATGAGGCAACGCAAATGGACGGAGTTCCTAGAGGATTATGACTTCACTTTTATCATCATCCCTGTGAAGGCAAATGTCAGAGCTGATAAATTCAATGGAAGTCATTGGTGAGCTACCAAGCAGTATAGTTTCCTGAACGGCGATGCTCGAGACCTGTGGAGCATTGGGGCTACAGCACAATGAAAGGCATCAGGTACCTTGGGGAGTTTAGTGGCTACACCGCCTCGCTTGAATAGGAGTGATTGAGTCCCAAATTGTAGAGATCGCAGATAGTGTCCATCGTGGATCGAGTATAGCTTAGGTACGTGACGAGCTGACCGCCTGCATGATGGTAGTTCATATAGGGACGGTAAAGGTTCCCCACTGACTGAGATTTGAGAGAGGAGATTCCCGGGAGTTTCCACCGCTTCCCGACGGTCAGATCCAGTGGCACGGCGATACCAGATCTTCGCCGCACTATCGATGTGGATGAAGAGACACGACTGTCTGACGATGTCCTGCCACGCCAGAGGTTAAGGCTGAGACCAAGACGCAGATATCGATCCATCGGAGGTCGAGTGAAGTAGGAGAACGCCACGCGACTTTGGGGACCCACTTGCCACGGACGCAGCAAAAAAGCAATGACGCTGGCATGTGGGCGATAGTGATCCGTCAAGAAGTCGGGCATATTTCTACCGCAAGGGATGACCTTCTTCGAGATTCCTTCGCCGGCTAGGCATTCAAGAGATAACCGATCACATGAGTACCAAAGATCCAGTGCTGATAGGGACCCGAGACGGTGACACTTTTGGAAGAGTCAAAAAGGCTGCGGGGCACACACCGACGATGAGTACACCGCTTCCACCTCCCGACGCTGCATGGTCACCGAGAGATCATACAGTATTAGAGGACATGCCACGAGCATGCGTCTCGGATCATAAGGGCGCCTGGAGGAGCATTTGCTAGTGGACCAGCCAACAACAAGCATTTCAAAGAGAAGGCAGATGGCACTTATGAGGCATTGTATGGGAGGCCATGGTCATCGCTATAAGGACTGAAAGCGGAGAGAGTTCCATCACCTGGTCCACTTGATTGTATATATCCGAAGGTGAGTTTAAGATAACATTTTCCGATTTTACTGTAGAGCCTAGTAAGAGCTTGCGCAGATGTTCCTCGACGAATTTTAGAGAGTTCCGAGGGGTGGGACTACGCCTTCTCAAGGTGATGCCTAAGAGGAGCTGGCCGCCCGGCAAGCTGGAAGCTATCGCCGAGGTTTATCGGGCCTTCGAGATACTCGAGATAGGCACTGGGAGCGCATCGTCAAGCACGCCTCTGATGTCAAGTGTCCACGAGGTATTTCTACGCCCATGCTCAAAGTATACCCGTGATCCAGCCTATGTGGGTGGATTGGGGGATGATAGAGGTTGACAATGCACTGGACCTTCGAGGAGGACTAGTGTACGATGTCGTGATCGCTCTGCGACGCAAGACCGTGAGGCTAGTATTGGTGCTATGGCGTCACTATGGAATGGAGGAGTCAACGTGGGAGCGCGAGGACACGATGCGAGCCACCTATGCCTTATTGTTTAGGGATGAAGGTACGTGGTTTAGTCGTTTATGTTTGAATGACTGGCATATGCATGGTAGAGTAATGCTAAAATATACGGAGTGATTGTGGTTGTCCTAAATTTCGTAGTCCAAATTCCTCAAGGAGGGGAGAAATGGGCATCTTGAAATACTAATTTCTGGAAATGCAAATCGACTGCCATAAAATCAGTAATTTGTTATAAAAATCCGTAATTTATTCTAGATCTCGATGATAAAACGGATTTCACCGTTGAATCGCCTCCAAATCTAGTTAAACACATAAAATTTCCCCGTAAAATTCCGAAGATAGTCGGAGTTGACACGCGCTTTTCGAGGCATCGCGTCGCGTCAGAAACGATTTCTGATGCGACGAAGTTACATTATAAATACATACTCAGCAAAAATAAGTAAGGCATGAGAGAGAAATGATGAAAATAGACGTGCCGAGATAATGCCTAATGTCAAAATTGGGAAGAGGGAAGGAACGTATCATTTTGAAAAGTTTAGTTTCGCCAAATGACAAAATAGTAAATAGTTCTCTCAAATGTTGCAAAAAGGCCAACAAACCGTGGAAGCAAGAAGAACCAGTAGACCGAAGTTTGAGTTTTTAGTGAGAGAAGACTAGAATCCTCTAGAATATCGGGCGACCATCTCATTTAATACTCTAGACAAGAAGGAAGTCGCTTCACGCGGAGAGGGCTTCGTGGTACCGGATTTGTGTGGAGCTCTAAACTCCTAGAGGTAGGGGTTTCTCCTACTTAAGGTTTTATTCCCGCTTAAGTATTCTTACAAATGTTTGAGTTTAATGAGGTCATGAGGTCATTTGATCACCTCTAAACCTTATGACCAATTGATATGAATTCCTTGGAAACAAAACATGTTTTAAATTTCTTGAACTTGAGGTCTGCTTGGGTGTTTTAATTCACAAAGTTTGTATTAAACTATGTATTGATTGTAATGAGGCTCTGAATAATGGAAATGCGGGTTCACAAGGTGAACTGCATGATTTTAGGAATTTTCGGGAATAGTAATCCTAGGCTCACTATTCCCGAAATGAAGAGTTCTCAAAAATATATTTTGTGAAAAATATGTGTTTGGTCGAGTGATTTAAAACTAAATTGTTTCATGATCTACTAAATAAAGAGCTAATTCTCTTTGATGTATGAATGAGAATTTACATGATAGTTGATTGTGTGTGAATTGATTGTTTTGTAAATATATGCATGTTTATATATTTACATGTGAATTAGACTCGTATTGAATTGGGATACATGCATTCCATACACCTGAATACCCAGGACTATGGAGTGGTTTACGAGATGAGTCTAGAGAAAACTGAACCGGGAGGCTGTCTAAAAATATTAATTATCTGGGAGGGAGAAGTCCAAATTAAAAATATCACAACGCCTGAGTGGCTCCAATTTGATATTCACTCAGAGGGTAGTCCATTAAATAAATAAGATGGTATCAATCGTCGTAGAGGCTCCATGAATTGATATACATTAATGGAGGGTTGTCCACAAACAAACACAATAATTTTCATACGAGGCTTAGAAGGAGCGTGATGGAGCTTCCGTGAGACTTTGATCTGAGTCAAGGTCATGTAGACATTCAAGTAAGATCATGCATTCGCTTGAATGTATGTTTATTTTGAACATTGTAATCGACTTAGGTGGTAAGTGCAGCCCACTAGGCGATTCCACTACTGAGCATTAGCCTACCCCGTTTGTTTGATATTTTACAAGCACAAGAGCGTAAGTAGGGACGACTCAGCCCCAGATCAGGATTAGAATGTTTCGTCATGGGTTTGCTGACATAGAGAGAGAGAGGCATACTTGAAATGTCCGATTTAATATGTATTGTATAAGAGTGAAAATATTATAACCTAATTCTATTTGGTAAGGTGGTCGATCCACAAAGCAGTATACTATAGATATTTGTTAGGTCTAAGGCCAGATTACTTGCGTGATTGATATATTGATATATCAGACCGTTTGGGACAGATATAAGTTTTTGTATTTGAGAGCTCCTCGCACAAATGAGACTCTGCCCGACAGAAGAATGTCGGTCACCCGACATTCACAGCGAAGTTTTTCTTCCAGCGACGGGTAGGTCAACTGACCTCGAATTGACGCTGCCACAAATAAAAGTAATCACCCAAGCATCTGTCATCACTTTTTTTCTTTCTTTCACTTCTTGCATTTTCCTTCCGATCCTCGGGAAGAAAATATAGTCTAAATCTGGGTACAAAAGATGACTGCTTCTGCCTAAACTGCTGGTACAAAAATATAGTCTAATCATTCTTCTGAATATCCTCAGGCCTCTTTTTACTACAAATGGCTAGTGAGTTTCCTTCACATGTAAACTCCTGTAAAAAAATATATATATATACACAATTAATAAAATCTCAACACTAATATGAGATTATTTCCAAAAAAAAAAAAACACACTAACAAGGAGATACAATAATAAAAATAAATGAAACATTTATAGTAGTTGTTTTTCATGAAATATGATGATGAAGCAGCTAAGCGTTAATCAAGGGAGGCTTACAGTAAATAAATCTGTCGAATGGGCCGAGGCTGGGTGACTAGTTCTGAAGAATCTGTATACTACAAGACATGGAGGAGGTAGCTACTTTACAACATAATGGAAGAGATCGGGATAAGGCAAATAATAATATATGCCAAATCTGTAAAGCCAAATACTTAGCATTACACAATACAAAACAAGATATATATAATATGCAACAACATTAATTAATTAAGAAAGTAGTGTAGTAGACTAACTAAAGTACTTCCGGAGATGGCAACATGAAGAATGGTTTCACTGTTGGCCCTTCGAGACATACTCAGCCATGTGTTCTGATAGGGCTACATCTCTACTGAGGTAAGAAAGTATTTTTCTGACCATGGAGAGCAGCCAAGAAGAGAGACGTCTCCTCAGTTTTACTGATGGCCTAGCAGCTGCTGTAGTTCTGAAGAGAGGTTTCGGGAAGGGCACATGCACATGCATCACATGATTAATATTCCCAATTGATGGTGCCATAGATGGAGTGGGCATTCCCTCTGCCTGTCTGTTGACTTCAGAGGGATGATTTCTGCTTCAGCTGCATCAACTAGTCTTTTAACTACACGCTCTTTCTTTTCTATTGTATGTTATATAAATGCTGCCCTGATCAGTCAGCTTCTCTTCTGCCCATGGATACTCCTTATACTTAACAACCTAAATTTCTCCAACTTGGATGCCATTAATTAACTCCTCCTTCTCCTCCTACCTTCAACAACTGAACAACAATATATTAAAATGATAAGAAAAATACAATTTTGCTTTACATTAAAATAATAATAATATTCAAACAGCATCAACACCAGTAAACAAAATAAAGGAAACTAAGCGTATAAAATTAAGAAATATAAGTAGAACAGGGACGACAGAATGAATAGTTTTTTTCTTTTTTGATAAATTTACACTGAATTTGTATGCAAAGTTGTTCAAGCTTAATTAACCTCTTCCTTCTCCTCCTACTTTCAACAACTGAACAACAATTCTATTAAACACACGAAAACATAATTTTGCTTTTAACATTGAAACAATATTAATAATAATCGAACATATCACTAGGCAAACAAACAGAAAGGAAATCAGTTAAAGTGAAAAAAACGGCTGTTATAAATGAATAGTTTTTTTTTTTTTTTGACAATTTTATAAATGAATTTGAAGCAAAGTTGCTCAAGCTTAAAGTCTCAAACTCTAAAAAGAAGTGCGTTACTTA
Organism: Tetrastigma voinierianum; assembly: GCA_016808115.1. Classification (NCBI taxonomy): domain Eukaryota; kingdom Viridiplantae; phylum Streptophyta; class Magnoliopsida; order Vitales; family Vitaceae; genus Tetrastigma; species Tetrastigma voinierianum. The sequence goes on from JAEQBH010001138.1 coordinate 336,917, forward strand.
CCAGGAAATTAGTATTTTTCTTTTCTCTGGTAAATTGAAGAAACTGATTAATACTTCGATAAGCAATTACCAATACAGCCTGATTTCCAGCTATATATAAAGACCTATGCAACAAATAAACTGAAAGTGATACCTTGTTTCAGCAAATATATTGTAACTTAGAATAAAGTTCAAAATAAAAAATGGCAATCGTTTCATGAACTCGATCAAGCAAAGTTTTATATTGTGAGAATGGAATAAGAAACAATGTGTGAAGAGTTTGGTGTTTATTATCTTTGTTATATATCCATATTTGCGCCTAAAAATAAGAATCAAGATGATCTAGACCTTGTAAGCAATGCTTAAATTCATTTCAACGTTCATGTTTCACGTGATGCTCGGTATAGTAAAAGGTCCCATCTTATCCACAAATCTCCAATCTTGCTAGAAACATCTCTTAGCTTGAACCTAGTTATTATACTAAGCCATTATTTTTTTTGGCTTTTTTCTTAAAAAAATTTGCTTTCAAATTGTAGACTTTTTCTTAAAAGACTTAATTTAGACAGTTTTTTTTTTTTTAACTTATTTACGAATTTTTTAAATTTTCTTCTCGACAGAAAAAGCTTATATTTTAGTATGTTTGGTACAAAATATTTTGAAATTTACACAAATATTTCAAAAATATTTAATTTTGGTTTCCCTCTACTAATCTATTATTTTTTAAATATTCTATTTTATTTATATAAAATAAATAAATAAATATATATATATATATATATATATATATATATATATATATATATATATATATATATATATATATATATATATATACTATTTTTTAGTAATAATAATATAATAAATTATTTGCTGTTTTAATTTTTTTTTTAAATTTAATATGTTATACATTGTTAAAGGTCTCAAAACAGAGCAGGTTAGAGAAATAAACCTTCCACATGTTGTTGTTAATGATAGCTGGATTTTATACATGGGAGAGTTTCAGGAAAGTTCGAAAGAAAACTATTATGCAAGTCATGTGTCTCTAGAATCTCTGAGTAGTGCTGAGAGGCTTTATGAGGATTCTATAAAGCTTCAATATACATATATTATACAAATATTTTTCATTTCTATCCTCATAATAATAGTTAGGTCACGCATATATTAGTCTTGGACTTAAATTTTGTTTTCTTAATATATTTAATAAGTGTTGATTTTAAACACATAAAAATAGACAACATAATACTTAGAAATACAATATTAAAAAAACAAACAATTTAGCACTTAATATTATTAAGCTTTATTCAACATTCAGTTAAATAAAAATTCTATTAAACATTAAGTAAAAAAATAAACGCTCCCTTAGTAATATTACGTTTTTCAAGATATGCTTGAAGTATATTTGAAATTTTAGATAAAAGAAAGTCTTATTGCATCAAGTATGTAAATTAACAACAAATCATGACTAGTTGTTCTGAAACATGATGCAATAACTCTCTATGAAAATGACACTTGACTCCAAATAGGAAAATATGATTCAAAGATTGAACATGGCATTCTTGGATCAATTTTATAAATTTATACAATTTACACGTACGTACCAATTATCACATAGAACACATTGCACAAAATAATAAACATAGTACCTATGTACCAAAAATACTTAATTAGATAAATCAGATCAGTCAACTGAGGCATTGGTTCCTTCGTGTTACATAAAATCTAAGTATATGGGATATGGAATGAATATACGTATGTACTCCCGTGTAAGTTTTTCTCCATATTTTTATGCTTCGAGAATTTCTTTCATACTCCTCTAGCATTTCATAAAAGCAAAACTTCCATCATTGCATTTCATAAAGGAAAATTTTCAATTGTTGTATTTATAAACATATCACTCCTTCACGTTGTTATTTGCATCCATGGAATTATCCTGCGTGAGCAACAGGGTTGGGTGGCGGAGGATGGCTGGGTGGAAGACCATATTGTTCTTCGTGAGCAACGAGTTTTGGTGGTGGAAGATGGGCGGGTGGGAATCATGTTGTCCTCTATGAGCAACATATTTTACATTAAATTCTAGCATCTTCAAAGACATTTTCAGGAGGTACTCATAATGATATCATTTGACCAAATAATTATTGACAAACTAAGATAAAATACATAAAGTTTTGCACTTAAGATATTTTGTACTAATAATTAACATAATTAAGATTTTTTTTTTTTTTTTTTTTTTGAAAATGGAGTAAATACAAAAAAATGCTCATAATTAGGAGGAATGGTTGAGAAAATACTGGTATGATGGATATACCTTTGACCTTGAAAGTGAACAAGTCATGGCCTCAAACTTTTCAACAATGGTCCTTAGCTCTTGCTTTTCTGCCTGTCAAGAAACACGAACAAATTTTCCCAAGGTGTTTATTCTTCATGTAAAAACCCTTTAAATTTGTACCGTGTTATTATTATGCAATCATTGATAAGTTTAGACACTTGGTGATCATACAATCAAATATGCAAAATTTTAATGTTATTATTAGACGGTGAGTCCTCAGCTGTGCTATGATTCATGTGTTTAAGTACATCATAACATTCCAGGCGTCCTATACTCTATAAGCATAACATTCCATCTACAAATCTAAAATCTCATACTAGTTTTCAACATTCCAGATTTTTTTTTGAAAAAATAGTAGATACAAAAAAAAATGCTCATAATAAGGAGGAATGGTTGAGAAAATATTGGCATGATGGATACCTTCGACCTTGAAAGTGAATAACGCATGGGCTTTTGGGCCGTGTTGGGCCACCTATTTATTTCTTTGGTTGGTACGGCACTGCACCAATCCTTCACAAGATTTGCACTACTTGACACATTGGCACGCATGGCCTGGCCAAAAAGTGTCAGCAGGCCTGCACAGCCCATTGACACCCTAATAACTTCGCCTATAAACTCCAACATTCCATTTACAAATCTTAAATCTCATACTAGTTTTCAATCACAAATTTGGAAATTACAAAACAACTGACTTAAAGTTTTAAATCATAGTAGTCATATGATTCGTCAATGACAGTGGAAGCAACACCCAACTTTGATGATATAAACAACACCTTCTATCCTAGTTTCAAGAAATTACAAGATATAATGTCAAGCAACATTGAGTTAACATGATTTTACACATACCTCATACATAAATAATAACATTAAAACAAAAATTTGAATATTCTCCAATAATTACCAAGTGTAACTACCAAAAAGAAGAAGAATATATTGATGCTTTAGAAATTCTATTGTAGCATTTCATAAAAGAAAAACTTCCATCATTGCACTTCATAGAGGAAAATTTTCAATTGTTACATTTATAAACATATCACTCTTTCATGTTGTTACTTGCATTCATGGAATTATCATGCGTGAGCAATAAGTTGAAGTGGCGGAGGATAGGCGAGTGGAAGACCATATTGTCCTCAATGAGCAATGTGGTTAGGTGGCGGAGGATAGGCAGGTGGGGGATCATGTTGTCCTCCATAAGCAAAATAACTTACCGATCAATTCTAGCATCTTCAAAGATATTTTTGGGAGGTACTCATGCTGATATCATTTCACCAAATAATTATAGACAAACTAAGATAAGATAGATCATGTTTTGCAATTATGATATTTTATACCAAGAATTAACATAGTTAAGATTTTTTTTTTTTTTTGAAAAAAGAGTAGATACAAAAAAAATTGCTCATAATCAAGAGGAATGGTTAAGAAAATATTGGCATGATGGATATATCTTCGAACTTGAAAGTGAACAAGTCATGGCCTCAAACCTTTCAATAATAGCCTTAGCTCTTGCTCTTCCGCTGGTCCAAAAACACGAACAAATTTTCCAAGGGTATTTATTCTTCACATTAAAAACATTTAAATTTGTATTGTATTATTATTATTATGTAATCATCGAGGAGTTTAGACACACTTGGTGATCATAAAATCAAATATGCACAATTTTTCGGTTATTATTGTGATTTGTGAGTCTCACAAAAGCTATAATCACTACAACAAATTATAAAATTAGTAATGCACGGTGGTCTCAATGTTTTAAACCTGACCGCATATCGAACTGAAAAGTTATTGATTCATGGTTCACTCAGATTTGCCAATAACCCTGGTCGAACTTGCCAATAACTGACGTTTATTCACTGCATTTAATAAATATATAATTTATATTTTATTTAAATTAAAAATAATTATAAAATATATATTAATAATATTTATTCTATTTTATATAAATAAATTACTATTTTAAATTTTTTAAGAAATATATATATTATTTAAACATGAAAAAATATTAAAATGAAAAGAAAACTTATAATTAGCATTATATATATAATATTTTTAATACCTTTTTAAAAGAAGAAAATGTTAAAATACCTAAAACATGAAAAAAATATTAAAAATGGAAGAAAATTTATAAGTAATATTAATATATGATATTGTTATATATTAATTTTTTTGTTGAATTGTGGTGTAAGGGTGGAGAGCTACAGTTGAGAATGCATGGTCTTTGGTTCGAGACCATAGGGAGTCAAATGTTGGAGTTTTGTTTTCATAAAGCCAAAATAAGAATCCATCAAAACTTGATAGAAAAATTATCATATTTAAGACTCCGGTTTGTCGGTTGGGCTGGGCTGTTTTACAGTCTTTATTTGGGCTTAACCCTCATGGCCCATTTTTCTTTAAGAACAAACGAACCACCCTATTGAGTTGGCTGGCCTTAATGCATGTGGCAGTTTGATATCCTCTTATTTAAGGCTTAAACTGTAAAACCAGGAAAAAATTAAAAATTTTCAGAAATGGTTAAGTAATAATAATAATAATAATTATAATGGTTTAGAGAAACCTAGAAAATTCTTTAGATCCTGGATGACTAAACGACAGTCTGCTAAATTCATCTAAAGTAAACGAAGACCTGCAAGCTTCACACGACTTCAGTATACTGGAATATTTTTACAATTTTCTCACGCTGATATAATGGAGCAGCTGATTTCCAGTGAATAGATTTTACTTAAAATCTCGAAGCTAGGAATGGATTTGAGCTAAGTTCAGTTAAAATAAATTGAACTGAAAATAAATAAATTATTTCGGGATAGAAACGGACATATGGAACTGTGAGTCATGTGTCCAAATTAAAAAAAAAAAGAAAAAAAGAAAAGAAAAAGAAAACAAATGAAGAAGGAAAAGAAATAAAGGAAGGGAGGAGATACGGGGGAGCGGACGAAGTGAGCGGAGAGAGAGAGAGAGAAAGGAGAAAAGTAGAGAGAGAAACTTCTCTCTAAGATTTATGGAAATCGGGTTATGAGTTTTCATCGGAGTAAGAGGTAAAGTCGGTCCACGAACGGTTAGTTGTACGCGGTACTAAAATCTAGTGGGTACCAAAGTAGGGTTTCACACAAACCAGTGCAGGTAGAGAATTCTCCTACTTTAATGATTATTTTCCCCAAATTTGCATTGGCTTCAGAATGGGCTCGAGGTTTTTATTATTAGAGGTTGTGAGAGATCAAATTCTAGTCCCAAATCTTTTAATTAAGATGGGAATTTAGAATCTCGTGACTGCTTTTGGACAAATTCTGACTAATTCTCTGATCTCGCTTTCTGGATTGCCTGTATACGATTCGGGATCAATACGGAGTAACTTCTGACTAGCTCTTATGCAGTCCCACTAGGTGGAGGCTTGGCTTTGATCCCTGTGAATCGATGTCTTGAGTTTCAAAGTGGATTTAAAGATCACAGTAACTGACAAACGTGAAAAGACCAAGAGGTGTCCTTCGCTTATATGGGTCCAAGACTGGGGCCATTTTGTAGTGTTATTGTTGGAAAAATAAATAACATGACGCTATGGTAAAAATCGTCATGTTAATATATACTTACTTGATCGACACATGAAATTGTGGGATGAATGAAAATCTATATGAAAAATATAATTATTCAGAATTTATAAATGTTGTATGTAGCATGACACAGCATGAATGGCATGATTACATTTCATACGCACGATCACATTGCGCGTAGTCGTGTGTGTGGGTGTATGGTAACGTTATCTACCATTCTTGGTGAATGTGTGTGAGCTTGGAAATGAGATACAACGCCTAAAATCGAGACTCACGCTGTATAAAATAATAAGACACAAATTTCGTAACACTCAAATATACCCTAGTTGTTTTCGCAATATATTTAAGGTATTTTGTAAGTATGATTTGAATTTTCGTAATTTTGAACAAAACTTGGAAATTCAAAATTTGTAATTTGTATTAAGATACAAGGGCAAATATGTAATTCTGCCAAAAGGCATAGAAGTCATAAGATGAAAAGGTGGGTTAAAATAGAATTATGCCTAACTTGATTTGCAAAAAGAGAGAAATTGAAGGGGACTAAAGTGAAATAATGAAACTTAATCCAAAAAACGGGTTTTTGGGAGCCAAACATGGCCTAAGGAAAATCCCTTGATTTAAGACCAAATTTGGTCCTGTATCTGGGGAGAACAAACTGCAGAGAGTAAAGAGAGAATGGAAGAAGAAGAAGAGGGAAGAGGGAAGAGGAGGTTAAGAGAAGCCAAGCAAAAAGGTATGGATTTAGCAGATTTGGTATGGATCTTCGATTTATAATCTCCCAAAGTTTTGTATGGTTAATGGCTTGTCCACAAATCTAGTAGGTTTGTTAGAATTTCATCCTAACCTTGATTTCTTGAAATTAAGGCTGGTAAAAAACCTCATATGGAATAGGATGAGTATGGAATCCTCCCTTCGAGGTTGGATTCATGGTTAAATGGCGCAATTGAGTTAGCTAGAACAAACTCCTAACAAATCCTTAGGGTTTGGTTTGTAGATGAGTTATGACCTATATTAGAATGGTTTTGGAGTAATTCATGAAAGTTTTGAAGAAAGATATGTAATGAAAGATGATTTGAGTAGAAAAAGAGATTACAAGATGAATTTGGAGTGTGGTTTTGATATGTATATAGAGTATTGAGTTTATTTGGGTAGCAATATATGGAAAAGGGAAGAAAAACCTACATTCCAAATTAGATATTAAAATTTTGCACTGATCGTAGCGTACCGATACAGGTAGTGTTATGTTTTTCTATTTTGACCAGTGTTTGTATTTTGGCCATAACTTGGGCATTTCTGATCCGATTTGAGTGATTCAAGTTGCTAGTTAAACTAGACTTCAAGGAGAACCAAATATCCTGAAATAGATACCTTCAAATTCGGATTCTATGTGGCCCAAAAATTCACTCAAAGTAAGGTGTTCAAGCCACTGCTTCTGGCCACCACAAAGTGGGTCCTGGTCGTTTAGGACATAACTTGAGTTATGGTGCTCCGATTTGGGTGATTCCAGTTGGAGGAGAACCCTTGATACCTTAGCTTTAAAGGAGTACAAAGAACCAGTGCTAAATATGGAGTCAATACACTGGAAATGGGTATTTCAAACTGTCCCGAGTGTGATATCGGTAAATTGACTAGTTTGGCATGAAAATGCCATAAATTTAGTTTGGATGATCTAATTGGAATGATTCCAATTTCTAAGTAGTGACCTATAGAGGTAATAAGAATATATGAATACGTGAATACATAAGCATCATAATTCCAGACAGTGTATGAGAAAATGCCATATGTAATAGGTAATGAAATGCATGGGAAATGCAATATGTAAGATGTTCACTTGAATACGCGAATATGATATGAAACATGAAAACGAATCGAAATAACATGAACATGAATATGAAAGGCAATATGTCATGAAATACGTATCGTGGATTAAGATAGGCTATGAGTTCAAGACATATGATCATATGACTACCTAGGACCAAAGAAGAATGAATGAGTGATGTCTCGACTAGTGCTCTGCACTCGATTAGTGTTATGGCACTCATGTTCATTGGGCATACGACACTCGATTAGTACTGCATCTCCGATTAGTGCTACGCACTGCTCGATTAGTGCCACAAAGACTTTGCCTGAACATTAGTACATGACATCTCCCACAAATTTCCCAGATCCCGATTAGTGCTACGCACTGCTCGATTAGTGCTTCCGCACTTCAATTAGTGCCATGACACTCACTCAGTACTTTGGTACCCGATATGCCAAAGTGGCACTCTGCTTCAATGCTTCAAGGCTCCCGTTTGTCCTACTCAGACCAAGATCGTATGAAATCTTCTCCGTACTTATCATAAAGGTCCTACTCATTTTTATAATTAGTACCATTCAATGCTTATAAAGGATAAGACTAACAAGAATAAGAAAGAAATGAATATAAAAGATCAATGTACCTACTTACTGTGATAAGTCCGCACACGGCGGTACTGCAGTAATGAATCAACAAACCTCCGTATCGTAATATAAGCATGAGTTCAGAAATAAGTATATAAGTCCAAAGAGTACCTACCATACTCGATAATGAATCAGATGGGGACCCACGGCAATTTTTGTACAAGAATCCCTATGGCACTTGTACCTCCGTAGATCCGTAATACAAGCAGATAAGATTGCAAGACAACATATGCTCAGAATACAAGCACAAGGTCCAATATAATGCCATAAGTTCTATAGTGCACTCCACGTACCAGATCCTGACACTTCAGAGTACTCACGGCATCACATAAGCTCCAAGATAAGGATAACAGAGCACTTGCTGCACCGTGAGATAAGTTAGTAGTACCGCGGGTACTTAAATAAATAAGCTTGATAAGCATAAGTATAACAAGCCCTTCGATATTTGAACAAGTAGTAATTTACTGTATCTTGTATATAAGAATAAGTTCCGTAATATATATATATACGTCTGTAATATCTTTAGGTACCCAATATGTATTCCAAACAAGTGTAATCCGTAGTATAAGTATAAGCCCTATGGCATATGTAAGCTTCAGAGGCACCTAAGGTACTCCAGATAAGCATGTGTTCTCAGAATTTACTTTAATTTTGAATACATAAGATAGATAGAAATATTATAAGTGGATAAGCACCCGTCTACATATAGATATATGTATAAGTCTTAAGATCAGATACTATAGGAATATGAATATTCTTGTCCGGGAGATATGAACTATGAACCCACGTACCTTCGTATAAGTATATGTTTCGATTTAGACACAAAGCCATGGAAAATAAACCATGTAAATTTGAATAATGAACAAATAATAGAGAAAGGAATCCAACTCCACTCACTATATACTGCATTCCCTCAGATAGGCCTATAAATTCCCTATGGGATGTAAGAATCTACAAGTCACAAGGTACAAGTAGACAGAATTATACGTCAATGATACGGTCAGAACACGACCAAAATCCGAAAGTCATGATACGTAAAAGAGATTAACTGATGTCGCCATTGTATATATATATAAGTCATTTAATATGATAAGGACCTGCTTATACATGAATATAAGCAACCATGAAATTTTGATATTTGTTTCGCTTATATGTTTATTATGATTCAAAGATAAATACTGTGTATCGTGATAAGTTAAACATGTTTCCCACTAAGCAGCAAGTTGAAATACGGGTTTTTAACCGCAGAGGTACAAGAGAAGACGCCTCAAAACTTCCGTGATACTCTACTGGCCAACACACCAGTAGGGGTCTACTACATGGTAGGTTCCGCGCTTCACTTGTAAATGTAAAAGTACGCTTTGTATTTGTAAATGGGACTGGGTGATATGTATAGATTTTTGATGGACACCACCCAGCAGAATTTTCGTATATATGAGCATTTTGACTCAAAAAAAAAAAAAAACAACTGTAAAGAGTCCCAGATAAGGAAAAGGCCTCATACCCGAAAAATGTTCACTCCGACAGGTGAGCTCTAGAAGACGACTTTAGAGACCGATTGTGGCTTTATTTTGATACATGTATTGTGGTTTTAAACTTTAATATATGCTGTACAAGAGATTAACCTTGAACCATTGTATATAGTTGCATAATTTGATGAGATTGCCTCAGGTCAAGTACGTTTAATTAAGTATATATATCTCATGGGATGTTGATCGGGATGTAGTTTTGTATTTGGTAGAGCCCCGTACAAAGGAGACTCGCTCGATTTTCGTAGAAAATGTTGAGTTTCCACATTCACGAGGTTTCATGCTGATTTGCAGAAATAAATCTAACACCTTACTAGTGGCGCTACAACAGATCGAGCTTGTATACGTATCACCTAGGGTTCGAGGGTCAAATAGCCATAGTTTGTACTAACATCACCACTCGTGGTCTGATGTTGGGTTTCGTATGAGATTACCTAGAAATCAGACAAACTAGAAACATAACTCTATGCACGGTTTTCAGGTGTGATTGTGTGGATTTGATGAATTGTTGTGTGGGGATACATAATATGGAAGTATTATGTGTTGTGATTGGTTTGTGTGCTTAGTAATTAACATATGGAAAACAAGTAATGTGTTAGGTAATTTAGAGTTTTACAAAGGTAAAACTAGAATGAAGTAGTAATAAATAAAATAAATCTTAAGCACCTATTTGTTTATCGGGAAATGAAAAAATGAGCTGAGAAATTTTTTGTTAGTTTTTATAAATAAAACTGAAGAAAATAAATTTTATAAATTTATTTAGTAATTGAGAATGAGAAAAAAATTGATAGGTAAATTTTGTATTTCAAGAGGCAAATTATGTGAAAAAATGTATATAAATGAAACAAAAAAGAAAAAGTAATTGGCAAGAACTGATTCGCCACGCCAATCAGATTGCAAGAGAAGGGGCTTTGTATTGCAACAGAGAGGTCTGCAAGTTGGCCAGGCTTGAATGGTCGGTTTCAGCTCAAACATCAAATCAGATTGACAAGGGCCGTAGAGTACGGAATTGTATTGCAATAACGAGGAATCAGACAAGAAGCTAGCCTCTGGTCACGAGGAATTTATCCAATACGAGGTGTATCAGGACATGAGCAAACAAGGCTTGAGAAATCGTATTGCACTGCGCCTATTGTATCAGGATCAAAATGGTTTGGTTCCGGGCGATCGATTACAAATACAATCGTGATAGTAGAAAGGTCAATGTGGTTGCAATACAACACAAAATGCAGCCTTAAGATACAGAATGCCAAGGCAGACAGTCACGCTGACATGGCGCTCCGCGCCTAATGGCACGGCAGAGCGCCAAGGTCACGCCAGCCGACCGGGGTCGCGCGAGACGGCGCGTAACTTTACACGCACGGCAGTCGGCTGTTACGAGACGTGCTGCAAAGGCGCCGCCTCCGTGCGTGGCAGGATGAGCTTCGCTGCGGGCCGTACATGGAAAATGGCCGCTGGCGATCGCTTTCTAAGCCATTTAATCGATAATCGCTCATCTCAAAAATTTTCGGAAAATAATAATAACCAAATCAAATCAAATGAGACAAAATTTTAAAAATAAAATTTTCAAAATAAACTTTTGATGATAAAATGATTTGATATATGTTGAATTAGTTGACTCGCATCATGAAACCCAGGACATAGTAAAAGAACTCATTCGAGCATGATTAGTGTCCTCTGAGGTCAGGTTTATGCCTTAGAGATAATCGTGATTGTATCGAATCCTGCCATTTGACATGTGTAGATGCATTAGTAGAGGGACGAGGACATAGAGGTCGGTCCCATCAAATCGTCATTAATCAACCGCACTGGACTCCTGTGCCCACCCATTCGACCGCAGATACCCCTCAATGGCACCGAGGTACCGCGCCGGACCGCCACCCGCATTCTCTCTCTCTCTCTCTCTCTCTCTCTCTCTCCGGGGCTGTATAGCAGTCGTAGGTCCTAGTAACCTGCAGGTTTAGAGCACATCATCCCCGGTTATCCAGGGTGAAGATCTACTCAGGGTACCATTGGTCCATGCATAGTAGAGAAGGTGTTGTGAGGCTACTGAGATTACCTCCATGGTAATTGTGGATCGTGCAATTGGCCTAACTACAGGTGTGGTGAGGCCTGGCATGGTGAGATGACAAGGACCTGAGACCTAGAGAGCGCGGTAGATATGGGCAAAGTTTGCTGAACTGCCTTATAGGTAACATTTTTAGATCATGAGGCATGCTAAGGCTCAGGAGTTCCTGTAGCCAAGTGCGGGTATGACTGTGATGGATTACATAGTTCATAGAGTTTCAAATATCTGATTTGATGATGGACATGTGGCCATGCATAAGGCTAAGGCTAGGAGATTTGAGAATTGACCTGGTTGTCCATTCGCCGTGGATTAGAGGACTCTCGCCATAGATATGCGGACTCCATGGCTGGAATAAAGTTCCACCATGAGAGAGATCGAGACGCCGAGCACCTGTGATGCGGTGTGTTAGTAGCAAGAGAGGAAGGAGAGCCGGCCTTCTTCCGCTTCAGAAAGAAGTAGAGGGCTTCTAGTCTACGAGGGTTCCAGCAGGTCGCTGCCATCCCGGCCAGTGGCAGATGAGAGTTACCGTCAGTCAAGTGTATGTGGGCGTGCTACCATCACAGTTACAATTCTGCATACCCAGAGAGGATCAGCTCTTTAGACTAGATCCTAGTGTTTCAAACAACGAAATCCCAAGAACTGAGAGGGATACGTGAGGTGATATGCCATATCTCTCCACACCCTGTGACAGCTAGATATCGGGTCACTGAGCTACACCCGCACCCCGCTTCACAAATGCCCAAAAAGGAAAAGCGGTGGTCGGTGTCTGGTACGAGAGGGCCCACGCTGGTGCAGGACATTGTGGGTTCAAGGGCTTGTCTACATCACACCGTAGGCTGAGCTCGGGTCAGATCGAAGTTAGGGCCAAACGTGGTTATCGGGTTAAACGGGCTACGGGTTAAACGAAATGATTTTAAAACACGAACCTAACACGACCCGCGACAAACAGAACGTCAATTCGCTTATCACCCAAACCCGCTTTAGGTCTCCACCCAAACCCGCTTAATCAAGGTTAATCGTGGTTTAATTGTGTTGCGTTAAATTTTCGATTGTGTCCTAGTCCTACCATTGCAAACGCGTGAGGGAAATGTTGCTAACTGTAAACTAAGTTATAAATCCAATAGTATAACCCACCCGAACACGATCTGGTTTTATTAAACGCGGTTAACCGTTGACTCATGACACCCAACTCCGCTTAGGTCCTACCTAAACCCGCTTGCGACCACGTTAATCGTCGGTTGAATTTTGACAGCCTACTAGTTATACAAGGTGTGGTATTATTTTTTATATCTCGCCATGGTAAGAGTGTTATTTGATTCCTCGTGCTTCACATTCATTCATTAATGCATCACTGTGATAGAGCTGGGCTTGCAGAGGTTGAGAGACCTTAGAGGAGCCTTGAGTATGTGAGTTCCCTAGGATTAGGGCGAGAATAGGGATTTATAAGTCAGGTTGCGAGTTAGATCCTGTGACTCAAATTGGCGCGGGATCTGAGATTACGGATAATGCCAGAGGTTCAAACGCCATCCCCGGGGATGGATTGACCGGCACCATGCGGTCGCGACATCAGAGCTGTGAGGGTTACCGCCTGCCACGCAGCATTCTGCAAAAGGGACTCTTCGTGGTGGTATTCTTCAGGGGACAAGATGACATCTCACCTTGAGCAAGATATGTCCGCCAGGATAGCCAATCTGGCTGGCTAGCCAGCCCATCCTAGAGGACTATGGGAGAGACTCAGACTCTAGATTTACCTTGAGAATATGCGAGTATGTGGATGTTTCCAGAGGGAGCTAACTGATCAGCTTCCAGAGGGCTGTAGACTCGGGAGCATCGAAGTTACACCTGGTACTTTACCCATCTCTATGACCCGCATGATGGCACCAATCAGCGCAGGAACCCACAAAGTCCAAATGGCATACAGGAGTTATCGACAATGGCAATCACCCGACTGAGTACTTCACCATGGGCGCTCCGGTCCGCTTTCTCAAAGATAAAAGATGACCTTCGACCGTGTACTGATTACAGACAATAATTAGTTAATCAAGACCCAGACTCATCGCGAGTAGGATCGATGACTTGTTCGATTGGGCTTGAGAGGCGTGAGTCTATCTAAGATAGACTCCACCAGTTACTATCAAATTGAGGGTTAGGGAGATGTATATCCCTAAGATAGTGTTTAGATGCATTATGGGCACTGAGTCATTTATGATGCTCTTCGGATTAACGAACGCGCCTAAAGGTATCTATGGATCTCATGACAGGTATTTCAACCCTATCTAGACTGGGCTTCTGTCGTAGTATTCATGGATGACATATTTTCAATTCCTCAAACAGAGTGGAGCATGAGTATCACTTGAGGATCGGCTTTGTGCTTGTCGAGAGACCATCAACCTGTGACACGCCAAGTCTGGGAAGCGCGAGTTTCGCCATCGAGGTGAGATTTCGACACGTGGTGTCAGATCGGGTGTGTTAGTGACCCGAAGGTCGAGGCCGTGATGAGTTAGAGAGGCCAAAGCTACCTTTGAGACAGATACGCTACTTGGATTACCGGGTACCACAGAGATTCAATGAGGATTTCTCCGATTAGCAAGACTTATGACAAGGTTGACCCGAAGGAGGTCAAGTTTGGATTGGGATGACTGGATAGAGCCATTCCAGAAGTTTAAGAGGAGACTTACTACCTCCTATTTTGCAGTCCCTGATGTGACTAGGTACACAAAGTATCGCAAGGGATGACTTCGAGGCTGATCGGGATGTGTTTCATGTAGCCCCGAGGGTAAAGAGCTTTATGGTACTCACATTGAAGAATCATGAGCGCACTTACCTCCCACACACGACACGGAGTTGGCGGCCGAGTCTTCGCTTTAAGATTTGCGCCACTACTTATATATGATGAGTACTTTACCATAAGTCTCCATATATTTCATTACCAACGGGACCTCAATATGAGGTAACGCAGATGGATGGAGTTCCTAGAGGATTTCACTGTAATACCATCCCCGTAAGGCAAATGGTGGCGGTCGGCGCCTACCGGAAGTCAAGGGAGCATCACTAGCATAGCTTCTGAGGCGGTGGACGCCTTAATCGTGGCCGCCAGAAACAGTGATACGAAAGGTGCATGGGGACGTTTGGGGGAGTCAGTGGCTACACCGGGCCTCATTGAGTAGAGGATTGAGTCCCGACGCAGAGATAGTGTCCATCGTGACCGAGTACAATCGTACGGGTTGGCAAGGGCCGACCGCTCACGATGGTAGTTCTTGATAGAGGGACAGAAGGTTCTCAGCTGACCGATTTGAGAGGGATTCTCGTGGAGTTTCACCGCCTAGATTTGACGGGCATCCAGTGGCACAAGATGTACCAGATCTTTACCCGCACTATCGGAGCGCCGACGCAAGAGACACGCAGGACTCTGCGCGACGACAACTTCACGCCATAGCGGTGTTGTCGGCACTGCATACGCGCCAGGCTCACGCCGCTGAGGTCGAGTGGAAGCGGAGCATGTCATTTGATGGATTTTGTGACCCACTTGCCACGTGACGCCGCAGAGACATGCTGATGTATGAATGATAATGGACCAAATTTCATTAAGTCGACGTGATTTCTAGCCGCGTATGACCTTCACTGAGAGATTCGCCGGTTGTAAGAGCATTCAGAGGAGGTTTGTCACATGGAGCACCGTATCCAGTGTCGAGTAGGAATCCAGGGTCACGCACTTTTGGAAGAGTCTCCAAAGGCCATGGGCACGCAAACACCATAAGTATATCTTCCACCACAAATGATGGTCACCAGAGAGGACTATACAGTGTTAGAGGACATGCTACGAGCATGTGTCTCTTGATCATATAGCTGGAAGAGCATTTGCTCTAGTGGAATCTGCCAACAAAAGATTGGCTTTAGTATACAGATGACACCATATGAGGCATTGTAATGGAGGCCATGCAAAGTCACCATATATTGGACTTATATGGGAGAGAGAGCCTCCATCACCGGCCTTCCGACCCATTGTAGAGCACCTTGAAAAGGGAGCTTGATATTTACATCGCCTTCTCCTCACGAGCCAGAGAAGAGCTATGTAGATGTGCGACGTCAACCCTTAGAGTTCGAGGTTGGTGATCACGCTTTCAAGGTGACCCAAGAGATGGTCAAACCAGAATCGAGGGAAGACGCCGAGGTTTATCGACCTTTGATACTCAGAGGAGCAGGGCGCTGAGCGCGCATCGGCAGCTTTTACTACCAGCGATGTCGGGTGTCCACGGTATTTTCACGCCTCATAGTGTAATCGGTCGGGGAACCATCAATTTATCAAAGGCCCTGGGTTCGTCAGAAATTTTTGAAGGGCCTGATTCGCTCGTTCCTTTATTTTTAAAATCCAGGCTCGAGTCAGTCCTGCCTCGAGTCATCAAGATCGAGCCCCATCAGGGCCTGCCTCGCTTAAAGCCCGCTTGATTATAGCCTGCCTCGCTCACGGTGAGTCTGGACATAAGCCTCGCTTATGCAGCCCGATAAGATCTGCTAGAGCCTGCCATGAGCCTCAGAAGGAGTCTGCTTTAAGGAGCCTTAAGGAGTCTGCTTGTGAGCCTGCTTTGAGTTCCGCTTTCAGATTTGTTTTAAGATCTTGGAAAAAAATTGATAGCTCTAGCATCATATACAACATCTAAAAAATAATAAAAATATTTAATACAACTTAATACAACAAGTTGTCAATAATAACTAACATATCCAAACCAACTAAAAGTTGCAAATACACCAAAGAAATAAAAAAATATTACAACTATCTTTAAAATTTCAAGAATAATGTTTAGAAATAAACATATAATAACTTCAAAATAATCTCGAGCTTGTTCATGAAATTGCTCTAGCTTGTTCATAATCCTGTCATGGAACATGTTCACAATATGTCTGAGTCGGGCGAACGAGCCTGCTCGCGAACTTCTTTACGAAATAACTTCTATGAAGTTAGTTCACCGCTTAATCCTACGAGCCTAAAAATGGAGTTCAGTTCTACCGCTTGGTAACTTAATAAAACTAATTCAAACGAGCTTTACCGAGCCAAGTCTGAATCTAATCACAATCGTTTTGATCACTACACCTCATTCACGCCTCCATGTCTGAAGTAGAAGCAATTCCGTGATCCAAATTTTCATGGTGGATCGGGGATGCATTGAAGCCGATAATCACGTGACCTTCGAGGAGGGACCGCATTTTGGATACCACACGTTCATGACGCAATACCGCGAGGCTGAATGGCGCGCTATGGCGGCACTACGGAGCCGAGGGAGTCAACGGGAGCGCATGACACGATGCGGCCACCCATCCTTCGTTTAGGATGGCATGGTCGAATATCGGTTGTCGTGTTTGATCGGTCGGCATGCCAGAAAGATACGTGCCGAGATGCAAATGATGAGCGATTGGTCCGGCCTTACGCCCTTCGCCATTTACAACGCAACCAGTAGTGTCTGGCCTCGGAAAATGTAAAACGGATTTCGTCGGTAACCAGTCTTTCTCAGATCCTCAACGGCAAAACTGGATTCGTCACGAATGTCCTGCCAAACTAGGTTTGTTGTCGACTTCATTGAACCAGGATAACCTGAACTCCAGCAAAGATGCACTTCTAAAAATTACGAATCAAAATTAAACTTATATTTGAGATTTTGTTAAAAGTTCACATATAATGATGGGAATCATGACACATGCAATGATGAGAGGATGAAAACCTGAAGGTCAGATTGAAGCCACGGCAGTCAAAACCAAACAAAAGTGGAAATATGATTTTATGAGCCTAGTCCTCAATGATAATAAGATGCCCAAATAAATGGCTCCCCACACCGAAGGAAAGAAGAACGTGAGAGTGGAAAGGACTCCAAGAGTTTAGATTCATTTCTTTTGTAGTGAGATGTTTCACTTCCTGAACCCAAGGTCCCCACCAGCCCCATTTGAGCAAGAATGAAGTCGCCATGGTTATTCGCCAGTCCGCTTTCAAGGAGTTTCTGACAAACTCTAGTGCAGGGTTTGATCCGTCTTGTTTTACCTGATCAGTTGTCTGCTCCCATGCCCCACAGTTTATACCCCAATCAATGCTTCATCCTTCCAACCCAGAACTGGAGTGTTGAGCCTCTGAGAATCCAATTCAGGTAAAATTCAATCAGTTTTTGATAAAAGCTCTCGCTTTTGGGTGCTCAGGCTGGAATGGGAAACAAATCACAGACATGTGGACTTGAAACACTGAGAAAACTAAGCCACAACGCGGTCCATATTAGTAATCAGAAGTTTTGCAACAATAACCCAGGTTTCAACGTCACGGTTATGTTCCATGCGCCAACCTAGCAGTACCAGTTTATCAGTAATCCAAAACTGGTTCATTGGTCGCAGTTATTTAATCACGCGCGGTTTATTGCCTTTTGGCAAGCCGAACCAAAATGCCCAGGTACGCGCCGTTGTGACAAATCTTGCAAAGAGGTGCGATGATATCAAGGCGCATATAATCATTGAATTATATCATGCATCTGATATGGTCTAAACCCAAAACGCAGGATTTATAAGAGTGTTCTTGAGAGAATTGCTTCCCTGAGGTGCCAACCTGGCCACAATGATCTGATGTAACTGCTTATACATCTGAGGTAATCATATACGCAATATCAATCCTGGTCGCCCACCGAGAGGCAGACCTGAGGGTCACCTCACTAAATAATGAATGTCCACTACGCTCAGTAGCCCAAGTGTCACCGGTTAAAAAACAAATACCTTACTTTTGAAAATAATGCTTCATACATATTTATGTGCGCGTAGAGGAGTCGGTGAAGATGCATAATGGGGTAATGACCATCAGATATCCATGGTGATCAAATCCATTCTAATGTGTGTTTACTCTGGATCGTATATTTATTTTAGTGGAAGAACTATTTTAGGCATTCACTGTCGCTGGCGAAGCCCGCCCTGCCGAGGGGGAACATTTTCGTAGCGTGGTATAATGCTCAGAAGCACTTGCCCCAGAACCCACTGCCCAGTCAGTGGGTTTGGCTCAGTCGATATACGTGGCTGGATGTTTCAAACTTCACAGAAGCCAGGCAAGACACTTGTTACCCCGATCCACGGGCATAGTTGGTGGCACCTGGCTTAGTATTGGTTTATAATCATGTCGCTTTTGCCTGGCAATGAGTACAGGTCTCATGATGCTGATGCTAAGACAGCTCAGATCGCATCCCACTGCAAAGCAGATCGCTTCCAGAGTACTTCTAGTAGTCACTGTGTAACCCTGATATCAATGAGTGTTTCTAAGCTGAGCGGTAGTCAACGACACCCTGACATCGGGCGTCATAAATTGTTCTCCTAAATCACTGAATCCTACAACCTTCTCTCCATTTAGTCACTCATCTCTGTTTCTAAAAATATTTGATTATTTTGTTTTTAAAACTCCGTTTATTTTATCGTCCAACGGTTCCTCGGGAGGTTCCTGGCTGTTGTTTTAACTCAAACCAGACACAGTTGAATGAGTGTCCCAAATCCTATTCAGTATTGGTCCCTCAACACATTCTTCAAAGAGATATCCTTGGTCTGAGTTACATTGACAGACAATAGGCTCCTACAACAAGCAGTGTCCCTTGTTAATGACATGTTAGCCTGAGGATCCAGCCCTATTCAGCCTTCCTTTAGCTGTGGAGCAATCCATGCTCATGACTTGCCATTCTTTCACCGTCCAAACACCCATGTCCAATCCCACAGTCAGGCCTTCTTACATCACTGTTACCTCTCATCCAATCAGTACAAACCAGCCAACTCACTAATGCACTCCCAAAAAAAAAAAATAGTCTTTGCTGACGATCTTCATCCCAGTTCTTAATCATCTTGACAATTATCCACAAAACAAAAACGTGTGTCCCACTTCTTCCACTGAGTTCAGTTTCAACCCTGATGATTTGATTGTCTGTTGTTTGGTTTATTGATTTCATATTCAGCTGATGAGGTCCGCCCAGATCAGAACTGATTAGAAAATGATGTTCATTTTATTTATTCTAATTATTTTAAAATATTTGTTTAATATGCAATCAGTAGTTAAAAACCTATATAAAATAATTCATATTTATTATTTTAAAATAAAAATAATCATTAGTCTATTTCTTTCTTTATTTCTTCCAATGTTTTCTTTCCTCATTATTGTCCTCTCCAGATATATCAAATATTATTTCTACAAGATTGATGTCCGACACGCATTCTTTCTCCAAATAAAAAAGACGGTATCGGGGTCTCTCATCCTCACAGATGGCCACTATTCAGAATGATCTGGTAGTTTTGAGAATTCAGAATCAATCCATTGATCTAGAAATAATTCGGCTCTATCGCCGTTATTTTCATGATCTCACCTATATACATACGCCGCCGTCGCTGAGTTTGAAAGTTAAAAAATCCACTGTATCATCGAGGCTCAAAACCTGTAAAATGAATAGCACTGAGCTTCGATTTCTCAATTGTAGATCTGGGATCCACAAACAAATTAGGCAAGTTTTGATCTCTGTATCTCCGATTCTTTGCACGCAAAATAGTGATTTATGAGTCTGTGGATACTGTTGTTGATCTTGCCTAATGTTGCCTGATCTGTAGAGCAGTGTACAAGTCTCATGCCAGATTTTTCCTCAGCCAGAAAATCTTTGACTCTGATGATCACCCAATTATGCTCTACGGGCCTTCAATGATCAGGAATGAGCTTCCAGCTCTAACTCATGACGGACTCCTCGGTGTGCTTATTTTTACCTTAAAAATTCCAGCCGGTTTAATTTTTTTATTGGAAGAATGGGTGAACTTTTCAGTAAATCATCCAAAAGTTTAGGAAGAAGATACATCAGGCAGTGAGGTGATCGCTGCGCAGATTGATTCACAGTAGTTGATACTAAATCCCTCCAGCCATGAATGAAGCTGTCAAGAAGAGAATCCCACTGGTTTTTAAATGTCCAAACAACCTCAGGATCATGAAGATTATAGAGTGCTAGTTCACTGAAGAACTCTGTGGTGGCTGGTTTAACTGGTTTGGTTATATGCTGTTTCAATATACACTGGTATGAGCATTCTGTAATTCCGGGAATTTGGTTTTTGATTTCTACTTGTACTTCGTTAGTGTCAAGTGCTCATACAATGCTATTCAATAGATAAAAAGAGAGCCATCTTGCAGTTTGAGTGAATCACTGGATTGAGCCAGAATACATGTTGTATAATGCTGGTTGATCTTGTTAGTTTTTAGCTGGAAAAACACATAATTAAAACAGTTGTCTGCTGTGGTAAAACCGGAAAGAGCTACCTGTCAGTAGTATTTTCAAAAAACATATAAAAATATAAAGAAACTTGATTATGAAATGGATGGGGAGTAAAGTCATATATCCCTACTGTATTGACCTGATACACCCAAGGTTAACAGAAAGTGAAATCCCAGTGCTATGGAGTCTATCATGAATGTGTGTGAAACCCATGCCTCTTTGTTTTCCACTCAAAGTGAGACAAAGAGTAAACCAGTGTTTTTGGCTCATTTTAAATACCCCCACAGCCAAAATGTATAAAAATAAAATAAATAGTCCTGACGTGTCCCTTCAAACCATGGTTCTTGCTGGATTCACAAGAGGCAGCCATGATATTGATCCCACTGGAGCATCTGGTCTGGTCATGGGCTTCCTATTTCTTTGGCCCATCGAGGCCTTTGGTCTCCCTGGTCCTCGGGAGTGTAATCTGCTTGAGCCTTGGGCCTGCACAGTGCACAGCCTCAGGTGGCTTTGTCTTGCAGTCCATCATATTCTGTGGTTATCTTACTTCAAATGTAGATAGTTTCTGACAGCTATTTTCCACATTTGATTCTCATACTTACTGATCATAACTTGTTTTCCATTGAATTCAGACTGTTATCAGAATACCAAATTAACAGATCAATGTCCAACTGCTGTCAGTAATTATATTATAATAAGATCTGCCAGTCATTAGTCTCAGTTCAGTTCCTTTCTGAGCCCTGTCTTTTTGCTTCAGTTAATATCACTCTTAAAACTAGTGCCATTAGTTAATGCCCAGAGTCCCACGCTCCACTCTCATCATCTGCCCAATTCCTTGTTAGGTCTGTTTGATGTTAAATACAATAGAAAAATCAAGTTTGTGTCATGTTTGGTGTTCTCTTCCCGGAACTGAGCTGATCAGTGCTTATATCCTCATTTATAGACTTATTCTGCACTGGTTTATTTGCCAAAGAGTTTCTGCTTCGCCCTTAGTTCATCCCACGTCACCCACAAACTTCTGGGGTCAGAACAGTCAATAGTCCCTCACGAGAATATGATAATTGAGAAATGAATCCTCTTCCCCCTTTCTTTCTATCATCCATGAATACTCCTTCCAATCACTAAATGACTGCTGATCAATACACAAACAAAACCCCATGTTCTTTATCTCTGTTTTTTTTCTGAAACTTGATCTGAGATCAAAGAGAACTTCCTAGAATTTCTGCAAACCTTCCCTCTGAGTTCAGTTGGTCTAGATGTTTGGATTGAGTTGACTCATCAGTTTAATCTATTTTGAACTCTGATTCTTATCTTAATGTTGAGAAAGGACCATAGGCTTGGAACTGAGAGGTTATGCAAGAAGCAAGCATGTTGCTCTCTATTTCTGTTCTCCATGTCAGCCTCCTGCTGACTATGCTCTGAAACATCATGCAAACTGGATCTCCCCTCCCCTCTCTCTCTCTTTCCATTCAAGCATCACCATGTGAAGAAACAGTAAAGGAACTAGCAACATGTTATCAAAAGTTGCTTTCATGCTCTCTTCGGTGGCAACAGTTTTGAAAGTTTTTTTTTGAAATATCATTCTTTTTCTCTCATACACATTTTCTTCAGTAATT
The DNA here is from genome assembly GCA_016808115.1 of Tetrastigma voinierianum. NCBI lineage: Eukaryota > Viridiplantae > Streptophyta > Magnoliopsida > Vitales > Vitaceae > Tetrastigma > Tetrastigma voinierianum. Next base: position 359,658 of record JAEQBH010001138.1, read on the forward strand.
GGTCTGAGAACTACATCGCCTGCGCTCCCTGCAACCGCAACTACAAAGCAAAACTGGTGTTTTGTAGAATGCAAATTGTCACGAGACTCAACGGCTCATTTGTTAAGCTGTTCATTATATTGTTTGTTTGATAAGAAAAAGTATTTCAAGTGAGTGAAATCTCAAAATTTTCCAAGAAAAGTGAAGAGTGGCTCTAGAGTAGTGCATATTTAGAAAGAAAAATAAGAATATTTTAGCATTGTAGTGAATGATTTTAGGATTACATAACCATGAGGGAAATCTCACATTACGTAAGAAAAATAACAATGGAGTGGCTCTGGCACAGGCCAGCCAGCAAATCGCGGCTATAAACCATCCTGCGCCGAGGTCAACCACAACCACGGCCATAAACCATCCTACTGCTTAGGGTTAACCACAAACCATACTATAAATCATCTCTATGTCCAAGGTAAACTATAAACCCGTGGCTAAAACCATTCTTATGGTCGGGTCAACTACAAACCGCGACTATAAACCACCCGCGTCGGGCCGCAAACCGCGGCTCTAAACCATCCTATGGTCGGGTCAAATCCGCCAAACCGTAACTATGTTTCATGTCAAACGCTTACTCAGCAAAGAGCCTATAAATAATCGCTTAGCGGTTGCGCTTCCATAGATTTCTTCACACTCACCCGTGAGTCGTCGTCACGGTTGTTTGTATCTTGTATTTTCATATTTTAAATGTATTATATATATTACTTTAGTCGTGGTCAAGACCATAGGCTAAAGGCTTTCTTCCTCTATAGTAAATATTAATTCTATTTGAGGAAATGCTATGGAGCAAATGCCATAATTTCTTATCAGATCAGCCCCTACAAATGGGTGAAGGTATATGGGTTAATTCCCTCTCTCCCCATCTTCTAAACACTAGTTAGGAAAATCTATTGATCTAATGAAGAAAACAAATAAATAAGAAAAGGTTAGAGTAAGAAAAACTAAAGAGTACCTCAAAGTGGAATATAGAAGATCAATTGACTTATAAGTGAAATAAAACAAATGTCATAAACATTTTATAAATGACTCTAGCTCATAATTTTTAATATTTTAAATTGCTCAAATCCCATCTGAATTAATGTAAAGTTATTAGATATACATTTTAGTTAATGCTTGCTTTAAAGTTTGAAATCTGAGACATGTGGAATCTTTGTATCACTAGTCTAACAGAAATTCAATATTGATCATTCTTTTTAATAACTAAATAATTCCATTTAATACAATTAATAGGCCTCTAAACAGAAATTTAATAATTAGTTGTGAATGTTATTCTTTTAATAACTAAATAACTTCCATTTAATATTAAACACGAAGTGCCATCCACCAAAACCAAATCAACCTCATCCCCATGTCATGTGTCAACGCGCTACATCCCTCCTTCCTAATTCCCTTTCCTTCTTTCCCCGTCACTTTCTCTCATCTCCCATATCTCACCTCCTCTCTAGGGACTTGATTATCCTTTCATCCCTTTCTATTTTTAATGTTGAATATATGATTTGATCAAGTTGTCCTGTCCTTTAGATATTTTTTTTTTTTTTTTTGCTTGAATGGCAGATGGAGAATCAAAAACCTCTTCCAATAGAAAGGAGGCCTCGGTACATTAATTGCAGCAAAGAATGATAACTAAACTGTAGAGTTAATCCACAAGTTTCCCGCTGCCACCCAAGAGGACTCAGAAGGAAATAATATACTTTAATTAGTCAGTCAAAAAATAGGCAAACCAAACTATACGAGCTATTAGTCAAGGGAAAGCCTCACGACGAAAGTGCGTTTCATGCTATTGGGAACAGGGCACTGCATGTTGCTGCAACCTTATAAATCAAGTGGTATAAGGTAAAGATGATTATAAATCTTACCCTTTCGCTTCACTCGGGATGCAATGGGAAATCATGGTATTTTCTTCTTCTATTGCTTCACCTTTGGAAAAAAAGTGTCCACACGCTTAAAGGGAAACTTGTGTTTCAATCGTTAAAACATGCATAAGGGCATAGAGGGAGATACTGTGTCTCTAGTCCTTAGTCAGAGGTTTACTTACCTTGAAATTAATTACAGATAGTGTGGACAAAATACATTATTCTAATATATTTCATAGAAAATAATTATGTTTTAGATATGATAGTACTTAGATGTCACATTTTTAATAAACCTAAGTACTATCTTAGCACTATTCATTAAGCTAGTAGCTACCTGTCATTAAGATAATATATATAATTATTGTCAGAAAATTCTGCTAATACTCATCATATTTGAAATACAATTACTTTTTGATAAACTATACAAATCATACTTTGCATTTTGTTATATCTCTTGCTATTATTGCTCTTATATCATCTTTGCCAAATCAAGGATCAAGAAATGACAAGTTTCCTCACATTAATTAATACAGCCCCATTTGACACTTCCATCTTTGAATTCCATTGCAAAGGAGGAACATGGAGACACATGAAATATTGATATAAAAGGAGGGAAATGGCTAGTCAGAACCTCTAGTGTGGCAACCAGCCTTATGTAATCTCAAAAAACCTTGAGATGGTACATCTCGCTTTAAACTCCATTTTATTTCCTCCAAATTTTATTTTCTTTTTTTCCATTTTTTTTTTTATTTTCTTTTCCTCTGATAATGTTTAGGTTCCGAACGGCTTTATGCTTTATTTGGAACCCAAAAAGTGGTACAAGAAAAGAAAAAGGGGGAGGAGGAAAATAGTGAGGAAATGAAGGAAAAAATTAGAGAAAATAAAAAATAATTTTAAACTCATTTATTGTTTATCTATTATATAAGGATTTCAAGAAAACTTAAAATATCTAAAATTTTGATTATATTTGATTTTCTTTTCTTTATATTTTTCGTGGGTGAACCGCCAAATACGAAAATTATTTTCTTTCCTAAGGTTTTTCAGAAACCTAAACTAGCGCTTAGTGTTTCCTCCCCCCTCCTCCCCTCAACCGCCGACATTTTCTAGCTCCACACTACTGTCTTTGTAATTTCATCTCTGATTGCTCTCATTTAGAAGTGGCATTGTTGAAGTGGTACTGATAGCTTCTTTCATTTTCCTTTTTTTTTTGTTTTCCCTGGAGTTTGGTGACTGTTTGGGAAGAAGTCACCATTAATAAAATGGCTTTTTGAGCTCTTCTGAAGCCTATACAGCTTTCTTCTTTCTTTATGGTATATCAGATGATTTTTTCCTATTGGGAATTATTCAGGACTAATAGCTACTCTGGCACAACCATAATGAATAAAGATCAATGTGCTTAAACAGTAGCTTATCTATTCACTAAAATGTTCTCTTTCTATCACAAACTTGCTGTGGCACCCATTAAATCGATGCTTTTTCGGGTTCTAATGAATTGAATTTGGCTCAACGCGAGTTAAAAGGCCTATGAATCACGGAGGCAGTATGTCTTGGAACATCTGTCCTCCGTTTCCTGTTGGTTTGTTTTTGCAGAGGTCACTTTTCTGATGAGGGACGACTTTGGGAACATACTATGCTTCTGTGTATGGGAATGTATGGTATGTCTTCCACAGCGTATTTTACTATGAGATAGTTTCTGTTGTGCTACAATTTGATTTGGTCAAGTCTGTAATGTCATTTACTTCTTTTTTTTAAAATAATAAATATTTGATTTATACATTTGATCAATCAAATATTTAATTCAAATTTGTTTCTTTTAAATACCTCTATACCAAGTCATTCACTACGTGAGAAGTGTTATAAAATTTCAATTCATTAATTAATTAATTTAAATTAATATTATATAAAGGTTGGATCTTTTAATTAATCAAATATATGTCCAATTTTAAAGTAACTTAATTTCCCTTTTAACTCTAGTCATGGTATTTGTTATGACTTTTCTTTTAATTACTTTTTATTAAGTTTCTTTAACACACCTTTGTGAGAGGATCCGTTGGCTCCCACCTATATAAGTGTCTCTCCTCATTTAACATACCTTCTTCTCGGAGAGATCTCTCCAAGCTCTCTCCTCTCTCTCTATCTACCTCTGTTCAAATGTCTTAGCACTCCTCTCTCAAGTGTTCCCATGCACTCTCTCTAATTTTTAAGTGCATTCATACAAAGCACATTTTATTGGAGGAACATCATTGTTCGAGTTATACTTTATCTTACCAAGAAAGTGCACCTGAAGTAAGATATGGTTGTTGGTTTAGAGGGTAAAGTCGGCCTGCCTCTACTACACCAAAGTTACAACCAAGGAGGAGGACTAATATTATACTTAAGGATGTTGTATCGCTGAATGTATCCAATCAGATAAGTCCTCTGTAATTTCACCTGTTCTTATTTGGTTTGTTTTGGGGTAAGTAAATCCATAATCTTTTCAAAAGACCTTCTAGTAGTGGTATCAGAGCTCAAAGCAATAGGGAATACGATAACTTTTTATTCTCTCTCCCTTAAAGGCCAATATATGGGCTATGTGAAAATAATACAATGATGAAAATATGACAAAAGTATATAAGAAAATATTAAGGAAAACTTGTAATATGTTTCTAATATTTCCTTTAAAAATTACAATGAGGAAAAGGAAAATTTTGAAAATTATATATATTAAGTATAGAATAAGATATAAATTTCAGGATTATAGAAAACTATAAAATAAATTTATTTTTCCTAACATTTTGGGTCTATATAGCCTTATGTGATATACAAATGCCTCCATGCTTGAATTACATATCTAACTCGCCTCTTAAACTATTTTTGGGTTCACTACTTCATAGCGCTTGTTTTGTAACTTAAATATGTTCTTTCGCACCATGGAGTGAACAAATGGGCAAAAGAGTGTTTAGCGTCGTCGACATCACCAAGTGTGGCAACACGCAGAAAATATTTGGTCTGGTATCACGATACTTAGACGCCCGCTTGTCTACATTTGTTCACTCCGCTAATTCAAAGACATGTTTGAACTGAACAAACATTAGGAGCAATACTGGACCTAAAAAGCTTAAGGAACAAGTTTTGGACATAAGGATCAAACATCAGCATTTGATCCTTATCCCTAGTCCTTAAAGTCCACATACTTCAACATTGAATCATGTTTTCAAGATCTTCAAGTGGATGGATTAAGATTGTCAGTGATCGGCTTGGGCATACAATAATCGAGTTATTTATTAATGCTTCAATCTCACAGGTTTTAGTTTGTTACCACGCCATTGTAGCGTATGTGTCATGCCCATTTTCACCCATTTGTTCATGATCATGAACTTTGTCATAACGTCTATGTTACAGTTTCAATAATAAATAGAGTTGACTTTACAACATCTAGGAAGCATGTGGATGCAAATAAGAGACAATGTAGCGAACCTTGGAGACAGAGAAGGTGATACAGCTATGACGAGGTAATTATGTGTGCCAGCCATAATCTTGAGAATTGAAGAGAATAATTGATACTATATGGCCATGTTTAATTCTGGAAATGTTAGAGAAAGAAAATTCTTAAGAAAATATGGAAGGAAAGAAAAACACAAGGGAATGTAATTTTTATAATTTGTTCTCTTGTGTTTTTTTAAACAGTTTTTTTTTCTTTGTTTAGTCATTCATAAAATTTTAAAGGAAAAAAGTAATTTATTTTAAAATTTTCTTTCCGTAATAAATAATAATTTTTTTTTTTTTTTTAATTATCCAAAAAAAAAATAATTTTCTTTCTTTATATTTTTGTGGTTATAAAGATGTATGAAAAGCATATATACAGTAATCACAACAAATTAAATATTATATAGATATAGAAAGGTGAAACTTATATATTTGAAGTAAACATATGGAATGTAAATTTTTAAAATAGTAAAATTTTCTCACATTTTTTCCTTCTTTGTTATGTTCTCATTAATTTTTAAAGAAAAAAATCAGAAAATATTATGATATTCTTTTTAATAATTTTTACTATTTCCTCATATTTTTCATTAGAAAATAAATTTATAGCACCTTTTCACTTCTCATAAATTCCATAGTACCTTTTCATTTCTAATATTTCCCAAGAACCAAAGGTAGTGAAAAGTTTTATCACATCTAGAATAACTTTTTTATTAAGCTAGAAATGAACTCACAGAATATTTTATTGATTTTTATATTGGGTTTTGCAACTTTTAGCCATAAATCTTCTTTTTTAAAGTACTGAGTTTAAAGTAGTCTTCACTTTCAAAAGATATCACATCTCACTACTGATATGGGATAAAGTTCCAAGTAGAGAGTTGGCTGTTTTTAGCTAAGACTTTCGCTCAAAGAAAACAATTTTCACATAGTTTAGCGCTCCAACCTTACACTGCCATGGATATTTATATTTTACTTCAATTGGTTTTTTTTTTTTTAAATTTTGATAAAATACAAGTGAAAATAAATCCATAAATTATTTTTATTTATTTTTCTTAACTCATCAATATATAAAATTAAATAGTTATTAAAACTTAATTTTTTCAATAATAAAAAATAAATTAAGTTTTTTGATTATTTCCTGCAATCAAATATGAGAAAATTATTTCAATATTTTTCAACCTTAAAATGCGTTATGTGGTGGCATTTGCTTTTTTTTTTTTTTTTGTGATTCTTAATAAAATTTAAAATTAAGTACTACTTCATGGTACAAACTATTAGGTGGAAATATCTATTAATCTAATAAACATCAAAAAGTAAAGAAAAACAAACATGTTACTTTTCCATTTAGAAATAAAATCAAATATCTTGACTTTTTTCTTATTCAACAAATAAAAAATCAAATTGTTTAGAAAGTTTATGGTAGACTATTTTTTTTATTTTAGAAATTCAATAGTAAATCAAGTGAAAAGGTAGAAAAGCAACAATGTAAAGATTAAAAGTATATTGATTTAATTAAAAACTAAAAAGCTAACACTCCTCTAATCTGTTATAAAAGTTATCATATTTTTATATTTTCCAAAAGAAAATAAATAAATAAAATAGTGTGGGCTCATTAATTCAATTTCGGTTTTCAAATGTAGGGAAAGATCATGTAATATGAAGATGATGATGATCAAATTTATATGTAGATTAGCGGGATGCCGTGCCTCAGGATTAGGTATGTAGCATCCTACCTGCTATCCCAACTGTCTAATTATATATAGTTTGAAGTATGTTAACGTACATCTATTTAATTTAGAGAGTGTGGTGGTTCGATTTAAGAGATGCTAAGAATCTGCGAGTAAAGAAGGAGAAGAAATATATGCTACAATATAAATATAATCCAGGCCCAATTTCTTATCAATGCTTGATTGAATAGATGATTTTCCGAAACTAAATGAAACGGATATGTAAACCTCTCTCCTCTTTCTAATTCTCTTATTTAATTTAACTCTTAAGGTTCCAAGTGCATGCAATAAATTCAAGAAAATCTAAAGTAGTGCTGACATGCATTAATTCTGTTATCATCTTAAGGAAAATAGGAGAAAGATACATAATCTGATAAAGATGATTAATCAACAGAAGAAGAGAAAGAAAACATGACATGATGGGCGCGATTTTGTGTTGTTGATGCATTATGATCACCCTTGTATTGGTTACTACTAATAATAGAGTGTGGTCTATATATAGAGTCATGCATATGGGATACGCTTACAGCTATGAATGGAAAACATGATTTGGCTCCGCTTTTGATTAGCCGGGTGACCAATCATATTTTCTATCGTCATGACGGGCGGTTCAAATATCAAACTGATTGCAGTGTTGGTCCTCGTTCATCCCAAGAATGGTGGCTGTTGCTGCAAGTCCACCGTTGTCACGACTGTCGCCACTACCGAGCATGAATTGAGGTGCTGATTAGCCATTTCCCTCCTGTTTCCAGTAACTCTTCGTGCGACTTGCTGAACATTTTGGCTACTGTTTTTGATTGTTGCGATTCAAAAGAAATCCCCCCCGGCACAGAACACTTCCACGTTCTGGTAAGGTCAACCATTCCATTCAATTAATTAATGTCATTTAATAACCAACTTATAATGACAAACTAAAAACTGTTTCGTTGCCATTACAAAAAAAAAGGCCTAAACTACTTCATTAAGGTTGTGTTTGTTTCATCCACATGCATAGCCTGCTGGTAGAGGGTTCAAAGCTTAAAATAATAGGTATTTAAGGAGGGAAGAGGGGCTATAGGTTCGATCATATAATATTACATTATAACAAAGTGCTTAATTATAAAAAATATGTTGTGTTTATTCTTGACAAATTAAATAATGTAAGGAAAATAATTTCATTTAGTTATTTAATGAGAAAAATTTTAAAGAAAATCAAATATAAATAAAATTACTTAGACATGTATAAATATTTCTTAAATTATTTAATTTTCATATTGATGATTAAAATAAATAAAATTTAGGGAAAAATTAGTATTAAACTTTGAATTATGACTTTTGCATTTAAACTCTAACAAAGCTTTACTTTTAAATATAGCAATTTCATGATTTATTTTATATCCCAACAAGACACTAAACATCTATTTTGTCAAACGTGCTACACGATAAAGCTTAATTCGCTTGAGTTAGCACTACAATTAAAATGAAAGTTAGAGATATAAAAACAAAATTTATGAAAATTGCTATATTTAAAAGGCAAACTTTCTCGTTTAGGATTTAAATGTAAAAGTTCTGAAAGTTTAAAATTTTAATACTAATTTTCCTTAAAATTTATAAGAAGAAAATAATACGTGAGATTAATTTTACTTTATTTTCCAATGCATTTTCTTTCCTCCATTTTTCTTCCTATTTTCTTTCTCTTGCATTTTCCTGTGTATATATTTTCTGCAAGAATCAAAACAGTCTAAAATATTTAAACATTTTTCGAAAAGGAAGCCAAATAAAGAAAAGAATATATATAAAAGATAAATTAGTATGTGTATATACATACCTTGAACCACGTCTTCCACGATTTGCAGTGTAGCAATTGGAAAAAGCGCGGATAACACTTAACGTGGCGTGGCAAGATGCAAAACACTGCTGTGTGATATCTCTTGTTATGCATCCTAATCAACTATGTAAGCAGAAAATAATTTAGGCAATAATAGAAAAACCGAAGACATCACCTTTAACATGGAAAACCCCTTAATGCGAAATAAAAAACTAATGGGCTTATGAGAGACACCAAAACTCTGTAATTAATAAAATTAATGGATACACGCTTGCAAGCACTAAGATTCAACCCTTCCTCAACTATACCCACAAAATAGTGAGAATGAACCGATTGCGATGTCGCCATTATTTGTTAATCTATGCCCTGACTATAAATTTAGCTTGTCACTAGGCCAAGTTGTTCTAGAATAATCTAGAGGATATCATCAATCAACCATATTCACCTTGTAAGGTAATTTGAACTCACTAAATCAAACCCAAAACATAGTTTTGTAAGGCCTAAGGCAAACCAGCGTACGAAGGCTTCTTGAGCCTTTGATTTGCAAGGTATGGGCTTTTTTGAAGTGAAATGACTTAAGATTCACATCAATTTTATAAAATATGATTTTAAAGATGATTGCTATATTTAATAAAAATTATGATCTCTTACATTGACAGAAAATTCAATGAAAAGTAGTGCAAGTATATAAATTCTTAATAAAAGAAATTTCAAGAATCAAAGTATTTTAAAAGAAGTGTCATAGTTTATAAATGCTACTATTTTAGTAAGGCTTATGTGTTGAAAGACAAAGCGCTATAACGATGGAGTTGTTATGCCTTGAGCCTAGGCACGCTTTAAACGCACCTTTTAAAATATGCTTGAAAGGTTTAGGTCTCACCAAGAAAATGCGGTAGGGAGCGAACGCATTTATCCAAACTAGTAGATAAATAGCTTAGGCTGCTAACAAATATATCAAAGCTTGAGAGAAGAAACGGAGGGATTTGTAGTAAAGGAATACATCTCAACATACTTTTTAGATTTTCTTAGTAATTGCTTAGATTTAAGCGCTATAATTTTCAATTAATAAGAGAATAAGAATTAAAAGAGGAAGAGAGGTTTACATACTTCGATCTGTCCCCCACAGTTGAGAAAAATAATTTGTTTCATCTGGATTAGTAAAATTATCTATTCGATCAGGCATTGATGAAATTGGGCCTGGATTATAACCATTTAACTATCATATATTTAGAAGAAGAAGAGAGTACTCATAATATGCAAATTGATATTTTGATATTTTTGCCTTTGTGAAAGCAATGACGTCATGTTTTCTTCCAAACTAGATGATAAAGTAATACATGTCAACATTCTTTGATCTCTTTAAAAGGATGTCATGTTTTCTTTATCTTCCAACTAGATTAATACATGTCAACATCCTTTTTAGATTTTCTTAATTATTGGGTTTAGAATTAAGAGTTAGAATTAAATAAGAGAATAAGAATTAAAGAGGGAAGAGAGGTTTACATACTTTGCTCTGCCTCTACAGTTCAGGACAAATGTGATTATGAAAATCATCTGTCTGATCAGGAATCAAGCATTGATGAAATTGGGCCTAGATTATAACCGCCAGAACTATCATACTAATGAGAAGAAGAGAGTTGTAGCAGCAGTCTTTTCCTTCCAAAAGCTTGCAGCTTCTTTGAAGAACTTTTCAATCTGAACAACCACACTATATATAGAATGAAGCATGTTAATATACTTCCAATATATATATATATATATATATGCTAACGTGTTGGGATGGTGGCAGGGTTGCTGACATACTCAATCCACCACCGAGCGACATTGCTGATCTAGATATAAATTTGATCATCACTACTCTTCATTACGTGTGATCTCCTTTTGCCTTCACATTTGGAAATGCAATATATATAACGTAAGTTGGGATGGCAAGTAGGGTTGCTGATACTCAATCCACCACTGAGCGACATTGCTGATCTATATAAATTTGATAATCATCACCTCTCATTATGTGAACTTTCGTCACATTTGGAACCAATTCATTTTGCCTATAGAAGATGTTTAGAAGTAATAGTTACCATCAAGTAGTACTTAATTTTAAATGTGATACAGTAGTCATTCTCAGCTCAAGGAGGTTGGTCTATAAGATCACTCTAACAGAAAAAGTTGTTGCTAATCGTAATTAGGTTGGCCCTCTGGTTTTCTTCTCTATAAATTCCTGTATCCTTGTATCTCTTCATTCATTCAGTCAATGAGATGATTTCTTCTTCTTGAAGTTCATTGCATTCCAGTCTTCTTTACATGGTATCAGAGCCTTGATATGTCTGTCTTGTTTTTTTTCTTTTCTCTCCATTTTTTTTTCTCTCTGGTCTCTTTTATAAACACTACAGAATGCGTGTCAACAGAGTCTAATAATCAAACTCCTGCCCAACATCCTTCCGTTAATCCACCCTCTTCTTCCTCAGCTACATTCTTTCAATCATTCTCTCCCTATCAGTTTCCAATCATACCAATTATCCTTCGTTTGGCGTCAGCAAAGGGAGAGAGAACAAATGTAATTTGCTCCAATGCTTTGGGGCTGGGGTTGGCATTGAAGGTACTGTTGTTTGTCTTGAGAAAGAAGTCAGTCCTAGGATACTTAACTCAGAGTTTGTCTACAATGGCAAAAGATTGGATCGACTGATATAGAGTTGATCTACTCAATCCTACACCAGAGGTCATGGCGGTACAAATCGTTGGGTACCAAACTTCACACTCTGCATGGGCTGCCCTAGAGAAGTTGTTCTCATCTTCCTTAGAGCTCTGTCTTATGCAACTTCTGATTGGAATTCAGACCACCAAGAAGAACTCCCTATCCATGATGGATTACTGCTGAAAATTTTTTTTTTTTTTTTTTTTTTTACCTCCCTCCTTGACAATCCTTGCGGCGGCAGGAGACCTTGTTTCCTAAGAGATCATATCTTGCACCTGACGGGTTAGAGTTGACTATAATCTGATTGTTGCTTCTGACAGCAAGAGAGGATGACTTACCACTCAGTCTACAGTAGAGCATCCTCCTGACACAGGAACAATGTCTTCTAAGCTCTGGAGAACGATCTTGAAGGAGATCTTATTACTGTTGATGAAGCACTCCCGTGGTCCCCAAGAACGTAAGTCTCAGCTTGTCAAGATCCTTCTCTTCAACCTTCTAGCAGAGGCTCTGCTCCATGTCAAGAATCAGTCATCAAGATCCAATTCTTCTCCCCACAATGTCAACTCTAGTTTTGGGCCATGGCTGCTACTTGTTATCACTGATTTGACATTAATATTCATGGACCCTTTATTACTCCACTCTTGTCCTCTGGTCTCATGAATAATAATAGCACCAGACATGCCACATGCTGGCTTCCTAAGCTCTCAGCTCCTTCGAATGAATGGATTTTAGATTCAGGTGCTACGCATCATCTCACCAGCACCTCCTCATAATCTGCAAATTCATGCCCTTATGTGACAATAGAAATGGTAAGCAGCTTCCTCATTTCAGTTGGTTCCAAAGCTTTATGTTCCAATCTAACTCCTTCATTTGCTCATTGTATATCATATGTTCCTCAACTACTACAAACTTGATAAGTGTTGCTGCTCAATTTTGCAAAGATTTTTATATTGAGTTTCATCCTTCCTACTTTTTTGTTAAGGATCAATGTCTAGTAAAGACTATCTCTTCATAATCTAATGACCGTGGCTTTATGGTAGATTTTGTGGTTCTCAACTATGTTTCTCAGGTTCTAACACCCTTTACGTTCTTTTCTTATACTAACTTGACTTGATTCTCTTTATGGTATCAAAGGCTTGTCATCCAGCCAAATCTGTACTAGCTAAGATGCTTTCTGCTTGTACATTGCTTCTACCATTTAATAAAAAGTGATCTTGTTTGTTCATGTGTCACATTTCTAAGAGTCACAAATTGCCATTCTCTTGTCCCATCTAGGCTTCTCTTTACCCTTTGAATTTATTCAAGTAGATTTATGGGGTCCATATCTCAAACTTTCCATAAATGGGTGTAAGGTATTTTCTTTCTTTTTCTAGATAATCATTCTTGGTTTCAGACTGGCTCTATATATTTTACATTCCAAAGACCAGGTTTTCTAATTTTTCAGGTTTAAAAGTCTTGTTGAGAAACAGTTTGGCCTCCCAATCAAGGCACTTCCAAACTGATAATGAAACTGAACTCTAAAAGTTCTCATCTTTTCTTAGTACTATGGCATTTCTCATCGCCTCTCATGCCCATATATACCCTAGAACAAATGGTAGGTGGGCTGAGAGGAAGATTCACATCACAGAAACTGGTCTCACCTTTTGAATGCCTCTATGCCTTAAAATACTGGTCGTTTGCTTTTCAAACAGCAACCTTCTAATAAACACTTCATACTATTCCAATTCTTTTCCCACTATCTCCCCATAATACAATACGCATCGGGTGTGATGACTTATTACTACAGGTAAGAGGTAAATACTCATGTCCCTACTTAGTAGAACAGATGATCTTTTCACACAGGCATGAGAAGAGAGGCATGACATATCGCCTCCCCCCCCCCCTCTCTCCCTCTGACAGTCTCCTTCTTCCTCTTATTCCACCCTACCAGCCTTTCCCATTTGTATCTAACCTTCCCGCCATATCTTCCCATTCCTCTTTATCTAATGTCCTCTCTCAGTCTTTCTCACCTCCTGTCTCTTTACTGAATGGTTCTACTTCCTCATCATTCACCTATTATTCCAGTTCCCTTCACCCAATCTTCCAATTCTCTACTGCTGCACCTACTTTAATGTTCATCCCATAGTAACTTGCTCTAAACTGGTGCCTTAAATCCATGGCTTTTCTTTCTTCTTATCAATTGAGCCACAAATTGTTACTAGGCTCTCCAGGATCCTGGCTGCCATAGGTGCTAAGTGCACTAGAGCCCATGCCTTACAGAAAAACTGCCAGAATTTGGACTTGTGCCACCACCTCTAGTGGTACTTCCCTTTATCGGGTGTAGGTGGGTGTTCAAACTCAAGTACATAAACTTGATGGCATTGACAGACAAAGGTAATAATTTGTAGCTAAGGCTACAATCAAACATATGGCTTTGATTATTCCGAGACCTTCAGTCCTGTGGTAACAGAAATACCATTTGCATTTTCATATCATCCCTACCTTGGCTCCCATAAAAATGAACTATTAGATAACTTGATGTTCAGGAATGCATTTGAATTTGGTGATTTACAGGAAAGGGTCTATATGCATCAACCTCTTGGTTTTATTGATCCCCACTCTCCTCATCATGTGTGCAATTTAAATAAAGCTCTTTATGGCCTTAAGCAAGCACCCCGAGCTTGGTATGACAAGTTGAAGAATTCTTTTACTTTAGCGGGGCTTCTAATCTTCAAGGTTTGATATCTCTTGTTCTTTCAACACACAACCTTTGATAATTTCATCCTTCTGGGTCTATGGATGACATTATAGTCACTACCTCTTCACAAGTGCAAGGCTCATTGATCACTGCTCCATTTTTACTCCTCAGAGATCTGGGTACCTTTAATTTTTCCTAGGCATTGAAGTGCAAATACATCAGGCTAGTTCCTTCATTTAAGTCAACATAAATATATTTTTGATCTCCTACATGGATTGGTATGCTAAACTCAAAACCTGTTGCTACCCCAGGTCTCCTAAGGCCTCTCTACAACTGATAAAGGGGATCCTCTTCAAGATGTCACCATGTATCGTAGTACAGTGGGTGATTCAATATGCTACACTTACTAGTCTTTTTGACATCACATTTGTTGTAATAAGGTGGCTGCCGTTCATGTCTGCTCCTACCATCTTATTGTTTTTGTGAAACCTAAGGCACCCTGATCATGGCATTACCCTTCTCTTCAACCTTCCTCATCCCTAGATCTTCAAGGTTACACTGATGCTGATTGGGCATCATGTCCAAATGACCGTCAGTACTCAGAATATTGTAGTTTCTCTTGGCTCCAGATTGGTTTTTGGTCGTCTTCAAACAGATTGTGGTCTCAAGGAGCAGTGCTGAATGAGTACAGGCACTCTGCCTCCCTTAACTGCTGAAATTGTCTAGATTCAAGGCCCCTTCGTGAGCTTGGCATCTCTCAGCTCACTCCTCCTTTGATTTGGTGTGATAACAGAAGTGCACCTGCTCTGGCTGCTAATCCAGTCTTCTACGCTCGCTCCAAACATCTTGAAATTGACCTGCATTTTGTTCATGATAAAGTCTTGCAAGGTGATCTCCACCAGTACATACCTACTGGCTCAACAAGTTGTTGATGTTTCTACCAAGCATTTGTCATGCCTGGTTCCTTTCCCTATCTGAACACAGCCTCTGTCATCCTAAGGCCTGTGCACTTGTAAGGATGATAACAGTAGTCATTCTCATCAAGGAGGTTACTCATAACAGATCACTCAAATCCAAAAAGGCAACTGTAATTAGTTAAGGCTCCTCTAGTTTCTTTATTTGTCTCTATAAATTTGTATCTCTTGTATTTCTATTCATTCAGTCAATGAGCGATTTTCTTCTGTGTTCATTGTAGATCTCAGACTTTTACATTGAGTCCTTTTGTCTAGAATGGCAGGGGAAATAGCTCTGTGACTCATAACCATTTCTTTATCCTGCCTTTGCTCCAAGAAGTATTGGTGTCTCCCTTCCTGCTGTCACATTTGTTTTCAAGCCAACAGAGAGTAAAAAACTGATCATTATAAAAAATTGCTTTTTTTTTTCTCTATGGTTCCTTGTAAATTATAGAATTAAGAGTTTGGGATTAGTTCGTTCATCCTCATGTACTTAGGTTAAGTCTGTTGGGAAAAATGTCAAGCAAAATAAATAAAAACATTTTCCTTTATGCAATCAACAGGAATTCAACCCTATCAATCGCAATCAACTATGTACAGAAAATAATTTAGGCAATAATAGTAAAACTCAAGACATCAAATTTTAACACATGGAAACCCCTAATGTGAAAGGGAAACCACGGCTTATGAGCCACCAAAAAACTTCCACCAATAATAAAACAATGGGCACAATACACTGCAAGATCAAGATTCAACCATCTCTCAAACTATATGCCCATAAAATGGTGGAGGAATTTAACCCGATCACTTATCACCGTTATCCGTTAATCTATGCCCCTTGACCATAAATTTAGCTTCATTACTAGGTACACCAAGGTTGTTCTAGAATTAACTAGAGGATATTAATCAACAGATTCACCTAATAGGTAATCTTGAACTAATAAATCAAACCTAAAAGCATAGTTTTGGGGGAAGGTTTAAGACAAACCAAAGCAATACTCTCGGAGTTTTTTGAGTTGCAAGTAAGGCAGTAATGGCTTTTGAAGTGAAATGTGACTTTGATTCGCATCACCTTATAAAATATGATTCAAAGTATGATTATATTAATAAAAAATTAACATTCCTTATATTTATAGAAAAATTCAATGAAAAAGTAGTGCAATTATATATAATCTTAATATATAATTGAAATTTTATGAATCAGCATATTTAAAAGAAGTCGAGTTTATAAAACGCGCCTTTTAGTAAGGTGCATGTGTTGGAAAGGCAAAACGCCATAACGAGGGAGTGGTTGTTTCAAAAAATTTGCTTGAAAGGCCTAGGTCCTACCAAGAAAATGAGGTAGAGAGTTTAAACATGAGATCCAAACTAGTAGATAAATAGCTAGGCCTCTCAAGCAGCAATATACTAAAGCTTGAGAAGAAAGCCAGGAATTTGTAGTAAAGAAAATATATTTCAAAATACTTTTTATATTTTCTTAGTAATCATTTAGATTTAAGCGCTATAGTTTTTGGGGAATTTCATTAAGAGAATAAGAATTAAAGAGGAAGAGGTTATATACTTGGACCGTCTCACGTTGAGAAACAACTGCTTATCTGATTTAGCAAAATCATTTATTCGATCAAAATGCATTGAAATTGTTTTATGGTATTTTCTAGAGATCTTTCCATGAATTTTGTTGTCTTTTTTATAATTTGGTTTTATCTATTTTAGATGCTCTTAATTATTGTTTAGGAATAGCCTCTCGAGGTTTATGCCAAGTGTGACAATGCCGCTGCCTGCTTATCTCGCTTATCCGCTTCATCACTATGTTATTCATACTCCTAAGTCACACAATGTATGCTCTCTCTCATCCTCACCACCGCCAACCTAATGGTTCTATGGTGCACCCCAAAGCACTCTCTTGTCACTAACGGTTATAAAGAGGATAAAGTGTTTGTCCTTGTCTTTTCCCAAGAGAATATTTTTCAAAAAAGGTCAATATGGCTTCTCCCTTCAAAGGTTTCGCTTGATTCTCATGGCACTTAGAAAGCAGTCCGAGTATTATCCATGGCTACCATTCCTCCTTCCCCTCCCCGTGCACTAATAGTTCCGTGACCAAAGATCTACTACAACAATGAAGTATAAAGCATCCGTCTCTACCTTCCTTCTCGTCCCACCAATCGATCGATAAATTATTTGTTCCGAAGTCCTGTGAGACTCTTGATAGTAAGAGCTCATGATCTTGAGTCTTTTCTTCCCCAATACAAAATCAAACCAGAGGAATATCACTGATTCTGACTGGAGGCTGGACAATCTCCCCAATCGATCCATGCATGCTCTCCGGAGAAGGACTCACTCGCCTCAGGCCGAGTCAGTTGCTCTCTCTATCCGAGTGATAGCTAAAGTGTTCTATAATCAGAATCACCAGAGATGGATTGTTCTTGAGCAAACTTTTCTACCAAGCCCAGTACCGAGCTCTGCTTATTACTTTCTCTAGACTATGAAGGGAAATACCGCTTGAGGATTACATTCTCAAAATGAAATCCTTAGTAATGTTCTGCGGTCGGGCCGTCAGCAAATCATAGATGATGAACTCATTGTGACGCCCTAAATCCCGGGGTCCGCTGACTAACCAACTAGAATACTCGTGGAATGTCGAGGACCCGACATTTCTCACTTAAAATCGAGCAGTAGCCTTTAACGGAGTCACCCGGATACAACTCCAGACAAAACCCGTCACAATAATCCAATATAACAATCCATGAGAAACACTACTTGGGCTCACAAACCAATACTCATCCTAATAATTCCCAACTATATACAATAATTTCAGAGTCAAAAAGGCGCTTTATACAAATACATATATTAAATTTAAAATTCAATAATATATGAATACATAATGATAACAAAGCAACTGACTTTCTCTTCCTGCAACTTCGGCCTTATGATGATGAGCTGCCTCCCTCGTGCGCCCCAGATTTTTGAAAATATGTTCCCCGATAGTGGTGAGCTAATGCTCAAGAGTGGAATCACCCTAAATGGGCTACTCCTCCACCTATGCATACGCACGCTCCAGCAAACACACATCTGCCAGAAATGCATGATCCTACTAATATCTAATCGATCAACTCATACCTTAGTCTCCATCGATCCCTCACATTTGCCTAAGCCACGATGAATTCATTATTTTTCAAAACAAAGATGTTGTTTTTAATAGTGGACTACCCTCCGATATTGGGTGAAATGATCAATTCAAGGTTATTGATGATCATCCATGTGGTATATCAATCGGGTCGACTCGACGATTGATATTTCAGATGGGAATTACCTCCGATATAAGTAAATGGACAACCCATATATTTAGCATATTAGTCAATTCCTCCTATATACAATGGACCAACTCCATATATTTGTTATTATTAGTCAACTCCGAAACCACTCCTTCAATGAACTATCTCATGCACTCACTCCTATCATTTGTAGTGTCTGAAGTGCATATGGAATGCATGATGCCAATCCCAATATAATTATATAACACATGCGAATTTATAATCATGAATATATTCACATAAGAATTTAATCATACAAACATGTTTGGTGAATTTCACAACTATTACACCAAAATTAGAATTACCTGGCTAATTATCAAACATGAGCAATCCAACTTGAATTACTCAACTAAACATTATTTCACAAAAATAAATAATTTTGTGAATACTATTCCTATGAATAGTGAAACCCTCGGGTTACTATTCTCGGCAAATCACCAATCATCAAAGGTTCACTTTGTGGCGACTCAATGCCATTTCGGCCCTATGCACCTTCACAACACAACTATACAATTACGCATCACTACCCAAATACTTCTCGTGAGTTGGGGCCACGATCAGAATCTGGGTTCCATAAATTAACAATTCCGTCCCAAGTTTGGGACTGAACAAACGGCTGCTCAAGGTCCCATATACCAACCTAAATAACATCATAACACTTAAATAAAGTAACCAAGCAGGATAAACCCTCTAGCTTTTGGAGTTTGACGGTAAATTCCCTTAAAACCGGAGTCCACGCGTAGGCCCCCCCTCCAGAAAGGTACTTTTCTTCACTGATGACTTTTAGATGTCCGATCGTCAGAATCTAGAGAGAAGTGGCCTTCTCTCTGTAAGTGTGCAAATCTGGACCTCACTGCATCTCCATTCCTTCACGTTTTGGTTCACCTGGAGAAGAAGATGAGCACTATTGGCTCTTTGTCATTTTCCTATTTATAATCTGGGTAATGACATCTACGCCCTTCTTTTCCTGGGCTTTTGACACTTGCACTATCTCCGCCACCCATTTCATCACTTTAATTGCTTACTTATGGCATGAGTACGCGGTTATACGCACTTTTGTCACATCAGATATTGCTCTTTATCAGACCAAACGTTATGCGCCTCGAAAACGCGGAATTCTCGTCTGGTCTCTTAACTACTAAATTCAATGCTAGCTAGATCATGTAGACGTCCTTAAATGGTGAAACTGCTTCATCATCCGACGAGAATAAATTTCAGATTTTGACCGTAAAATTACTTACTTCGGTTCTTTTCCATAATTGGAATCTCCCGGTTCCATTCTCCTCTTAAAAGGAATTCGTCCCGAAATTCGGATACAATCACGAATCACCACATGCATATGCAACGGCACTTCATCATGCATGTAAACTAGTCATTTAAATATTAAACGATCAAACCACGCACTCTTCATCCTTGGCAAGGCGGATAGTGGCCCGCGCGTGTCCTCGCGCCTCACGCTGACTCTCCACCCATAGTACCGTCATAGCACTTCACTAGCCTCGCGCCCGTCAGAAAACCTGATCACGGCCGCCATCCAAATGCACATACATTGGTCCTCTCGTCCGACGTTGTCAACCCCAATCTGTCCCCAATCCACCACATGAGCCGGATTCGAGGCTACTGACATGGACGCGAAACAATCTCATGGACACCTACGTCGGGCGGTAAAGTCAAATCGGTACGCTATAAAGGCTTCCATCCTCCTCGAAAGTATCTCAAAGGCCCAATGAATCTCGATAGCTTCCTACACTTGCCGAACTGACCACCTCTCTGTGCATCACCAAGAAGACGTGATCCCCAACCTCAACTCTAAGGGTCGACGCTATACCCGTGACAGCTCTTCCGTCGACTCAGCCGAGAAGATGCCGCCGCATCGCTTCACCTTCTCGCAGGTGCCTCTAATCGATGCCAGACCGTTGATGCAACTTCTCCCATCATCCCGGTCCATCATAACGGCGATTCATGACGGCCTCGTATACAATGCCTCATGGCGCCATCAGATACCGCCGACAACTATTGTTATAGTAAAATTCTGGCTAAGGGCAAATTCTCCCCGCCTTTGGCGATTCGGTGATTTATGCTCGCAGCCATGTGCGTCCCTCTAACACCGTGATATAATCCACACAACGCGGTAACCCTACACAACCCATTTAGGTAAATGACCTTCCCAAGGTCACAACACGATAATCCAATGGATCATTAACCTAGTCCTCGTCATGTATGACATCCATATACCGAAATGCCCTGCCGCTCAATAACACCCAATGCAATCTCTAAAGGTATCCAAATCTCGAGTCACTCGAATTCTATCACTTAACTCTAAGCCCACGTGATAACCCCGACTGGCATTTTCTTATCTCGAAAGCAACATAATCCTTCTGGGCTTACACTTCAGCCCTATATTCATACAAAAATTTCTTGGACATTCCACGGTCTCTTACACCCTAACTCCCGGGTTCTCACCTTAGGGGATTAACGAATTTCTTTTGCTTCGCTTCACACACTTTAATTTCTTCATTTCCTTAATCGAACTATGAGCTCATCGATCGTGATCCCAAAGATAACTCAACCCACACCTACCAAGAGTGGTGGTGAATGATCGTGACCAGGCACCACACCCGACTCGACGATGTTACCGCAGGCACACGAACGCAATGATGCCAGACACAGACACCTAATCCCGGTCCACCATGAGAACTCGCAGATCTCCTCACCTATAATCCCGACCTATCAAGTCAACTCCTCACCCCACATCCTAGGGAAGAACATCTATACCGCTTCTCTAAAGGCCTTAACCTCTAGTTTTCCGAATCCAAGGTCGTGTTAGTATGACAACCAAGCATAGTCCCAATTATCGATAACCCTTACTTAAGGTCCCACCATCGGCTACAACCCGATGGTCGCTAACTCATCCGCGTCAAACATGACATCAATAACCAATATGTTTACCACCCTAAGGTCCACTCACGCCTCAACAAGGCAACTCGATCCGTCTCCCCGACCTAGACTCACACCCGCCCTCCGCCTATCTGCTGCTGGAAGTGCTGTATAGCACTAAATCGAAATCGTTCCTCAATTCGTGACTAGGTG
The DNA here is from genome assembly GCA_016808115.1 of Tetrastigma voinierianum. NCBI lineage: Eukaryota > Viridiplantae > Streptophyta > Magnoliopsida > Vitales > Vitaceae > Tetrastigma > Tetrastigma voinierianum. The sequence continues at coordinate 381,263 of JAEQBH010001138.1, forward strand.
TGAGGAATGAATCGTATACTCTCCCGTTTACAACTAATCGGATCGCGCCCCAAAGTCCTCGGGATCCTCGCCTCCGTAATCCCGCCTCAAGGGCGCCTAATCTCGTCTTAACCTAAACTCGTGCGGGAAGCGTGGTCTTCCGCTTCTTCCCCGGCAGAAGAAGGCCGATCCTCCCTCTGCTACCAACTCCCTGCAGATCCCGAGTGCGCGCCCGAGCATCCTCGATCTCTCTCTCTCTACGGTCGTGGTCGTCCCAACCGCTGAGTCTATGTCCCGTAGGAAAACCCATATCCCGCCCGGAATGGACAACTTCAAACTCCATTCTCGAATCTATAATACCTAACTAATCCCAAGAAACTACGTATCTCAAGATTGACATCTCTAGCCTCTCCTAACTCATCACCGCCTCACCTTCTCCGGGTCGACCGACACTCACACACCACTTGTCCCAAAAATCCCACCCCGCAAGGTTTCAACTCGCACTCTATCAACTTAGCGACGGGCTGATGGTCTCTAACAACCCGTGAAACAATCCTCAAGTGATACTCATGTTCTAATTGATCGAGTAGATCAAGATGTCATCCACGAAGACTATGACAAACTGATCTAGATAAGGCTGAACACCCGGCGCATAGTCCATGAACACGCGATTCGCTAATCCAAAGGGGCATTAACGTGAACCCAAAGTGCCCATAACGCGCCCTAAACGTTATCTTAGATATCCCGCCTCTAACCCTCAAATGATGGTAACCAAAGGGTCTATCTCTTGCTATAGACTACCCTCTCAATTGATCAAATAAATCATCAACTTTTAGCTAAAATTACCATCAGAACCCCCGCTTCAATCGCCAGAATAATGGCCACCAAGGGTCTCCGCCTCTTCTTCGCAAATAGGAACCGGAGCGCCCATGGTGAAGTGCTCCGGTCCGATGAACCCCTTGTCCAAGAAGGCCTCGTGACTCGAGTTCCCGCACCTAACCCAGCATCCATGGGAGTCATAGAGAAAGCTAAGTACCAATGTGTAACCCCGATACTGGCAGCTCACAAACTCCGTGTGGTAGTCCAGGTAGCTCATCTGAAAACATCCACATACCGCAAATTACCTCGAAGTAGATCTGGAGTCCTGTCTCTCCTGGCCCTCTGTGGTGCTTGCTAGCCAACCTAATAAATCGCCCCACACTACCGATACCGTCTCTAAAACGCCACGCTATTCCAAACACACAACACTAGTACCGCCTGTGAAGGGTAACCCTCCTACGCCTCAATCTAGACACTTGAGCTGCCAAACAATCCATCCCCGTGATGACATCGAACTCGATATGTCCATGATCCTCGTGCCCACCGTGAGTAGTCCCCAGATCCCCAACTCGCAACCCCGACATACATCATCCCTATTCTCGCCTTATCCCTAGGAGAACTCCATGGCCAGGCCCCTATGCCCCCAGAGGTCCTGCCCATTTCCCATATTCGGGTCTCTGTACTTCTAATAAAAGACACCGGCCTGAATCTCGTATGTCGAGGTAACTCATAGCCTCTAACACCTTCTCGATTAGTATTAACCAATGGTCTTCCACCACTGATCTCCCCATGAACGCCTTGATATGATATGCTCCTAAACTCTCCTGAGGTTACTAGACCTCCATGACTACTTGTTAATGTAATAGCCAGGCGACATAGCGTACCGGGCCATAATACCTAATACCAACAAAGGCCCGCTATCAACACTGGTGGTGTCCTGACTGAGGCACTCAGATTTTCTCCCACGCCCCGTCCTCTACTAGCCATCTACACACTCCCAAATGATATGAATATAACATAAGATGCCCAAGGCATGTTACATTAAATTCTCGAGACACTATTCATACATGAATCGCTAGATATTTCAAGTCCCCGTGATTCATAAAGCAATGCAAGACTATTTATCCAATATATTAAATCATATTTATCAACAAAAGTCTTTTCAAAACTTCATTTCTTCAAATTTTATCCATTTTTGTTTGATTTTAATTTAATTTAATTTAATTTAATTTAATTAAAATCGAAATTTTTTGCGATGAATGCGCGTTCGCGAACCGAAGTTCAGAATAAAGGTTCAAAATTCGACTCGTGAAATGCGATCGAGTCAAAACTAGGTCAAAATAGTCGGCGCACCAAGAGCATACCGGGTCAGCTCCAAAGAAATAGCACCAGGCACAGTCGCCAGCGCGCACATGGCCGCGAGCCGCGGGCCGGTGTCTCACGACGCAGAGCCTAAGCCGCCGCAAGGTCACGCTAAGCGCTACGCCTCGCTACCTGCGGCCGCGTAGCGCGCCTACCGCCCTCAATGCCCCACGTCGCCGCCGCGCTCATGTCACATCCAGCCACCCAACAGACAGAACTTATCATCATTGCAATGACAATGCCCAAATCTCCAAAGAGTTTCTCTACCACACACATGACCGAGTGTATTATGATATAACTCAAATTCCCCACGACGCTCTTCTACACGATACAAATGATCAGACACACCGCTCCAACAAATTCTTCCTTCCTCATTGCAATACAACTCACCCTGGTCACACCAATCAAACTATAATATTGTAACACAATCCACCTCACTTGCAATACACTTCAAATTCCTCTCGCAGCTAATTAAGCCCACAATACAATACCCCGTATTGCATTACAATTCGGGCAAAGAGTCTGTACCCAACTTTCACCTTCGCTTTTTTTTCGTTTTTCATTATTTCTTTATATATATATTTTTCAATTCTTTCCCAAATTAATCGAAAAAAACACCAAAAAATATATACATGTATATTTTTTTCTCTTAATATCAAAATAAATTTAAAAAAATATTTTCTTGATTTTCTTCACTTTTCAAATATTATCAAACAATCTTAGAAATGATTTTCTTCCTTAATTTTTTTTTTTTATTTATTTGCTGATCGGAGACACAAAAAATACTTATCCATTTTTTTCTTCAAAGATACCTAAATAAATTTAGACATAAATTTATCCTAGTTTTTCACTTTTGCACACTGAAAACTAAAACCAAAATTTCTCTCCTCATTTTTTTTCTCCATCGTGAGTCTTCCTTGCTACTTCCTATATGCAATAACTTAAATATCAAAATCCACATACCAAAACTTTTATGAGTTCAGCTATAAAATTTATTAAAATTTTATTTCCTTTCCCAAATACTAAATTTATTATAATTTATTTCACGATTTTCCTTTCAGCTTTACTTAACTGTAAACTCCACACTTTCTACACACACTATGTGCTAATCACCAAGCACACAAAACCACACAAACTAATCACAATACATAACCATTCATGTTATGTATATTTGTTTGACTACTATTCATCAAATCACATTAAAACACACCAAACACATGCATGCAAAGGTCCTAGTTTTGTCCCGTGATTTCTAGGTAATCTTATACCTAAACTTAACATCGAACCACCAAGTGTGGTGATGATGGATACCCAACCCAGCTCCCTGTGCATTCGATACCTAAGCCTGACACCAAGCCGTGATGCCCAAATCCCAAATCACGACTAATCACAACCGCTTGAACACTTCGTGAATGCCTGTGACCCGAAGATTTAAGCAAAATCGAGCAGAGTCTCCTTGTAATGGAGCTCTCACTCAGATACATAACCCGTACATAACCCGTCCTAAATAATCCAATATAACAATCCATGAGTAAAACGGCCACTGGGCCCACAAACCAACATCATCATCCTAATAAATTCCCAACTATATACACAATAGTTTCAAGAGTCAAAAGTTTATTTATACAACACATATTAAAATTTAAAAAATTTAATACATGAATATAATGATAAATAAAGCCACAACCCGTTGCCTCAAACTCAGCCTATGATGAGCCGCCTCTCGTGCGCCCTCGAGAGACTGAAATTATGTCTCACTGTAGCGAAGCTAATGCCTAGAAGGAATCACCCTAAACGGGCTACTCTCCACCCATGCATATGCAATGCTCCAGTAAACACACATTCAAGCAAATGCATGGTCCTACTTGAATGTCTAATTGATCAACTCCATGTTCCCAGTCCTCACCGACTCCTCATTTGCTCTGCTTACGTGATGAGAATCTCATTATTCTTTCAAAACAAAGATGTTGTTTTTACAGTGACTACCCTCCGATACAGAGAGAGAGAGGATCGACTCCGATGTTATATTTAGTGGACTACTCCTCCGATGTATATCTCAACTGGGCTACCCGACGACATTGATATTTTTGTATGGACTACCTCCGATATATAAGTAATGGACCAACTCCGATATATTTGTTAATAGTCATCAACCTCCGAAACCACTCTCTCAATGAACCATCTCATGCACTCACTCCCATTTCATAGGGTGCCTCGTTGCATATGGAATGCATGATGCCAATTCCAATATAATTATATAACACATGCACTTATAATCATGAATATAGCCTTGGGTTATAATTAATCAGACAAACATGTCAAGTGTAATTTGCCACCATTACACCAAAATATTTGACTAACCGCATCAATCTCCGAATCACCGTCCACAATGTCGGCGTCGAGCATGACTCTCCATGGAAGCTCCCAGACTAAGATTGACGCCCCGGAATCGGATCGCAGCTCTAACATCGGGCGCCCGATCCTCACGGGGACAACTGGGAGGTGATGAAGCCTATACCGAGGAGGGGCAGTTTGGGCCTAGATCACGTAAGACTCCCGAGCCAGATGTCCGGGCCCGCTTGGAAGGCGGGGCCCTCCGGGGTGGTCTCAGATGCATAGGAGAATGGGGCCAAGGTCCCACCCGGGTCTGGTATCGGGCCTCGGATGGGCTCCTAAGCCAGAGCCCCTTCAATAGAAGCAGGGCAGACCGATCGCAGCCGCGGCAGGGCCAACGCAGAGGTGTCTCTATAACCCAGCCGGAGGCACTGGCAACTCGATGCCAACACCTCTCCCAGGGGTACCAGATCGACCCTGTGGCCTGGTAGCGATGGCCCGCCGGCACGGTAAACCATGATGGAAGCTTCGGGAGCGCGTGTGGATGTCGGGCGCTGGGCAGAGGTGCGCAGGGTCCGGCCGACGCCAGCAGGGCGAATCAAGCCGGGTGCGGCAGGCAGCCCAGGCGCATCGTAGGGCCTGACGTTGGCGACGGCGCGCACGCGCCGAGAGAGGCGGTGGTGCTGGTGGACCGGCAGCGGTCCACTCGCTCCAAGGCTGTGAGAAGGTCCAAAGGAATTGAATGAAATGAGGGGGGCTTATAAAGCTTTGCACTTGAAAAGGTCTCCCTGTCAAGAGCCACAGGCAAAAAATTTCGTGTGTTAATCTGTGGCGTCCCGCATCAAGGCATATATCCCAGAAAATAAAAACAAAATCAATTTAAATAAAATAAAATAAAATAAATTATTAAACTGAATATATATAAAAAAGGTTTTAAACAAACTAAAATAAATAAAAAATACTAAAACCAAATTTACCAAAAATTGACCAAAATAAACTAAAAACCAAAATTGAGTCGCAGCTGGTCTCTGGGTGAGACCAAACCAATTTCAAAGGGCAAAGACTGTCTATCATGGAGGATCAAGGAGGAGGAGCTCCTTCGCCGCCAGAGGAGGTGTGTCGCAACGCTTCATGCTCAAATTTCCTTGTGTTGAGCATTTTATCATCTAGTGGCTGGGAATCAGCCGGAGCTGGACTAGCATCGATGCAGCTACCTTCATCAACTCGCTCTTACCGTTTTCATCAATTTCTATGGGGCCAGGAGCATTGTGCTTTCCTTATCAGCCAACTGTACCTCATCCGATTCCCGCTCCTCGCCTTCCTCTCCTGATTTGTGCCATACCTAAAGGAAAATACATTATTAAGCTCCAATGCCATATCGCTTAAAGGTAAGTCGACGACTCCATTCATAAATTGATTATGGTGATTAGATGTGGCAAATAGTTCTATATGATGGGCAATTTGGTTAGTGCTCTTCTCGCCACCGGCCTATCGAGAACTACTAAGTCCACCTATAATAAAATTTGTCTACCTTCACAAAACATCCTCAACTATACCTTTAGAATTTTACCCATCAATCACTAAGATAGAGGATGCTGGTAGGCTTTAGCTCCCAAACCTAATTGCTTATATAATCGTAGTATGGCGTAGGCTGACAAGAGTTCCCAAATCGTGAGGCCTTATCTATACAAGTCCCTCCAATGTTAACACTAACGGTGGGGATCCTCGGATCCTTATATTTCACTAATGTTTGCATCGATAAATCGAGTCACTTGTTCGGGGTCAAGAAGGCTTTGTCAATGCCCAACCCTTTTTTGATTGCAGGTCCTTTAGGAATTTTGCATAGGCAAGGACTTGTTTGATCATGTCAAGGAGGGGAATGTTGACCTTCACTTGCCTTAGCACTTCCAGATGCCCGGCCATTTCAAATGCCTCTCTTTCGCTTCTCTCTGAAGGCTGGGGGAAACGGAGGAGTGCTACTTCTCTTCATTGAATCTCTTTAATGAATACATGCGCTCTGGCTCCACTCTCTTCTCCAAATTTTTAAAGTGTGTTTAGGCATTGTTGATCAACCCGTTTGCTACTTCTCAAAGTGACCACCGCTTTACTTCATCCATCCTCAAAAGGTGTGGTTGCCGGCGTAACTCATCTCATTGACTCCCGATCAATGAGTTTGGGCAGAATCTTCCTTTGTCATGTACTCCACATATTAGTATTCTAGTGATGGAATGCTGCGATTCTCTATTTTATGATTGAGACCACTTGAGCCCATCTATCTTCTTGCTCAGTGGTGTTTGGCAAAGATCAATTCTTAAAGCACTGGTGACATTGATTCCTCGTCTTCCAAACTCACCTACCACCTTAATGATTTACAATAGCTTGTTCTATAGTAGATGAGGTTGGTATCGGCCGAGAGGTGGACCCATTCTCGTTGTTGTCATTGCCTCGGTGAAATATATGTCGGAGGCCAGGCTTCCAAGAGATTCCGGGTGGTTCCCTCCAGTCAAAGGCTATAAGTGTGCTACATGGAGTGTTTGTTGGTGGCTTACTTTGACCCAAGACATGGGCAGGCACTATCTCAAAATAAGTCCCTTAACAAGGAACTAATGGACAAGGCTCCCCGTGATGGTCGCTTGATCGACAATTGAACAACAAAGTAGGTGAGATGCGTGGTAATTCATTCATCGTCAGACTTCATGTCGATTTCCTATTTCCTTAAGCTCCTCCAACTTCGGTCAAAGTGGTCATTTTTCTTTCACTCGTGATCTCTCGAAAGTGCATAACGCTCTCTTGTGGGTCAATACCCCACTCTCTCCGCCTCCTCGATTTGCGAGTTCATCCCACGCCTGAAGTTTCACCACATAGTTCAAAAAGTCCATGGCCTCGTCTGGGTGTTTGCTCAAAAGTCACCTATTATTACGGTTTCCAAAGATTTACCATGGTCGAGACATATACCATCATAAGTAGAAATGTGATTCACTAGCATCCATGTATCAAAAACCATGGTGTGGACATGCAGAATGATGGTTTCCATGAACTCCTCCTTTCAACAATGATAAACTTCTCATTGTCATAGGCCGAGTAAGTGTAGATCGGCTCTTCAAACTGTTGGTCTTAGTTGTACTGAAAATTTTCTTCAAAAATCTCACTTTTTGGGTTCGCCCAATTTCTAATTGTTTTTAATTTTAGTGATTTGAGCCAAATTTTTGCCTCGTCTGTCACTGGGAATGCTTTCACTTAAGGCAAATCCACATGTCAGCACTCCTTCCTGCAGTTATATGGATTCTATTCTCCATCCTATGAATGTGGGTTAGGGCACTCGATAGGGTCTTACAACCACATCATCAAGAAGTGGTATGATGTACAGCACCTACTCTAGAGGGTGGCAGGTCCTCATCACCCGTATGCTCGGGATTCATCGGGGCCCTCACGACTTTGGTCGTTTCTTCAGTGGAGTCCATTTGTTCATCGCGGTACACCAACTGCCAACCTTGTTCAGCTTGGTGTACGACTCTTTGCGCCTACATGATATATCTTTATCCTGAAGGATACAAATAATTTCGTGACACAAAAGAGACAAAGCAAAGAACAACAAAAAGACTTTCCCCAAAAAGGACTGTTGAAGCAAAAAAATATATAAAATGACTGTTAAAACAAATTTCAAGCAAAGGATCGCCGAGTAAAACTTGAATCTTAACAATGAAATCAAAGAGGTTTGTAAGGTCACCCAATACTCTGTAATGAGGGATTACAAGTACTCATCAACTCATCATCTCAGAAGGTTCGCACCATCCCCTGAATTCATCACGCCATTTGATTCGCATACAACAGGTGTTTTTGAATCACAAAATTTATACTCTTATATTCATCGATAGTATCGCCAGAGCATGACTACGTGATAGTGGCTCTAGGATCAATATCGATGGTTTTCATGCATAAATGGTTTAAAGAATATTCAAAATAAGCAGCTTGTTTGATTTTTGATTTGTATAAAAACAGTGGTGGTTGTCATCATGTTAACTAAAGTAATTCAAAATAGAATGTGTAAAGAAGACTCCTAAAGTTCCGCCACTAGTTTGGTATGATAGGGTTGCAAAGGTGTCTCCGGGGTTATTTCAGATTAGTGGAAAATGACATATAGCCATTTCAAAACTGATCTTTGTTTAACTTAAAAACTAACCCTTAGTAACATTCCTCTGAAACATGCATTTATCGAGCATTAAATGTTCCCGCAAATGAAATCCGCATTTAACCTACCTCAATGGCTCATAAATGATATCTAGACGGATGTCGTTATCTACCATTAAGAATACACTCGAACCTAAAAGTATGCCAAGTATTGACTAAGAAAATACATCAAATAGCTTTTGAAAACCTAGTTTTGAAAGTTTGAATATAAATACGCAGTGACTCAAGTGGGCCTTGAAAAACAACAGAGAACACCAAAGAAACCACATCAACCGGAAGGCCAGCAACCCTCCTCTTCAAGGTTCGAGGCCTTAGCCAAACATCCTTTGAGTTGTCATCCTCAAAGGTGTTTGGCAGCTCAAAAAGTGAGAGAAAGAGGAGAGAAAAGAGAAAGTGTGAGGTTTCAGAATGTGGGACCGTAATGAAAAATGCGTTTGAACAAAATTTAGGTTACAAATATTGTTGATTCCGACACCCCTATCAAAGGAATCAAACGCTAGCTTAGTCCCGCTATATAGCGAATTTCAACATTTACGTAAAATTCTCGCTTAAGATTGCATTCGTAATCATAGCGCAATTTTGCTATCATTGCTAAATTTCGTCATGTCCGCAAATCTTGCCATTCCCGCTTATTATTTCCCCTGTTCCTAAATTTCGTGATTACGATCTTCCAACCGCTATTTCTTCATCCCAGTTTCGATGAAATTGATAACAAACTATACAACTCGGCATATAATAGCTCAATTTCAATGCAAGCTTTGAATGATGGTAAAGGCTTCATAAAACCCAAGAAAACTCTACCAAAACCACCCTTAAACAAAAACTGTAAGAGTACAAAAGGACCTATACATGTTAATCTGCTTGAATAATATGATTAGCACGCAAAGCACCCAAAAAGTATCTTAAATAGACTCAAATAGCACTTTGGCAATAATCACAAGGGCAAGTCATGACCTAATTCACTAGTACGACAGGCACCGGGACGACACCATTGTCGACGGAGTCCTCGTCTACGATAGAGGACTTTCACATGGCTGGGGTTCTCTAGGCGATAGAGAAACCCCCATCACAGAGTGTTAGTTCTTGAAAAAAAATGTGAATATAAAATAAAAAATTTTATCCTTGTTTGTTGCGTGTTTGGTCAAGTTGAGGCTTAATGATGCTCATTGATTGAGGTCTCAATTCAAGGACTTGCGTATATTGTTTCTGATAACTCGAATAAATATGCAGATGCGAAATTTTTATGTCGATGTATGCTCGTTGATATATTGGCATGATGAATGAAAATTATTTGGGTATAAATTGGAAATAATGAATGTAATTTTAACATGGCATACTTGCATCTCATGGGCCGTGAATACTGCACTTAGCCTTCCGTGTGGGTAGAGCAGAATGATTGATTCACTCATCTCTCGTGAATGTGGTGAGCTAAAACGAACAAATGAGTCCAAATCAGACTCACGGTGTTATAAAACGAGAACGAAAAATATACGTATGTTGGGTCTAATAAGATGGCGATCCTTCCTCAACACCCTGCAGAAAGACCCAAATTTTATTGTCGTATATATGGATCCAAATATGAAAGTTCGCGAAAGTGCCTGGTACGTGAAGCTCATGCCACCCTTAAATTCAAACCCAAAATAAATACCTAGATCGATAAATTAAAATTGAGGGTTGTCTGAATGGTTTGAGTCATCGGGTGAAACACCAATGATCGAAGGTTTCGTATACTCGCATTGCATGCGAGGGAGCCTGATGGGACTCAAAGCTGTGGGCCCGAGGAATCACATCTCATGTGATACTATGAAATATTCCAATATAGGACTGCATTTTGTATGGAATGTGTTTCTATTATGTAGCGCTATTGTATATAGATTTTAGGCGGGCAAGAGCTTTCCTTGTAGGAAAATTCAACAGTTGCCTACCCTATCATGGGTAAATATGTTTCTCAGGTACTGCAGGTACAATTGAAAGATGGGACGATCCAAGACCGTGAGGGGGCCAAGAAAAAGCTAGATTCGCCTTGCCTTGTATTTTGTAGACTTTGAGTGGAAAACCCAATGTGGTTATGTAAAAAGAACCGAGTTGTAATTTTAAACTACTTCGATACATTTTGGCTAGTTTTCTGTGCATTTCAGTTTTAATAAAAAGGCTAATCTATATTGAATTTAGGGTGTTTGTAAAGGAAAAAATAAAAGAGAAAACTAGGGGTGCAAGAGGACCAGAGAGGGCTATTGCCCAATTTGGGTTCTCTGTCGCGACAGGGTTTCATTAGCCTTAGGTCGCGATATAGTCCCTGTGCCGCATTACGACATCGAACCGGGCACCCACGTTAGTTAGCGTGTGCGCGCAGTAGCCAGCTGCAGAGCTCTTTTGGCCCTGATTAGTGCCTACAAAAGTGCTATTTGAATCTGCATTTATTTTAAGGTTTTGAGCACTTTTTGTGTACTAATCAACGAATTAACCCACCTGGTACATTAAGGTCCTTGCTATTTCACTGGATCAGATTTTGTGGCTAATTTTGTTGTTTTTGCGTTATTTGTTAAAATTGTCGTAGTCGATCCAAGACAAAGAATTCGAGTCAACCAAAGATTGTGGTATCGTGAGACCTGGAAGGAAAGAAGAAAGAGAAAATACAAAGGAAATGGAGCCAACAAAAATTCTCAAGTAGATGCTAAATTCCTCGCAGCATCCCGAAATTGCTTCCTCCTCGCGATCGCTCACAACTCTTGCCACCGTTTATCCCACATGTTCCTTCCTACGCCATTTTTTGTCTTTTTTGGTTTTCTTCCCATTTTATCCTTGTGGCTAGCTTTGGATTTTGGTTCTTTTGTAATTTTGCTTGGTCAAGATATGTTCTTATGAATCAGACCAAAGAAAAGAAACTTTTGCTCATTAATAAAATAGGCAGGAACCTTTCAATGGGCTCACTTTTCTTTTTCATCCTCTTCGTGATTTTCTTCCTTTTTTAGTCAAGCAACACCCTCCGAGGATGACAACTCGGGGATGAGCTTACTTAAAACCTCTTCCTCCTTTGAAGTGAAGGCTGTCGGGTGCAGTGATCTCGAAGGCAGCCGAGGGTTCCATGGTTTCTCACGCAAGTACCTACCGTAATTTTGTGTTTCTTTAATCGTAGGTTTAAATCCTGCATTCATCTTTGAATGGTTATTACTTGCAGTCTTCGCTCATTGGATGCTTAATGTTAGATCCATTGATGTTTGTTAGTTATCATTTATGATCCCTTGTAAGGTGAGTCAAGGGAGAGTTGTTTTTCACCGCCGACTAATCGGTTTCCAAGTCGAGTACCATTTTTCAAAGGATAATTATTATAAGCTAGGGTTTTGTAGCTAAATGAAGATCCGGTTCGGAGATGACTATAGGTCATCCTCCCCAATGCAAGGAAATGACCTTGAAACTCCCTCGCCAATGGTTCTAGATCCCAAGCCCAACAACATACTTCAAGGAGTTCTATTTACATTTTAATCCTATTTCTGTTTTAAACTCTCGTAACCTCACCGTTTTTACCAAACCTGAAAATCCAAATTGAATCTACCATTTCTTTAAGTCTTATCAGCAAGTCATTTGTACAAAGAAAACTCATCCTGTTCGACCTCAGATACTATATACTCCAAAGAACTTGCTACAGTAGGAATCCCAGATATAAATTCTTGTCAATCTTATCACCCCTACTATGGCAATTTAATTAAAGCCCTCGTGGTCGGATGGCGGAATGTGCCGCAACAAGGTAGCCAAGGTCGAAATTGTGTCGCGATACATAGCAATCAGAGTTGAAGCGATGGGGTAGCGTGAGTTATACAGCAGCGTGTGTAATAGCACTCCACTTACAAGCACGTAGTGCGGCGCGATCGGATCCCGCTTAGATCGTGATCCCACGCGCCGACCGATCCCCAGGCCAGCCGGGATCCTCGCGGATCGAAGATCCCGCCACGCTGACTGGCGTGCGCGCACGCTGATGAGGCAGGATTGTCGCGGCTGCAGAGAACTTCCTCGCTGCCACAGACCGCCATACCCACTACTTACAGAGATTGTCGCCTTACGTCGCTGAGAAATTCCAGGTCATGGCTAAGGGCCATTTTATCGCAGGATGCATGGTTTGGGGTCGGATCAGCTGTGGCTCAGTCGCCACTCACGTGACGGCACAGGTCAATGACCAGTTTGGCCATGGCTAAGGCCTCCCTTGTGTCACGGCAGTTTCGGTTATCAGCCATTCCAACGATGCAAGGCTTCCTATGTCATGATAGTGCACGCCGTGGAAAGCGCACGCATGTGAGCGCTGGATCGCTTCACACGCGGCAACAACGCGCACGTAACTATGCACACGGCGACTTCATAGTAGCCAAAGGAACCGTGTTATGCAATCGCTGAGATAATCGCTTCATGGATACTGTTCAAAAAAAAAGACTCGGAATTGGGGCGTCATGTGTTTTGTGGCTAGTTTAAGAGCTTCCGCTTAAATGGGGTTGTGTGAGATTTTTCAAGGTTTATATATGCCACAATCGTCTCGAGGTTAAAGGTGTTATTACTTGATTGGTGATAAATACGCTGATAAATTGCTGTTTGATGAATGTTGATAAGGGAGTATGCTTATATACTATTACTGAATGAATGCTTGTTTTGAAATTATATGCATGTAATATAATTCGTCCATGATTCATGACAAAATGTATGGTTTATATTGTCTATATGGCATTCACCATTGCATATGTGATGGTACTGACATGCAATGGTGCACATTGTATATGCATGGGAACATTGGGCATTTCATGGGTGTGAGTGTACGGTTAGAATCAACATTACATTTGGTGATTGATGGGTGGCTCGATACCGTTTGGACGGTTCAATGTAGAGCCGTATTAAATTGCATGAAACATAAATTCTTGAAGCCAGGTGATAGCAAGAAGGCTGTGACACTCCTCAGTGAGACTCAGCCATCGGGTCTATTACACTCCAACAGTGAAAGTCCAAAAAGTGCAAAAGACATACGGAGCCTGCGGTGAAACTCCAAAATCTGCTGCCCACAAAAGACACATGGTTGGAATATGAAAGTCAGATCATTTGAGGTAACATCCAGTAAGTTTTGTTTGTAAACAAATTAATTCCTTGTTTTAAAATGATAATTTGATGTAATCCACTCAAATTACACAGATTATATCAAGCTACATTTGGCATTGTATTGTAGCACTGAGCCTTAAAAACCCTGGTTAGCGGTGCAATGAGTAGAAAGCCCAATCTAGCTCTAGCATGACATGAGAATTCCAATAGAATTGGCATATTCTTATTTTTTGAATGTTGATGGAATTGTCAAGTGTAACATTGCATGTGTAATTAGAGTAACTCAGAGGGAATTACTTTGATCGGGTCGTGGGGCTCATCCTATACGAGAAAAAGATTTCGTGCATGGGACTGGCGCCGGTGGATGATTCTCATCCGACGATTCTCCCACCCTCGTGAATATACCTTGTGACACATTCGGTTTTGCTTCAAATCAATTTTGTTTTTGTTTGCCTAAATAAAACCAAAACGGTCCAAGTCATAAAATCATGGTAAATTCAAAACGGTTTGATTTTGAATTCAAATTCTAACAATTTATTTTGTATTTAATTCATAACACTTTTTCATCTCCACCTGCAAACTTACACAATCTACTCCATCTTTTCATTCCACTCCTGCAACTTATGATAATTGTTCATCTATGTTGTTCCTGCCTAGAGCCCAGTGCTTCATACACAATCTCTTCAGTTAAGCATTCTTTCCAAATTGCCCACTGTTTTACAGGTACACTGCACCTTCTCCCAAAGACAGTGTTTTATACACGCATCAATCACATTCTTTTTCTCCAAATTGCCCTCCGTTTTGGCAGGTGTACATACTGTACCTTCTCCTGCTTCTTATACTACTGTTTTTGTTGGTTCTGTCCTTCTGCTATTTTATAATATGACCTTTGGCTTGTTGGCAGCTTTATAAAATGGCTGAGAAGAGATTCAATTTTAGAAGGAAACTGCTTCATAGTAAAATGCAAACCGGAAGACATGCTATTCCATACACTATAAACGCATAATGTCTGGCAAACTCGTCCCTTTATCAGAAAGAAGGCGTGGCCTGCAGAAACAAAACCACCATGGCCAGTAACGATGCGGTGATACATGTTAGAGCGTACAAACATCTTTTCGGCAAGGTTTCAAAATCCTTTAGGGCCGTATCCAGTAATTATGGAAAGAAATGCAAATGACGGAGGTGACCGAAAACGAGAGCAATCAGAGATGAAATTATAAAGACAAATGTGGATGCTCTGCTTGGTCTGCTGCCTTCCCAGTGCCGCCTGGTATGCTGGTTGTTGTCGCGAAGGCTACGGTTGCTACAACTGCTGCTACTACCGAGTACAGAATCTGAGGTAGTGATTAGGCCACCCCCTCCTTATCAAATTTTCATGTGTCTCCCATGAACACCTCATCTGCTGTTTTATTTTCAATGTTCCACTGTAAGAATTCAAGAATGTTTATATTGATATGGTCAATGAAGATTATTAAATATGTCTGTATTATACATTAATTATGTTACCCCACACTGAACAAACATTTGAAGAGAAGAACAGGGATGTGAATGGTGGTTGCATATTTACACCCATAACTTTAGACTGGTAGATAATATTTAGAATCTAATGTTCAATAGAGAATATTTTAAAGAATTGAATATTAATCTTAATAATATATTCACAGAGTAATCGATATTATAATATAATACCTGTGATCATTATATTTAAAATATAATTATTTTCCTCAACTGTGACTTAATCACAAAAGATACTATATTTTTTATGTCTGAATTCATTGCAATTAATTTTAAGGTCGAACCGTCTTTATTGAGGACTAATCTGTGACCTTCCGTATGCCCCTTATGCATGTTTTAACAATGAAACACAAGTTTCTAAACGTTTGGACACTTTTTTTTTTCCAAAATTGTGTTCAATAGAAAAAGAAGAATATACCTAAACCACTTGATTTCCCATTGTATTCTGGAGTAGTTTAAATGGAAAGGCGTTAATCATCTAAGCTTGCAGCAACATGTAATACACTGTTCTTTGGCATCAATAGGCATGAATGGCACTTCAGCAAGGTGAAAGCCTGGCTTCTGACTAATAGCCTATAATACAGTCTGGCTTGCCTATTTCCTTAATTTGACAAAAGAACTATATTATTGCCTTCTGAGTCTCTGTCCAGAACGGCCATGGGGAAAACCTGTAGGATTCGCTCTACCATTTCAGTTATCCCATTTTTTCTGCAATTAGTATTGGTGTCTCCCTTTTCTGAAAACCTCCCTTTCCATTGAAAGACTTTTTTGATTCTCCATCATCTGCCACTGGAGCTAAAAAAAAAAATTTAAAAGACGTGACAACTTGATCAATTCGTAGACTACACTAAAGATGAAAGGATGAGAAGGACTGGTCCCAAGAGAGAGAGGAGAGAGAGAAGATGAGAGGATGAGAGGAGAAAGGAAAAGGGATAAAGGGATGTGGAGCATACATTAAGACAAATGGGAATGAGGTTATTGGATTTGGTTTTGTGGATGCAAACACTTACATCATTTAAATGCGTTGTAGAGCTTATTTAATGGTTTATTTGAGCCTTATCTTTTATATAAGTACTTTTAATAAAATTTATATGCTTGTAAAAGCCTTATAAAATAGCTTATAATTCCCCTATAGCCTATTTTTAAATTTTTATTCCAATAAGTTTCATGGAAAAGCTCATCAAAAAGCTTAAAACAACTTATACAAAGATGACTAAAATTGATCATCTTAATAAATAACAATGCCTCAAGGAAAAAATAACAATGAAAAAAATAGAGAACACCTTTCTGAAAATTTATGTAAAAATAGGTAAAATATTTGAAAACTTATATAAAAAATATAGGAAAATTTATGAAAATAATGAAATAAATTCAAAAAACTTATATAAATGTAAACTTTTTGAAAAATTTATGTAAAAATTCCAAAAATATAAAACAACTTTCAAAATTTATAAAATTGTTAAAATTTTGAAAAAATTATTAAAAATATGAAAAATTTCTAACATATAATTAAAATAGAAAAAACTATTATTGATGAGAATAATAGATATTAATGATGATTTTCATTATTTAGAATTCTGATGTATCCATAAGTGTTTATTTTGTTTTGAAACTTAAAATTTTTGTAAGGATGAAAAGCACTAATGGTGTTTGTTATTTTTGCCTTTTATTTTGTTTTGAAAATATTTGTGATGATGGAAAATAGTAGTGATTTTTTATTATTTTGTTTTTTTCCTCATTGTTTTTATTATTAGAAAAACTATGCATAACATTAGATATAATTTTTATTTATATTAAGTAGAGTACACATTACTTAAAAAGTCTCTGGCTCTCAAGTGTGCATTCCACTTGAGCATCTCAAGAGGCTTTCTTTTTGCGCCTATGCGTATTACACGTTAAATAACTATAAGATATTATGATAACACGTTTAATTTATAAAACATCCAAATTAAAGATTTAATGAAAAATGAAATATTTTAGTTTTTATAATCTACTTGATGCATATGGAAATAAAATTGAAGAGGGTATGACCATTAGTTATTATTTTTATACTAGAGATTATGATAATCATAAAATGTTTTCTTATATATAGTGAATCTTACTTTATTTTAATCTTTTATCATGAAATTATGATATATATATATAGGTATATATATATATATATATATATATATATATATATATATATATATATATATATATATATAATTTTTAGTTTAAAATTTAAACATTATGATAAGTACTTATTTATCCAAACACTAATTTTATAAGTTCTTATAATGATATTTTTAGTAATTTCAGCTATTATAAGTGTTTGAGTAGTAATGCTTTTAAACACCTTAAAATAATGTATAAACGTTTTTTAAAATATGTATCCAAACACAAATAACTTTAGCTGTTTTTTTCAAAAGTACTTATGACATAAGCTCATCTGTCAGTTTTTATAAAATAAATACTCAATTAATGCGTGGAAAGTTATTTCAGGTATTAAAAAGAATGATTGTTTGTCACTATTTAAAGCATGTTTTGGAATTCAAATCCTCAAAATGTATTAGTACAGACTCTTTTACTTTACATGCATACTTTATTAAATTATTTCCCTCACGTATGTTAATGTATTCTCACTAAATATATGTGAGAGAGTTAATGCTAAACTAACAAATATTCCCTAATGAATCAAACATAGTTCCAAATAAGAAGCTTTAAACAGAAAATCATTAACTCTAAATAAATTAAAATGTAGAACTAGTAACAGTAGGGACACAAATGATTACATTATCAATTAAAATGATATACCAATTTCCATCCACCAAACCAACAAATGTAGGTAAGGCCAAATATTTAAAGTATAAATCCAAATTTAATAATTCAAAACCATTAAAAATGTATAATTCGAGGTCATTATAAATTTATAAGATGCTAGAGAATACTACTTCAGTTTCACTACTAAATGGTCATTCTCCTACTAATAATAGTCCCTTTGATCATTTGCTATTGTGGAAGTTTATCACATGCATTATCAGTTGAAACCTTTCCCTATCAATTCATTTAAAATTTTTCTTCTTTATTAACCTCTTACATTTCCTAATTAGTGTTTAGAAAGAGGGATAGAACTTTACATACCTAACCTTTGGTCACTATCCGTAATGGGACGGTCCTGCATCGCCTGGACATTGATACATACTGGGCTACCAAATTTGTTGTCATATATTTAGAGAATAATTAAGAAGTATGAGGTGCATGATAAGAATATCATATGTTCTTTTCTTTGCTTAGATTTTATCCGAATAAATCTTAGCAACAAGATGAATACATTGCGAATCGGCACACTCTAAAACCCACTCTAAGGGTATGCCAATCATTCTTCATAACTCAGTCTAAAGGCGCAAAGCGAATGATCCAAATAATATTCTTCTTGTGATTGAAAATTACTTTCAATTATTAAATTTCCTGTTTAGAGTAGTGATACAAAATTCTGCATATCTCAAATTCCTCTAAACTTAAAGCTTAAAACATGAACTAAAATGTTATTGTTGTCTAAATAACTTTACATTGTTAATCTAAATGGGATTTGAGCAAATTAAAACCATTAAAAGTATTAAGTGTTTAGGCCAGTATAAAATGCTTATGGCAATTTCATTAGATCAATAGATTTTCCTAACTAGTGTGTTTAGAAAAAGATAGAGGGAGAGGGAGTGAGCTTGCATATATACCTTCACCCATTTTTCGGGGCTGATCATTATGATATTCTGCATTTGTTTGATTTCTCCTTGGTTATAATTATTATTGTAGTCATAGCAAGAAGATTTGCTTAGCAGGAGGTCCAGGGTCTGAACAGACCATATGTCCTTTTCTTTATGTTCTTTCACCTTATTTCTCTTATTCTAGTAATCCAACAAATACAAGTATATGTAATTGAAATAGTTAAAATCTAGATGGTTAGCACATTCATATCATGCATGTTGGGATGGTGGCGTGGGATGGTATATACCTATTAGTCCATGGATGGTAATGTAAGATCATGATGCTTGTTTGATAATTTGGGGGAAAATTGTGGTCTTTCTTTAGTGCTCGCCTGTTTCTACATATGAAATGGGCATTAGGTTAATGAAGCTATGGAGTAAATTTTTATAGTGTGAATTTGTAAACAGTTCTAATAATTGTATGGCTACAATATGAAATGGTGAGGTGCCTATGCGAAACTTAATTATACTGATTCTGCGAATATCGTATCTCTTTCTTTTCGATTTCCTCTATTCTTGCTTACTTGCATCCATAGTTTCCGCTAGGGATCTGGCAATCCATCTCTATCTGTTACTGAAACTATACAAAATCTATTACGTTCTTTTCTTAGCATGATGATAATATCTATGACCATGAACAAGCATACAACTACCTATATATATTGTTGTTGTTTAGATACGTTCTTTGATAATAATAATTTTATATAAAATGCAATTATCTTAATTAACAGAGTAATAGAATGATCATTTTTCAATACTACTTTCAATAGTAAAGAATTAAAACAATTGGTAGTCACCTGATTCATTTTTTCAATACCAATTTGATACCTGTCTTGTAGTTCTCTTGATAATTTCAGTGGCCTTGAGCTCCTGAAAATGTTTATGCATGTCCGTATGGATTTACTTGATGGCAATTGTCGTGAGAAGAGCATTGTTCTTGAGTTTTTCGACATGTAAACTCAAAGAAATATATAAATATAAGGTTTCACTGTCTGCTTTTCCTGGATTAGGTTTGATGATCACAGCAAGTACTCTTACAGTGATATAAATAATTTGTTGATGAATCCGTCTGGGCGAGAACCACTTGAGTACAGCTGGGTTATCAATAGGAGGTGAAAAAATTCTTGGTCGTTCCTTATGCGGATAAGTTCATCATCATCACCTTACAAGGTATACGATATGCCACCCTGTAAAGACAAATAGTTGACTATATATATATATACAATACCAAAGAACCAAAAGATGCAATGTATTTGATATTTAGAAATTAAACTAAATACTGACCAAAATATTGGCCACTAATGGCAACATGAAGAATGGTTTGGCCATCGCTCCTTCTTCGATAGTACTTATTCTGTCTCCCTTCGATGCATATCTTATCAAGATAAAGAAAAGCATTTTTTTGACCACGAAGAGCAGCCAAGAAGAGAGGCGTTTCCCCTTTGTAGTTTCGATAGTCTAAGAGCTCTTCATTCTTTTCAACAATGCACTTGCAAATGCCAACATTTCCAATCAATGCTGCTAGATGGAGGGAGTGTATTCCTCTACTAGGAGTGGCGAGGTATGGATTGTTAATCACTTCCACAAGCCTTTCACTATATCTTCTTGTTCTTCCGAGACAGCTATATGCAATGCTGTCTCCTTTGATGAAAGTTAGCTGCAGTCTGAATGGCTGATGGTTCTATAAGACTACAACCTTTCCCCATTCCTCTTCCAGGTAATATTTTGAACAACTCTGTTTTTTCTGCTCCCACTCCTCCAACTCACGTTCCACTGAAATGCTAATAATTAACTGACCTACCCTACTCTTACTCCATTTACCCTTCAATAAATGAACAACCATCCTTATGTATATATATACTAGTAATGAATTATCATGCTTATGATATGATAGATGAAGTGTTAAGAGAGATTGAGGAATTTGATACCCTGCTTGGTTTTGGAGAAAGAATACATTATTGACACTCAATGTACATGAAAATAAAGCACTTTATGTTTGAAGGACAATTATATTATGTATTAAGTAAAAAAAGCAAAAATATAAATCAACTTTCTTTTATTTTGAATATATTTAAATTTAAATATGATATATTTTATTGCACTAATATTAATATATTTATATTTATATTGAATCTTGATAATATAAAAGCAAAAATAATATTATATTAAATATACATAGGCTCTTATATTTTAATAATATATAAATTATAGTATATTATGTATCATAATTGGAACTTATTAACTTAAAAGCAAATGATATAAAATGAAAAATAAGAAAAATAGAATGAAGGTGTGCTATGAGTGAATAAGTTTAATATGATTTGAATTTAAAAGCTTCCTGCTTAAAATTCTCAAAATTCTTTTGATAACAAATAAATGATTTTAAAAGTACAATCAACCGTACTACAGACCAAATAAAATAAACTACTTGAATTTGACAGAAATATTTAGAAACTAAGTTAATACAATTGATTTTTTTAGTAAAGATTTTAATTACACTACTGTGGAAGCCTATGTTTCAAAAATATTGAAGAGTAGTAAGATTATACATGAATCCAAAAATTCCATTTTTTAGCAAATCAAGGGAAAGTATTGTAATATATAAATTTGAGTAAGAAAAAATGTATACATGACTTTTAAATATGTGTTGATTTGTATAGATTTCTATTTCTTCAGTTTTAGAATAAAGTAATGTTTCCTTTCTCTCAACATTTTCTCTGAGTTAGCCTCTTCATTACTAAGGCAAGATAGAATTTTTTTGTCATTCTTCTTGAAATCACTAATCTACACATCTTTTCTTATATATTTCTTTTCCTAATAAAGTGGTTTTTCCACACATATTTATAAGTTTTTATTTCTTTTTGATTTAGTCATCGCATTGGTGCTAGAATCTGTTGCCCTTGAGGGCAAGGGCAAGTGCAAGGCAAGCAAGTGCAGCAAAGGCAAGCAAGGTGTGGCAGCATATATGCATATATAGCATAAGTATATACATATATAATAGTTATATAAGTATAAAGGGCATATATATATATAAGGGTTTTTTTTCTTTTTTCATCAGAGCAAGGTGTATGGGATTGTGTCATCTTAGTACTTATGGGTGGTGCGAGCATTATTTGTGCTTCGTCCAGACAAAGAAACATATATGATCGTGGTACTGTAAATCAAACAATTGTTGTCACATACATCAAAACTGAAGTTATATTTATTATAGCCGCAGTAATATCAAATGTGTAGGCTCAACTATCAAATGTATAGGTAGTTTTGTGCCGAATCATTTGTAAGTATTAACTACAAAATTTTTTGTTCTTATCTTTATGGTTTTTACCCATTTTAAGTTATATATTTCTATTGATGTATTACTAGTTTACAATGAACTTATTTTCTCAAAAGCCAAAATAATAATAATAATAAAGTAAATAAAAAATACAATACGCGCGGTTTTAAGAATTAAGTATCTATTTGTCAGAAAAAGAATTATGCATTCAAGACATAAACAAATTTTTGTTTCCTCATATTTTGAAATTTATAAAAATGTTTATTAATTAGCATTTTGATTTCTAAAAGAAAAAATAGATCCATAATATATATATATATATATCTTATACAATATGGTATGATACTTCATAAGATCTACAACATTTTCTCACTTGTCCTCCATGAAAATCTTAATAGCTCTTGTTTTTATTCCTCTCTCCGACAACATCCAATTAAATAGAACATCCATGATTTAACTCAACTCCTCCTCCCACACAACAACAAATGAACAAGATATGATGAATATTAATAGTTACAATAGCCACCATATATATAAATATATGATTGGGAATTTGATGCCAAAGCTGGATTTGGGAAAACATACATTATTTATTTAATATTAGATATGATTAGAACATGAAAAAGACTAACTTGAAGAGAACA